>PVKB01000237.1:124162-303559 GCA_004027205.1 Ctenodactylus gundi
AGCTTCTAAGAGAAGACTTCCCTATCTGAAACACTTACCACCATGCATAGCAACTCTTTGGACCCCTTACTAAGCTTCCTAATATCCAAAGATGACAGTTTAATGCCAGGCCTGCGCATCTAAAGACAAGACTCTTCTTGGTTTAGACTGGGAAATGGCTCCTGCGCCTTCCTTAGCCAAGTCTCTGCCATCTCTCTGACAAAGAGACTTGCCCTTCCTCTCTAGTCTTGTGCATAGGGTTTTATAGTGAGCTAAAGTCACTCAAGAGCCTAAACCATTTACAGGACAAGGAAAGAAGTCTCAGTAGTCAATGTAAAGGACCAGGGCTTCAAAAATCCAGAATTCTAAAAATTACATCACTCGCTGAACATGTATTTAGTAGGGGGTAAATTAGTTATTTATTGCCATTATTTTCTTTTACATTGTTAAAATATATGAGTCTAGACAGTGGCTATAAAATAAAAAGCAGTGTTAAAATAAAGAAAGAGCAAGTCCTGGTACTGGATCTAAAGCAGACGCAGGAAGGGAAGCTGAGGCTGTTTACTGGGAGCTGCGATTAACGAAATGCACACCTGAGCCGCATTTCTCCCTCCCCTCAGGAGCCTGAAACTCAAGGTCTACTGCAGAATTGTTCGTGCTCTTGGTAGCCCCTGTGCCAAAGACAGAACTGAAACATTTCTTAAACCAAGCAAAGAAACATCGAAATTGAACCGTATAAATTCCAGGCCAAAACAACAACAACAAAACAAACAAACAAAAAAAACCACATCATTCCCCATTACGTTACCTAAACCCAAATCCAGCAGAATTGAAAGGGGGCAAATTTTATAGCAGCTTTATGTCAGCAAGATGATTCACAGGTGTTTCCAAGCCCCACCAATCTCTCATCCAATAATGATCTTAACAGCAGCCAGTGGGTGGAGAACACAGCAAACAGACTAAGTTGAAAACCCTGACAGACTAACTTAACTTGTCCAGATTTTGAGTTACCTCCAACGTCTAAGAATTTCGTGGCCTTGGTAGACAAATATATTCACCATTTTTGTGATAAGAGAAGGAGGAGGGTATATCACAAAGTTGGACTACAATCTGTATTTAAGTCTATTTCAATTTTCTTTAAGGTCCTACAGAGAAATATGTGTCATCTTTAATTAAAACCTTCTCCCCCCCAAAAAAAACTGTATGTCATTTTTTCATTTAATTATCAGCTATGCTACCTTTCAAATTAATTTTACTTTTTCTTCCTTCATTTGTTCCCACTTGGGTATCTATTTCAACGCCTTAAAGTGTCATCAGAATAGTGAATTGTTAACATCTGACAACCCAGGAACAAAAATGTTAAGTGTTAAATGTGTGCGGGATAGGAACAACTCACAGCCCAGCAAAAATGTTCCGAGTGAAAAAAGAAAAACACAGGCCACTGGGAGGCAAGCAGTAGCGGGCTCGCAATGTGTCCATGCTTCCAGCCTTCCAAGCTATCCAAACAATCATTTTAAACTACACAAATCCTGGGGGAAAGTGAAAGTGAGACCAACCTCTTTAACCTTGCAAAGGTTACTTTCTCGTCTTAGGAACCTAAAACTTCAGGTCTACAGTAGAAAAACAGGGACATCCCTACTCTGATGAATGGCGCCTGCACACCGCCCTTCCAACCCCAGCGTTCTTTCCCCACACCCCAGGTGTTGAGACCCCCCTCCCAAAGACAGGGCCCCCCCCCCCAACAACCGCTCACAGCCTTCCCGGTTAAAAGTCCGCACCTAGACGCTGCCCCCACGGGCTGCAAGCGAGGGGACGAGGGGACGGGGCGGTCTATGGGAGTTTCAGCTTTCTGTGGCCACCTCCCAGGGCGCGTCTGGTAAAGGACTGAGGAGAAAGGCTTTTCCCAGCAGGCAGGAATGTGGATCAGACCCTCGGGGTATTTTTAGCTGCGTCTCAAGGAGGAACGAGGTGTTTTTTTTCCCCTCCTTCGGCATTGATCAATGTCACAGATGAGGATGATTAAGATAGACAAAATGATAGATATTCCTTAACCAAAAGAAAAATGGGGTGGAGGAATAAAGCCTTCTATCACCACAGAACTTTCACTTCCAAACTGATTTTCCTTTTGCATTAAAAACATATTTCGTTGCATAGATTTTAACTCCCGGCATCTGTCAGAAAGATGTTCTCATCTCTCGCGCACAGATGGACAAACGCAGAAGCAGAAAAGTTGGAATAACTTGCCCAAGGTCAGCCAGGGACGAGACCGGCGCTGCCGGAGCGAGCGCCCGCGCGGCTGGACCAGGACCCGACGCCCGCGGCTCCCATCCCCTCCCCAGCGCGGGCGCGACTGCGCCGACCCTGCCCGCCGTCCCGCGGTTCCCGCTTCCGGGCCCGGCGGCCCTCCAGGGGCGAGCCCCAAAGTTTCCCGGGGCGCCCGGCCGTCCCGGACCCCACCCGCCCGCCGTTACCGTAGGCGCCGAGGGAGGCCATCCTGGCCCGCGTGCTGCCCGGGCGCGCCGGGGCGTCGGCGAGGGCGGCCGGCTGCGCGCTGCGCTCCCGGACGGCGGCGCCCGGCCCGGCCGGTGCGTGCGCCCGGCTCCCGCGGCTGAGCATGCCCAGTCGGCCCACCCGCCGGGAGCGGGCGGCGCGAGGCCCTCGGGGACCGAACCTGCCCGGAGGGGCGCGCGGCCGGGACGCAGGAGGGAGGCGCCGGGCGGGGGCGCGCGGTGGGCGGGGCCGCGCTGGGGCCGCGCCTGGCTGGTGCCCCCTACGCCGTGGGGTGGGGACGCGCTCGAGCGCGTAGTCGGGGAGTCCCGGGCGCGCCCCAGCCTCCGGGCCCTTCCCGGGCAAGATCCACTGGAGCGCCGCCTTAAGGGCACGGGGATGGGGCAGGTCCCGCCGCTTGTCTTGGGGAGGGAGGGCGTGCCCCCAAAGCCAGGGGCGTTGACCGGAGGGCGGTTATTAATGGAGTTGTTAACCACTAAGTACCGAATTCTGATCCCAACATCCCATCACCCCACCTGCTTCACAGGTTCTTGTATCTCACCAAGAGGCCGTGACCAGTGCCTTACGCCAACCTGACGCCCCCCAGTCTGGCTCACGTCGGGGCTGGAGCAGCACTTGTTGAGCAACCAAACGCCCAAGCCTCCCGCAGCCCGTCCATCCCCTCACTAGGGCTCTCGTTTTGGAATCAGCTGCCGGGGAAAGGAGGATGGCAGAGGGACAAAGGCAGGTGGCGCGCATGGGGCGCCGAAGGAGAAAAGAAAGGCCGCC
Source organism: Ctenodactylus gundi (assembly GCA_004027205.1). Classification (NCBI taxonomy): domain Eukaryota; kingdom Metazoa; phylum Chordata; class Mammalia; order Rodentia; family Ctenodactylidae; genus Ctenodactylus; species Ctenodactylus gundi. The sequence continues at coordinate 127,418 of PVKB01000237.1, forward strand.
CGTGTCCTCTTGGGGTTGGGTGCACGCCTGACTTCTCCACTCCCGTATGTGACGTCCACAGCACAGTGACGGCGCCCGCGCGTCCCGGCCGGGGGCTGTTGCGGTGTCCGTGGAATCGCCCGCTTGAAAAATTCAAAACATCAAGCTGGAGGCGACGTCGTCAAGGCAGCTCACCTGGGTTCGGGGTTGTACATCTCGAGTGGCGGCGCACAAGGCGGAGAAAGTGGACGGCTTCAAAACGTGGCGTTCCTCTGGGACGCATCCCGCGCTCTGGCGGTCACGCTCGCAGGGCCTGAGGCACCTGCCGATGTGGGCGCTTCCCGCGTCCCAGTAGGCCCCTCCTGGAGTTCAGCGGGCAGCAGGTGAGGGGCGGGCCGTGCTGTAGGCACTAGGATGAAATGACAAGTGTCCACGTTTCCTCCTTTTGGGCAAGATAATAAGACTGAGCTGGTGGGGCAAAGACCCCGAGGAAGGCAAGGCCCGGACTGAGGAGAAGCTGCCCAGAGCTCCTGCCAGTCCTGGAGCCGCCCAGCCGCTGGGCATCCTGGGGGCAACCAGCCAGCCTGTAGCTTCAGGCCACCTGCTGTAAAGTTCTTACCGCCACGCCCACCTCACTGGAGAGTTTCCGGGACCGGTGGGATATTCATGTCACTCCTGAGGCTCGGTCCTGGATGCTTGCTGCCTCCACCTGTCCCTCCCTCCGGGTCTTCTCAATCTGGCTCTCTGTTCAACCCCAGGCTGAACTGAGCCGGGAGTAGCCCACACTACCTGGCTCCTGTTCTCCCTCTTCGCCTCACTGTTCCACCCAGTCCCAGCCCACCACTCCTTCCCCCTCTCAGCAGCCCCGGCTGGGCGCTCATCTTAGTTGGTCCACTTCCAAGCACCTCTTTCTAAGCTTGAAACTGTCTCCAGCACCACCTCTGCACAAGGCCATTGGCAAGTTGACTCCGACGTCCAGTTCTGCCTCCTTCCAGGTATCATCAGCTCAAGTGGACTCAGGATGAAGGATAATCATAATGAATTACAAATTGCACTCCAATTCTTCTTGGCAGCGATTTCTAATTAGCAGGAACTAAAACACAGTGTCTAATTAATTAAACTCTCCTAAGGCTACCTGGGCATCTGCCCATCAAACACCACTCCAAGTCCTTGAGCTATTCCATCCCCTTAAGGACAGAATTGAGGTTGAGAGACCAGACTTCTTTTTGAGTAATTAATCAATATACCCGATTCCTCGTCAGGTTTGTTACCCTTCCGGTTGTTCTCAGACTTTTTGCTGTTGGGTGATAGTGAGAATTCCAAGCCGCCCACAGGGCTTCCCATGTGCAGCAGGAGGAGAGGTGTCCACCTGCGTCACATCTTGTGGGGGCCACAGAAGGACACTGAGGGATTGTGGTACCCCCATGAAGTGTGGTTACAGAGCCTCCAGAGGGAGCAAGTGGCTCTGTCTTTGCAGGATTCACACATTGCTAAGGAAATGATATTTGAAAGAAGAGACACAGGCTTTAAATGTAAGCTGTCAGTAAGATATCGTAAAGATGAGCCGGTCAGTTCATATTTCTTCATGTTTATTCACTCACCGTGTTTTCAGGAGTAAAATAAGAATTATCACCACCTAGATGAAAGCTGCACTCTAAATCGTTCCAAGAAAAATGATTTTTAGGACAGAAACTGTTTCTGTCCTTTTCAACATTCTCTGAATGTGAATAATTGGCTTATGGTTTAATGGCTGAAAATGATTATATTTTTTCAACACTAGAAGATGTTCACTCTGTGGTTAATATTTTTAATTATTCATTTTAAGTATAGTAACCTATAGATTAATAATGTTCAGTAGTACTGTTGAATCTGAGAAGGAATTTAGCTACCATTTGCCCAGAATCAACTTGAATTAGAATTTAATAAACTGTTAAGTGTTAACAAGCTGAACATTTCAAAATATTGCTATTCTCCTCTATTCTTATAACATTTAATATCTTTAATCACATCATATTATAATATATCCATTTATTTTCCCACTGGAAAACAGAGACCATGTCTTAGAGCATGTGGATTAGTCAGTTTTTTTGTTACTACAAACACAATTTTATAGATAAGTTTTAAGGAAAAGTGGTTTATTTTAGCTCATGATTCTAAAGGTCCAGGACTGGAGAAATGTGTAATAGTTTCTCTCTATCAGGATTCAGAGTAATGAGTGATGATCTTGTCTGATTCTAATCACCTGGCCTTTGTCAGGCCTGCAAACTCAGATTACATCTTCCAAACCTGCCTTCCAGCTAGCAGGCCTTCCACTGACTCTGGCTTCAAGCTACCACTGGCTTCCCGAGTCCCCAGGTTTCAGATGACAGATTTATTTTATCCTTTGTGTGACCATTGGAAGGATTATGTCTACTTGTTGAGGGTAAGAAATGCCAGGGTAGAGCTTTCAGGTGTGTGTGATTGACTTGTGGGCCAGCAAATGAGAGATCACCCACCGAGTGTGGGTAGCCCAAATGGCAGCCTGAACTACATAAAAAGGAAAGAAGAAAGAAGATTGCTACAGCTTTTCCTGAGAAGTCTGTCCTTCACCGTAGCCTTTACACTCTGACTGGCTCCTGTCTTCACGTTGCCAATCTCTATCGCGGATTTCCTTCGGTCTCTGCCCTTCCTCACTGCTTTGCGACGGTGATTCATGGCAAACTCGCACCAGCTGTCCTGTAGGCACGGACTGGTTTTCTTCTAGCTCAATCTGAGCAGCCATCGAGCCCTCAAGCTCTCACACATGCAAGTAGCTATTTTAGACTCTCTCTTCCAGCCAAATCCCCTTTATTTATATTGTCTATTAATTCTGGTTCTCTAAGAACTCTAACCAAAATACTTTGTACAATCATGTGAACCAACAACTTATGAAAAGTCTATATATACAATTATTCATCAATAAATAATGGGGATACACCTGAGAAATGTGTAATTAAGCAATATGATCTGTGTACAAGTATCAGGTATACCTACACAAACTCAGATGGCTATGATGTCACCAGTTCCATGGTCCCCAACTTCTTAGACACCAGGCGCCAGTTCAATTGAAGATCATTCTTCCCAGGACCAGGGTGGGGGTGTGCTTGTCATGCAGTAAGTTGAGTTTTAAAATGGCAAGAAGCTGCAGGAGGTGAGCAGGAGCGAAGCTCTGTCCCCTGTGAGGTCAGCATCATTAGAACCTAATGGGGTTTGCACTTCTCTAATGGCTAGAGATGTTCAACATTTTCTATGTATTTATTGGCCATTTGTACTTCTTCTCAGATATCATCTTACTCTTGTGAAAATAAAGCCTAGAACTCAAAAGCAATAGATGCTGGTGAGGATGCAGAGAGGAAAAGGAACCTTGCGGCATTGCTGGTGGGACTGTAAACTGGTACAACCATTATGGAAAGCAATGTGGAAATTCCTCCAAAAACTGAGAATAAATATTCCATGTGACAACACCTCTTCAGGGTATTGTTCCAAAAGAGTTAAAGCACCATATGACAGAGACTCATGTACGTGTCTCTGCTATAGCAGCACCATTAATAATAGCTACATCATGGAAAATGCCAAAATATCCATCAAAACACCAATGGATAAAGAAAAGGTGGCATATGTACACAATGCAGCACTGCTCTTCCATAAAGACAGATTTGAGCCATTTGTAGGAAAATGGACACAACTTGAGACTATCAGGCTAAGTGAATCAGACTCAGATTATTAAATATCACATGGTTTTTCTAGTATGAGAAACCCAGAGTATAAATAAATAATAGAGTCAAGGTGGGAATCAGGAGGGTTGAAGGAGAGGGCAGGAGATTGAGAAAGGGAGAAGGAAAGGGAATGTGAAGTTGATGGCATATGTATGTGCACAAAATTCTCAAGTTTAATGTAACCATTGTTCATCACAAATACATACTAATAAAAAAAGATGGGGAAAAAAAGAACCTAAAGGTAGCAAGTTGACTATGAGACCACCATCCTATATTTGGCCCATCATTGACGAAAACACTGTATAAACACACACACACACACACACACACACACACACACACACACACACCATAAATACTATTGCTCCCAGCATAGGTGAACAGGTCACCCAGGCACACAGTGGTTAGCTGCTAGCATAGGCTATATCCCTATCCAGGACTTGTAACTGTACTCCACAGCCAGTCCTTCCTAGTGCTAAAAGTCTGTAAGCTATCTGATCTGATAGGTTTGCCTTTAAAGTCTTCTTGCTATTTAAAATAGAAATATGCAGATTGAAAGTATTGACATTCCTATTACCATGGTCATTTTTGTAGGCTTTTGAAAAGACGATAGGCAAATTATACTGAAAGCAAGTGAAGTATGCTAATGAAGAAGAGACTAAATGAGGCTCTCCCAGGCATAACAGGGCTGGCCGGCTGACCCAAAGTACAGAGGACAGAACACAGACACCGAGTTCTCATCTCATCTTGAGGAAATTATTCTGGCTTCTTGGCATTCATTTTATCGTCAATTTCCAAGAGAAAGCATTTTTACCTCTAACATGGGCTTGGAGACCACTTCATGAATCCTATTTGTATATGAATGACTTTTGTAACGTATCACATTAATTGTCCTTGTGACAATTGAACTGAATTTAAATGGAATTTAAAATAGATACAATTGAGATTGCTTTTGTGGAACACTGCCTCACTGTTGAATTCCATGCATTAATGCAGAAAATATTTATTGTAAAATCTAATCTTATTTACTTTAACTATGTTTGTTATGCTGTATACATGACATAATTTTTTTCTGAAGACAGACACCTATATGTTATTCATAAATGCTGGGTGTTGCAATGACAGCCAGATGAAAATATTTTATACTCAAAATCATTTTGATGGAATTTAAGTTAATATACCTCATTCTATATTTATACTTATGACAAACATATTATGAACCTCCATCTCCATGTAAAACTCTGCGTATTAAAATACCATTTTCCAAGTCAGAGAAAGCAAACCATGAAACCTTTCTAATCTACAGCAAGCATTATTACACTAAGAGTCCTGTGCACTGACATTTCCCCTGGAGTGTGACATTATACAATGGTCCCCCTAACATGAGAAGGGGTTTGTTCATGGAGCTGGGGTTGTTCAGAAGAGAACAGCAGGTGCCATGGGAAGGTTAACTTCAATTCCCAAGACAATGACTAGGCACAGACAGAATGTGGGTCTTGCTTATCTTTATATCCTGTGCAGTGCTTTGCACAGCATTCTAGATGAGAAGAGCCCAAGAGAGCTCAACTCTCAGAAGGTCAAAGCCTCAAGGGAAATGAGAATAGAACACAGGTTCTGGCTTCCGGCTGAGTTCATACTGTCACTCCACAACTCATGAGTTGTGTGACCTTGGACAAATAATCTCACCTGGGTTTCAGTTCGTTGTCTACCAAATAGGGACACGAGGAAAACCTACAGGATGGGTTTCTTGAAAGTTTTTAACGAGCTAATGTACATAAAGCCTTTAAAACAGTTCTCAGTAGATGTTAACTTCGCTTAGTATTAGTCCGGTTTTTCAGAATTCCCTCAAGGAACCTCAAGAATATCAATCAAGTTGCATTGACTATCTGTTTTTTTGACCAATGAGTAATAGGCAAAATATTTGACAGGTAAGCCTGTGCCAGTGCCTTCAGCCAGACGGGACCCACATGTACCTTAATAGTCTTAACCTTATCACTACTAAGATGTAGGGAAATCCAAAATCCCATGATCCCCGGCAACAGGGGCTGGGGGTGGTTCATAGGGGTCTTGGAGAAGTGATTATTTATTGCCAAATAGTAACAGGAATGTCAATACTTTAAATCTGTGGCCAGTGTGCTCCAGCTGTGTGAGAGCTATCTCACACCTTCCATTCCTAGATATCCAAACCACAGGAATTTTTAATCACTCCACAGAGCAAGACAGTTCTTTTCATCCCAAACATTATTGTTGTTTCTCTTTCCCTCCTAAGAACAGGAGAGTAAACACAATGGAATAATCATAATGGAGCTCATGAAGTGATATTTTGAAGAAGCACATAAACCCTCTATCAGCACATTTAATAAGAGATATTTTAAATATCTTCTTAATAGAATATGTATGAGGGAGGTTAGGGAACACCAAGGGATTTTTAAATACCACCAACCAAATCATCCAAAATAAACAGACTAATAACCGAGAGAAATGCTGAATGTAGTTTGCTAGCTGCCCACTGAGAATAAATTTCACGTGAGAAGAATATAGTCATAAAGGAGGAAAATATTTGCCTTCACTGCAGAAAAGAAGACTAAGAAATAAAAAGTAAACAAAGCCCAAAGAACACTTTTAAAATACGGTGGCAGAAAAATCTGGTGGGGGGAGGGATGCATGCCTGTAATCCCAGTACTCAGGAGGCTGAGGCAGGAGGATTGCCATGAGTTTGAGGCCAGTCAGAGCTACATAGTGAGCTCAGAACCAACCTGGGCTACAGAGCAAGACCCTGTCTCAGGAAAATAAAATATATATATATATATATTATGCACACACACACACACACACACACACACACACACACACACACACAGTGGTAGCAAAATCCATAAGTACAATGAGCATTTTAGAGGCAGAGATCCCAAATTCTCCATGTACTGACTTGAACTGAAACATCTCCGTTGGATGAAACAACACATTGCCCAAGGAGTTAACCCTGGATCCCGACACACCAGGCTTTTGGTGCCAGGGTAGACCTGTCTCTCTTCCACTAGGCACTTTCGTAGATTCCTGAGACATTTCCGCCATGGGAGCATTCACCTGAACTTCCTGTGACTCTGATGGCCATCTGCTCTGGCTGGTTAGGTTCAGTTCTTCCCTCAGCTCCCAGGAGTCTGAGTCTCATGGTTTACTCATCTTAGATTTTTCCTGGAAAAAAAATGCAGTAATATATAATGCTTACATTGAACTTGAGTATTTTGTGCACATATATATTGTGTCAAAATTGCAATCCCTTCTGCTCATTTGATTCTTTTTTTTTAACATATCATCTCCTTTTCTCCTTCCTTCTCACCCCACTCACTTTCCCTTTCTTTCTCTGCAAAGTCCATCTCCTTACTTTCTTTAGTGTCTCTTAGCATTTTTATGGTTTGGTTTTCTTATGTTTCTCTGGGTCTGGTTCACTTCACTGAGCATCATGGTCTCAAGGTGCATGCATTTTCCTAAAAATGACTCCAATGTGTCATTGTTACTGGTAAAGTAGTACTCCCTTGTGTATATATACCACATCTTCTTTATCTAGTCATCTATACTCAAGTATATTAGCTTCTTCCAAGATCTGGCTATTATCAATTGTGCTGTTAAACATAAGACACTCAGGTTATCTTTACATCAATCCAATTTCTCAGGCTAATTTTATATGAAAAACCAAGTAAACGGATTGCTAAATTAAATGAACTTAAGTCTGTATCTCTAAAGTATACCACACGAAGCAATAGACATAACGGCACACTTAGTTATTTCAAAAAATTTTAAACAGTTCTTTCCCAAAGAGGAACAGAAAGAAATGAGTAAGACCATTATTACAAATTTAGTTACACAGCACGAAAATGAGATATAAAATTCAAGAGTCTCAGGTTCAACTAATAGCTGACTGAGTTCTTAGCCAATGCACTGAGGCTGTGTGATCTTTTATCTTTACCACTCAAGGACAGCTTCAGGGAAAAGGTCCCAAGAACAACTTATTTATCAACTCTTTCTGTTTTTAAAACGAATAATATTACAAAACAACAACACTGCTTCTGCCACTACATCCCCTAAATATCTATATACATCATACACATAAAAAAAAAGTTTCACAGATTAAGATTCTATACCAGTTCCCCACGTTGAATATAAATATAATATGTCTTGCAAACTAAACACTATAGGAATGGTAATTAAGGGGGCGATGTTTCACAGATTTTATGAGAAGGCTGCTACTGTTTGGTAGGATACCAGTCGAATGATTGACATGTATTTTTTCTTATACTTTCTCTTCAAATGTTTCCTTTCCTCTGTGTTCTTTGGTTCTCTCTCTCTCTCTCTCTCTCTCTCTCTCTCTCTCTCTCTCTCTCTCTCTCTCTCTCTCTCTCTCTCGGATTCCCTCAAGTATTTTCTGCAATGCTGAGCTAGTGGATGCCTTTTTTGGTATTTTTTTACTTCTCTTTCAATTTTCAGGGATAGTTTTACTGGATACAACACCCTGGGTTGTCATTTGCTGTCTTTTAAAGCTTGAAAGATTTTGCTTCAGGCTCTCCAGGCCATTGAAGTTTGCATTGAGTAATCTCCGGTAATTTGAATGGGTTTGCCTAAGTAAAATAATGCCTGTTTTTCTCTTGCTGCTTTTAATAGTCTCTCTTTAAGTTGTATTTCTGAGGTTTTGATTATGATATGTCATGGGAAGTCTCATGGCTGGTTGAGGTTATTTTGTGTTCTAATAAGCTTCTTGTACCTGAAAATTAGTTTCTCTAGATTTGGAAAGTTTTCTTGCATGATTTCAGTGAGTAAATTCTTTATACCATCAGTGCTGTCTTCTGCTCTTTCTCCCACACCCATAATTCTGAAGTTCTCTTGGAATCATCCACCATCTGCTGTATCCAGCTACTTTGCTCATTTCTAATTTTAGAGTTATGCCTAATTATAGCATTTGTTTCCTCAGCCTTGTCTTCAAAGTCTGAAGTTCTGTCCTTACAATGTTCACATTGACTTCCCCTGCTTTCAAATGTATTTTTCATATCTTGGATTTTAGCTAGATTTCTTTTCAAATTTTCCACTTCTCTATCAAAATGTCCCTTCACATCTTGCATTTCCTTATTTATCTCAGCCAACTTTTTATTTGTGGCTTCTATATGCTCCGTAAGCTTTGTATCCATGAAGACCACTATTCGTTTAGTAAGTTTCTCTTTAAGCCAGCTGATCATTGCTTTCATTTCTTTGAGAATATCTTGTTTGACTTATTTGCTTTTTGACTTCTTTCCCTATGAGTTTCACTACTTTAGGGTCCATGACATTAGTTTCCAGGGTCTCATGCATTTGTTTGTGTCCTGTTGCCTTGTTTTTCCATGTTTCTTCTGTTTAAGTACTTCACTTTAAAGGCCTAGCTGAGAAGTTTCTTTGAACAGGTATGAGGATATGTGGCAGGGAAGCTAAATTTCCTCTGATTTCTGTACTAGGAGTCAGCAGTGAGGGAGGTCCCAACAGTCCAACGGCCTCTGAAGTGTGCTAATCACACCCAGCCTCCTCAGCAAAGCTCTCCCCCTTGCTGTCCTGTTTTCCTTCCCCCAAGGGCAGGGCTTTTGACCCTCAGAGGTGAAAAAGGCCACAACTTGAATGGCAGGGTAGAAAGAGAGGCAATGGTCAGATAGGAAATAGGTGAACCTCTGAAAAAGTGGTGGACATAGATGCTCCCTGATTCCCCAGGCCCTGTACTTCTAATGTGTTACCGAATTTGGAACTCAGATACTTACAAAAAAAGTTAAATTTTATGTCACATGAATTTTTTACAATAAAATTATAAAAAATAAAATAACATCTGAATTAGAAAAAAATTATTTTTTCTTGTTAATTGGTTTTGTAGTCTTCAACTTTTCCATGGAAAACCTAATATGAAAGTGTCACTAACTTTTCAAAAGGAAAGTATGAGGGCCAAATTAAAGAGATTAGAGAAGATTTTTAAAGAAAGGAGCACTTTATAAGTAATGTAAACATGTTATACTAGTCAAATGGTTATATTCATTTTACCTTTGACAAGTACACCATTCATTATTAATTAAGCAGCATTTAAAATGTAAAAGAAATGACAATGACATATCTCAATTGCAATTTCTTACAGAACTACTAATGTCACACACTTGAGAAAGAGTTCAGAAGATACTTATTCAACTTTCACAATTTTACATAGCTCTGAAGACGGCTAATTTTTGCAGACTCAGGGTCCAAAAGTTCACGCAGCAGACATCTTCATAAGGAACTCCTGAGGCATGGCCTATTTTATATTGCACACCTCAGGACTACCAGATCTATTTATATTCTGGTTAAACTCTGATGTAATTTGAATCTTAAAAAAAAAAAAAAACTTTGTGAATTTGAGGACAGCAAATTTCAGTGTATTACAACTGCCTTTCAAACAGATTTCAGGATGTACTTTCTCATAAGTATAATTCATTGCTTCAGAGATATTAAGCAACTGTATTCTTTGTTATGTTCTTTAACTGTAGGTAAATTTTCTTTCCATGACTAAAAATTTCTTCATTACTAAAAATGTGATTTCTAAATTTTCTCACAAATACGTCTTGGCATGGCGGAAGCTTCACCACACAACATTGTGGACATTTCTCTGAAGCTTGTTGTAGCATATTTTCATCTCTCAGACCTTTACAACATTCATTACTCCTCTCATCTTCCCGTGATGAGAAAGAAAGGGAATTTGAGTCATAAATAACAACAGCATTCCTAGGCTTGCCTCTGAGAAGATACTGTTGACTACCCTTGCAATACACCTTTACTTACTAACTGAATCCCACTTATGTCCAGGTTAGCGATGCACATGGCTCAACACTCAAATTTCCCTTTGCAGCTAGGTGGGGGCCATATGGCACAGTCCAAGCCAAAGAAATTTAAGCCTGAGATCTACTTACACTAATGGTTGCAGGGGATCTCCTGGTAATGTTTGCTCCCTACAGCTTCCTCTTTCTTGCTTTGACTCTGGCATGAAGATCAGAACGCCTGTAGCCACTTGGGGACAGTGAATCAAGGCCAAAAATATTCAGTATACCAACGTAGACATTGTCTAGTTGGTAATGCAATACCAGCAAAGACCTACCTGATTTCATTTTTCATGGGAAAAGCAAAATGTTTAAGCCACTGAAGTTATGTATTTTGTTATATTCAAATAACAGCAGTCCTAATAATTATCTCTCCTTTGTCCAATCTCAGTCTTTCAGGTAGTCAGGTAGATAGCCAAGTTTTTCTGTAATCCTTAATAGAATGGGGATCCCTAACACATTCCTGTCTCACTAATAAGCCACCTCATAACAATTTTTGCTATCCAATCTGAAATCAGCTCTTCAATAAATCATTATATTATTCCAAAAACTAATCTATCCCCAAAATTCAAATCCCTAAATCTGCTTAAATAGTCACCTTTCTGAGACAGGGTTCTATGAGTAACAGATTTTATCAATATTTCATGTTGCTACTGTGGCACTGATCTGAGCATAAAGAACAAATTGGCTATAAAAGAATATTACACAGGAAAAAAAAGTACTAAAAGAAAGATTGTTTCAGATGGTTAGTAGAAGGTACAAAGGCCTAAGTTCAAAGAAGCAGCAGTGTAACAAACACAGGATGCAATTTCTAGAGACAGATGAATCATGAAATTAGGAAAAAAGAGAAGTACTACCTATTAACCACTAATTATTTTAGAAGAATGAACCATATGGTTTAGAGAGACAAGAAGAACTAGCTCCCTCTCTGATAAAACAAGAGTCAAGGATGATATGATACATTATAATAATATTCAGGTTAGAGGTGAAAATGAACATACAAAATGAAACTAAGAGTGAGTAATGATAAGGATTCCCATCAGTTTTCACTGAGGACTTGCCCTGAGTGAGGAGAATGGACTTCACGCTTACTCAGCTCCCTTAGCTTTCGTAACATCCTTTAAGGCAGTCATTGTTAGTATCTCCATTTTATAGACGAGGCAGCAAAGACTTGCAGAGGTTGCGCGACTCGCAGGAGCTTATGTAGTTGACAGGACGCAGAGCAAGAGCTCAGCCAAGCTCTATCTGATGCCGTAGAAGGACTCTCTTAGCACTGTTCTATAACTGTTGCTTATCTAGCCCAGTGTCTACTGATATTTTCAACCATGAAGATCTCTTTTCTCAAGCATATTTTCAGAATTCACTGGCTATGGCCTGGACATGCAGCTTAACAGTTAGAGAACTTGCCCTGAAAGTGCAAAGCTCTGGGTTTCTAGCACTGTATAAGCCAAGTATGGTGGTACATACCTGTAATCTCAGCACTTGGAAGGCTGACGCAGGAAGATTGCTGTACATTGAGGGTAGACTGAGCTACCTAGTGAGCTCAGGACCAGACTGGACTACAGAATAAGACCTTGTCTCAAAAAAAATCACTCTTTTAAAATGCCCAATTTTTGAAGTAACTATATATTCAATAATGCTCTTAGATAATTCTGCGTTGTATCTGTCATCTATATTCATTTGGAAAGTTGAAGTTCACACGCAGTAGAGATCTTGGATTCATGGACTCCAGGTATTGCTGTTGAACATGGGGATTTCTGGGCCACTTAAAATGTTTTCTCAATCTCCCCAGGGTAGGTGTTACCTCAGTTCTGGTCATTTGGGCAGCAGATGCCAGGACAGGATTAGATGTACAGAACATTTACTGAGAGACATTGCTGGGAAGCATACACAGGTTAGGGATAAGGTTGGGCTGGGAGAGACTTCAGATCTCAATGTATGTCGAATCTGAGAAGTGGGGAGAGAAAAAAGGATTTGGTAGGAAGATCCTTCCAGTACAGCACAGTTATGACAATGTCCTGGCCAGGTGATGGAGAGTCCCTGAGCTAAACCTGCCCACTAAGAGGAATTCCCAACTCCACCAGACCAGTGCACAGGCCATGGTCAGACATGGGCAGAGAGCTAGCTATAAGTCAGCGGGGCTTCCCACAGCAGGCTGTTTTCAAAGAGATGGAGCAGCAACTCTCCAAGGCATTGTGGGTATAATAATACTTTCATTGTTTAGATAAAAAATAAGACCCAAATGCATTAAGCCACATAATTAGGAGGAAAATTTACTGGATCCAACTCTCATATCAGAAATGCTTAAATGCTGACTCTGGTGTTAAATGCACCTACAAAATGAGATACGTGGAGCAAATTGTTCAATTTCTCTTATTAGCCTCATCAGCCTTCTAAAAGTAACATAATACCACTGAACTCATAATACAGTTGTGAATTTAAAAAAAAAAAAAAAAGACAAACGTGCAATGCTTAGGCAAGGTACCTGGGCATATTAGCCACTGAACCAATGATACTGACTGAGCTGAGAGCGAAGCTCAGTGATTACAGTGCTTGCCTAAGAAGCCCAAGACTCCGGGTGTGCTCTCTCAGCACCACATAGTAGCTGGGCTTGGTGGCACATGCCTGCAATTCCAACACTCAGGAGACAGATGCAGCAGGATTTCTGGGAGTTCTGGGCTAGCCTCGGTGACCTGGTGAATTTAGGAACAGCCTGAACAGCAGAGCAAACCCTGCCTCAAAAAGGAAAAAAAAAAAGGTAGTGATTTTTATTTCCAATTCAATGATTTTTTACTAATGTAAGTTTTTTTAAAAAAGCACAGAGAGCATCTTTTATGTCCTCTCCCTTTTTACCCAACGTATCCCTTGTACTCATTGAAAAATAGTCCATTCCCATGTGAATTATTCTTAAATTACTCCCCATGTTTGCAATTTTTCCACTATTTCAGAATACTGTCAATATTCCAAATAATATAAATAAGATAGCCTCCATGCTCAGTAGAGGCAAATGTATCATAAACAAGCAATTAAAATAGTTTCAGGAGGATGTATTCAACAAATATTTAGAATCTAATCATTTAATGCTTTCAATATTAATTCAGTTAAGCTTTGTGCAAGATAAAAATAAGCCTCTGATATTTAAAATCCAATTCAAGGCATTAAAATATTTACTAAAGTGGAAGGGAACAAATCAATGCTGCCCCCACAAGGTCAGGCAGGAGGGCACGCGTTCTTGGAGAGTCGCCGCTGTGCCCAGGAGGTTGCGGCCGCTGCTCCCTGAGCTTCCTGAAAGGCAAAGGGGGGAAGCAGGGCCAGAGCCTAGGCTGAAGCCAGGCTGCCTCGGCGTGCTGCATGATCATGGGAAATGGGGTTTTATTAAAGGCTGTGAGCTCTTGGTTCTAGAGAAAAAACAACTTTTTATCCCCTTGGGTTGAAGTCTTGTCTCCTTTCTGCCTTTTAAAAAAGAAAAAAGAGAGAGAAAGAAAGAGAGAGAGAGACTTAGTGGCACAGTGACATGAATATAGTTGACAGTTATGCTCAAAAATGGTTTAGATGGATCCTGTGACGCAGACCTGAAATTTCAGCACTGATAGGAAGGCTGAAGCAGGAGTGTCACAATCTGAACCCAGCCTGGGCCACTCAGCAACGTAATGAGATCCTGCTTCAAAAATGAAATCTAAACAAAGTGGGCTGGGGATGCAGCTCAGCGTGAAGGTCCTGGGCTAGATCCCTAGTATCACAAAAAAGTAAAATAAAGCAAAATGTAAAATGACCAAGATAAAAGAAAAGGACAAAGGTAATGAGAAAGTATGTGTATTAGGCCTGAGGACAGAGGAAAAGGAAACTGGATTTTATGTGGTACTGGGGAATCAAACCAGGTACCTGTGTTTCCTAGGCAAGTGCTCTTACCCCTGAGCTATGGCCGCACTGGCAGCCTAGGTTTCCAGATCAAGAACAGGTGAGTCTCCTTACATCCTAACATTTCTAGCTCTCCTTTCACAAAAGGAAATGAAGCGGCATCCCTCAGAGCCGTGCTATGTCCAGGTGACTCATACATACTTCTTTAACCTTTTGACAATGAACATTTAGAAAGGATGGGTGTTTTGCTGATACAAGTGGTGATCAAATCACACAGTGAATGTTTAAACTTTTTTAAAATTGTAAGAAAACATGCATTGCCATTGATCTCCCTTGAAATATTTATTGCACGTTTATCCCATCATTCTTGCTCCTTTCTGAAGCCATTCTCAAAGTCCTCGCTTATGAGTGTCATCATAAAGAATGATGTTGAGTGTCGCCCAACAGAAAGGCAGGCTCCTAAGGGCACCACAGTGTCATCATCTACCTGCTTCACAGGTCTGGCAACATATGACTTCTGTCTCTTTCTCACAGTCAAACTAACCATGAAAGAAAATTTTGGATTGAAACAGCAAGTCAAGTAGCCATGAGAACCTTAACTTGCTGAACAAAAACACACAAGAAAGGTCTTACCAGTTACCTGAACTCAATAGACACTTCAGAAAATGCACATTTTAATAGTAGAACTAAACCTTGAAAGAACCATACTGAACTGTATATAATTTTATTTTCTATCAGAACAAAGCCCAGGCACACAATATTAAGTAGAATATCCAGAATATAATCAACTATGACTTGACTTGAAGCCAGCTAGGGTGGTATGTGCCTGAGTCACAGCTACTTGGGAGGCTGAGGCAAGAGGATCATTTGAACCGAGGAGTTGGAGATCAGCCTGGCAACATAGTAAGACCCTGTAAAAAAAAAATTACCTGACTTACCAAGAAGCCAAAAAATTACCCACATAATAATGTCAGTCAGTGAAAACAGATCCAGAGATGACAAAGATGATGAAATTAGTAGATAAGGACATCAAAACAGATATTATAACTATATAAAATATTTAGACAAAAGTCTATGCACAATGAAAAAATAGGATACTTTACATAAACCAAATATAACTTATTGACATTTATGAAATATTTAAAACTCTAAAATTATAAAGGAATGGGATTTAGCTAATTAGTCAATTGTGGAAAAGAAATGAAACACTAGAAAACACTCAACTAGTCCAAAATAAAGTGAGAAATGGAGAAAATATAACAATGAACAGATGGAAAAATAGAAAACAAACAGCAAGATGGTAGGCTTACACCCATCTGTGTCAATGATTATAGTGGATGTCAATAGTGTACACACTGGTGGAAAACAGAGATTGTCAGGCTGAAGTCAAAGCAAGGAGGCACAATTCTATGCTCTCTATAGCAAGCCTCTTTAATATAAATATAAGTAAGTTAAAATAAAGCATTGAAAAAAGTGCCATGCTAACAATAATCAAAAGAAAGTTTCAGTGACTATAATAACATCCATCAAAGTAAAGCAGACCTCAGAACATGAAATGTAATTAAAAAGTTTCTGCACAGCAAAAGAAAATATTAACATTGTAAAAAGAGAACCAACACAATGGGAAAAAATATTCACCACCAACACCTCAGATAAGAAGCTCATAACTAGAATATACAGGGAGCTGAAGTAAGCCTACCAAAATAAAGGACCCTATTGAAAAGTGGGCAAATGAAATGAAGAGGCAGTTCACTCACAAAGAAGTACAAAAGGCTAATAGATACCTGAAAAGATGGTCAACATCTCTAGCCATAAGAGAGATGCAAATCAAAACAACGCTAAGATACCACCTCACTCCAGAGAGAATGGCCTATATCAACAAGTCAAATAGCAGTCAATGCTGTTGAGGCTGTGGGGAGAAAGGAACCCTCCTGCACTGCTGGTGGGAATGTAAACTCTCTGCAAAGCAGTATGGAGAGCTCTGAAAAGACCGGAAATAAATACCCTCTTCGATCCAGAGACACCCCTCCTGGGAATATATCCAAAAGAGGCCAAAATAACACACAACAGAGATATATGTACACCCATGTTCATAGCAGCACAACTTACAATAGCTAGAATATGGAAGTCACCAAAATACCCATGAACAGACCAGTCGATACACAGATTGTGGTATTTATACACAATGGAATACTATGTATCTATAAAGTCCAACAGCATGGAGGCTTTTACAGGCAAATGAAAGAAACTTGAGAACATCATGCTTAGTGAAGTAAGTCAGAAGCAGAAGGAGAAACATTGAATGGTCTCTCTGATATGAGAGTCCCAGATCACAACTCTTATGGAACTTAAAACGAAAAACAGAGTGAAAGAGGGGGAGAGGGTGGGGGAGGAGAGAAGGAGGGGAGGGGAGGGGGAGGGAAAGAGAGTGGGAAAGCCCTTGTCACCTTGACAAGATATGTATGTGCACAAAATGCTCAACTTCATTGTAAACCTTAAATCTTGCACTAATACATATCAATAAAATGGGGGGAAAATAAAATTTGATATTTGTTTAACTAAAAAAATGAAATGAGATAACTTGAACATGAAAAAGGGTCAATTTATCAAGAATCTAATAATTTTTAATATGTATATGCCAGGTAACAGGCATTCAAAATATTTTAAGCAAGGGGAAAGTAGCCTAAAATTAAAACATTTCTAGGTGAAAACAGGACAATTGTTTGTTAAACAAATGAAAATGTGAGACAGACTTGGAGAAATGTATTCACATTACATGTACCTGAAAAAGGACCTATATAAAGAATTCACCCAATAATAGGAAACACCATTTTCAAATGGACAAAAATCATAAACAGATATTTCACCAAAGGACATATATAAACATCTATTATAACAAACACATTCATTGTCTAGTCATTCATGCATGAATTTATTTAGCAACTCTATATTAGACCCAAAGTGTAACCAACCAATGTCAGTGGATATACGAATAGATTAACAAATTATGTTGTACCATACAATGGGGAAATAAAAAATAACCAACCAATGGCACAAGCAACAACATGGATGAGACTCAAAACATCATGCTGAGAAAAGACACATGACACAAAGGTATAAAAGTGAAACTCAGGAACGTTCCAACTTATAGTGACAAACTATAGTAGCTGCCTGACTCCATGGGAAAAAGGAAAATTTTTGGAATGACAGAAACATCTTACATCTTGTTAATGGTGGCAGCACGGGCCTAGGGATTCATCAAATCTTTCAAAGAGTACATTTATCTATGCATGCATGCATATTTAAAAATTATACATCAGTAAAGCTGATTGAAAAATAAAAATTCTACTGCACCCACTGTTGATACCTTATGACCTACCCACAATGTATTTTGTCTTTTATACTTATTCTATGTCCTGGCTGTTACCCGTATTTTAAAAACTATTCTGTAGAAAGACGGAAGCCTGGAATAGTTCATTGCCTGTAATCCGTGGTTACTTTCAGATAGTAACCGTGACTAGTCATTTCTGAGCTCTAATTTAGTTAAAAGAATGCCCCAAAGGGTGTTTTGCACCCACTGTGAGAAACCCCGAGTTATCTATCCCCTCCATTTTCAGCCTGCACACATTTTGTCATGATTTCTGAGAAGGGATGGAAACTTAATAGAGACACAATATTCTTTCTCTTTTCCTGTCCATGAGCAAAAGTTGTTCATGGACTGGAGATGCAGACATTCTCTCATCTCACTTTTTCAAAAGGAGATTTTCAAATCAATAAGGAAGCCAGCAATTCGTAGTTACCCCCAGCTCAGCGTGAACTCCATGGTGGAGGAGGCATGTCTGTCTTCCTCGCAATACCTAGAAGGCCAGGCTGACAGAGGGCCAGCTTGGTTCCTGGCAAAGCAGTTTTATTCTAGCAGAGAATAATGATCTCTGTACTTTCAAAACTTTTCTCTGGGTTAGCAGGATGGCAGAGAGAGAACTAGTCTGCATTTGCTAAGCAGTAATTCCAGTAATTCAACCTACCTTAAATTGACTGTTTTAGCTTGCTAAATGGAAGGTTCTTAGCAGGGAACCTGTTTAGAAAAATCGATGGAATCTGAAATCATTATGGAAACTGAGAAGAGTTCAAGGTACTCTTTAGAGAAAAAAAAAGATGTAAGAGCAACAAATAAAATAAAAATAAGACCACTTGAACAAACCCATCAGACTATAATGTTTTACAGGATTTGCTCCTGTTGTGCCTCCCCAACCACCTTCATCCCAACACCCCTCTTGCCAAATTGTAGGCAGAAAACAATCCAAGCTCTATGCGATGACTTTGGACTTCTTTTGTTATTGAATGATTATAGAGATGTCACAAGCTACCTTCAGCCAGTGTTGATAATCTGCTCAAGGTCTCTAACAGGATTGGACAAGGTAGTCCATGCATGTAATTACAGGCACTCCTATATTTTCGAGATTAATACAACAAGCCTTCAAACTGTTCCACTTCAACAATGCTGTCCTTATTCGTCCTGAGGTTTTCAAAATCATTTAGGATCAAATAGGAAGACTTGAGAAAGCCTTTTGCAGACCTCAAAGGTATAAAGAGAAGTTAATGATTTTTGGAATATGCCTTAAAAACCTACCTGATTGTAAGTGATCTGAGTAAGTAAGTTCCACACAAAGATACCCAAATGACTTGTAAGTATATGCACAATTCTCAATTTTACTCACAAGAGAAATGCAAATTAAACTTTCATAGATCATTTCTTAAGTATATGATAGACAGAAATTACAAGAGCTTGACAGTAAACTATCTGGTAAGCTATGAGGAAAAAGTATTTTATATATTGCTGTTAGGATAGAACAGGAGAAAAGTCTACATGAAAAAAAATTTTGACTTTTTCTAGCAAAATTTTGTGGGTTAACTCTTTGACCCAGCAATCGTACTGCTTTAAATTTTATTCTGAAAATACATCTCCACAAATATCAATAAGTACAAGTTATTCTTTAAATTCCTGGGAATAATAAAACATTATGGATGCTATTTATAGGATATGAACAAATTATGATTCATTCACACAACAAAGCAGCACTATTTAGCCATCAAAAAGAATGAGGAAGATCTCTGCGACCTGGTAAGGAATGGTTTGCAGAGTACATAAAATCATAAAAATCAAAGTGCAAAAATGTATTTTGAATAGGTTCTTTTGTGTAAGAAAAGGGGAGAAATAAATGTATATATTATATATTTGTGTAAAAAGAAGAAGGATAAAAGAATCTATTTACAGCTGATCTATAGGGAATTATATAAGAATTATATAAATGATATATAGGAAGTAGAGACATCAGATTTCTCTAAAACTATTTCATAATTTTAACCTTAAGTCATTAAATATTTTACATATTCAAGTCATAAAATTAAATAAATTTAAAGGAAAATCAATATTGAATATACAAAGGCATGAATCCTACTTTGCAGTAGATGGATAGATAACAAAAACACACAGAAAAGAGTTAATTCAAGTAACCTATAAATATATCATCATACTTAGACTGTACATCTGTAATAGAACATAGCTTAAGACCAAAAGAATCACAAAGAAATCTATTCAAATTTACTGAATAGATTTATTGTTGGCAATGTTATTGGTTATTATATTTCTGAAACTATTTTTTGTTTATCATAAGGTGGAGCGATCAAATAAACATTTTGGTGTTGGGAATGTTTACATTTAGGGTTACATAAGGTTAGCATTGTAGTGGAAGGGAAAATACATATGTGTATATGGGGGATTGGAGCTTTACATTATTTTATCTGAATTAATGAATCATTATAAATCATCATTTAGATTTTTGCAACTTAGTCTATAAAACATTTTAGGAGTAATAATATTTCCGCAATTAACACATATAGAATTCAGTTCTTTGCGTCTGATTTTTATTTCCCACTCAAAGAAACCAGGGCTTCTTAGGGACCTGGCTGCCTCCGGGTCTTGGACAGGCAAGGTGACAGGTGATATTAACACAACGTCTATCAGATAATTAGGAAAATCTCAAAAGATTAATGGAGCTTAGTTATTTTTAAAACATGAGTCCATAGTGGTACTCAGAAAAGAAAGAGTGGGAAGAACTTTCTTGATTAAAGGTGCCAGGAAAAAGAGAAGAGGAAAGGCAGAGAGAATTTTTTTCCATCTTTAACATATTCGTTGATTTAGGCAACTGGGAATGATGATGAAACCACTGGATGAAAGACTGCTGGGAAATAAGACAGTCCTGTACACTCTAAATATTATTACAAGACGAAAGTAGGCTGGACTGTGAAGAGATTTAGTTATTCCACAGTCAGACGACCACACTTTGCATGACTGACAGTGTGATGAGCGGCCATGATCTCCCCTCTGGTACAATGCAGTGGGACATCACTGACGATGTACTCCAGCTGAGACGTGTCTAAGCAGAATCTCTTTGTGAGGAACAAGACAAATCTAGGTTGTGAGGCATTCTACAAGACAAGTGGCCCAGACTCTTCTAAATTATCAGTGTCATTAGGCGGAGAGGGAAACAGAAGTCTTGCTCTAATTTAAAACTGACACATCATAAGGAAAGGCAGTGCACAGAATTTGATTGGATCCTAGATCAAAGAAATTAAAGCAGGAATAAAAGACATGCTTAGGCAAAACTGGGGAAACTTAAATACAGACTGTATATTAAAATGTGCCAGAGAATTGTTGAGTTCTTTCATGTGCTAATAATATGGTTAATGTTCCTTTTCTTAGGAAATACATGCTGAGGAGTTTAAGAGCGAAATGTCATAACATCTGTTAATTCTTTTCATATAGTTTAGAAAATATCATCTACCTATCCAAATAAAGAAACAGCAGGAATGTGGCCGGACGGCTGACACCTGGAGAACTCACGCCAAGAGTACGTGGGTAGGTGCTCAGTGTTCTGCTGCCTCAGCATCTGAAATATGCCAAAGGAAATGTTAGCAAAGAAAATAATGCTACCAGATATCTGTGACCGTTCCCTGTGCCTTCCAGATTGAAGCCTGTCACCCTCTTCATCTATGGTTAGGAAAAGGAAGGCAATCCTTTGACACAGAGAAATTTCTCAAGTCAGTTGTTAAATTTGGGGGCTTTGGAGTCAGACAGATCCAGGCTAGAGACCTACGCAAGTTACCACACTGTCTGTAATTTAGTTCCCTCAGCCATAAAACAAAGAAGGAAGGGCATGAACATTCGGGAGATAATTCACATCCAGTGTTTATTGAGCCAGCTGTCCACCATGGTCACCACTCACCTAGGCTAGCTCTGTTCCCCAGAGTATGATATCTTAGACATGACCCCACATGACCATGAGGAAAGAAAGTAGGGAATATTCTGATTCAAAAGTCTGGGGTAGAACTTGGGTCTCTTTGCTTCTGAGAGGATCTCAGGCCATGTCCAGGTGCTCCCCACAAAGATCCTGCAAGTTGCCAAGGATTAGAGATGCTGTCTTGCTCCACTGCCATTTGTTCTCCTTAATTAAATACAATATTCCCTTTCTCTGGTGAAAATTATTCTCTCTTACCTCCATATTGATTTTTGGTTCATTGATTTTACTTAATTTTACTACTTAAGATTTATTTTAGTAGCTTCTCATGAACACTGAAGTATTTTTATATGAAATGCCTATACTCAGAAGAAAAATACTAGTTTCAACACTGTCCATTCATCTGTTTGCCTTTTTCCAAAAGAATTTTCTCTGAGAAGTCCAGAATTATAAAAATAGTAAGTGATAAGATCACATTGGAGAATGTAAACAAAGATACAGGAAGACAATAAACTTGTGTGCAAGGAAATGTCAATGGGGAATGAACAATCATTGAAGTCCAATGTTCAAGGTTTCACAAAGGTAGGGACCATTTCAGTAGATCTTAATATTTAGAGTGTCACAGACTTTTTTCTTGAAATAGAGTCTTGCCCTGTAGTCCAAACTATTCCTAAACTCACTATGTAGCCAAGGCTAGCCTCAAACTCACAGCAATCCTCCTGCTTCAACTTCCCAAGTGCTATGCTTACAGGCATGCACTACCATGTCTAGGTCATTTTTATGCGATGCTGTGGAAATAAATCCATGGCCTAGCACATGCTAAGCAAGTGCTTTAACCACAGAGCTGTGCTCCAGCTCTCCCAGAGACTTTGCATACTTTGATAAGCTCACTATCCAGAAAACTGAACACAGTGATGTACTCAGGAGTTTGTGCATTCTATAAAGCTCACCTATAGAATAATGAGTAGGTGGATGTTACACCTTCATGACCAGCAGCAAAATGAAACTGGAAGACCAAAACCCTTGCCCTCCAATACTCTGTGTGAGACATCTACAGTTCTGCACCAGAGGAAGGAAAAAGACAACTGGCTCAGAGGAGCATGAGTTTCTCCATTTTAACCTTGGACACAATAAAACAAATTCAAATAATCGGTTGAATCAAGACCACTAGGACCTCGGAACAGATTCCTTTGGGAAGCAGAGATGTGGCAGAAATGAGCCAGGTCAAAACTCCCTGCTTATGTGAAGCACATAAATAGAATTAGGACTCCTTCAGGAACATTCTTGGCTGATGTTGATTGCCTTGTTTTGATCACATGGATAACCTTGACTCTCAGACTTTTGTGGGGTCTCTTAGGTTGGGAATCTGGGGTCAACAAAGCAAAACATCTTCTTCATCTCAGTAATCTGTGTAGTTAACAGAATGATTTATTGAGAGTAGCTGAACCTGATCTGTTGGAACTATTTATAGCTGTGGCACAGCTCACCATTTTCACACTACAAAGGATATACAGTGGGTTCTGAAAAGAGTTTTCAGCCCTTCCTCCTGAGGATGTGGTAAGAGGACTTTTTCAAGCAGGTTTTGCCCATCTGTGTCCTTGTCACCACACACATCTCCTCAAGGAGTTTTAGTCTTCCCCCAGCACTTGCTCAAATTACAACTTTCATTGAACTCTGAATCTTTACCTACTGACTTCCATGTGAACTACTGTGTCTTTCCAACATATTCTGCAACTTTCTGATGGTGGATTTATGCCAAGAGAATTTCTCCATCTCAACTCAAGTGCTCTGGCCTTGATTATCTCTCCACAGTTCCATTTTCAGCATTTGTCAGCCAGAGAAGCCATTGAAACTCATGTTGACTAGACAAATCACTTGCTGCTTGTGATCCCTCTGAAAATGGATTGATCAGTGAGAAATAGAGAAGTGAAGACACTTTGTATGTAGTTCCACTAATGTATCTCAGGGGCCACAGATCAAGTTATTACTATTTAATAGCCTCATGAAAACACATGTGGGATCATAATGCGCTCTGCTTACTGCAAAATGGTGTCACAGCACTTGGAGCCAAGGCCATAAAACTTGGGTGTTAGAAAGGACACTTGGAGACATCCTGCAGTTTGCCTGGAACTTCTCTTAGGCCCAGTGAAGTATAGTTCATTGATGCACTAGAACAGCTCCATATGAGTTTACAGGAGTAGATTATTAACTTTTCAGAACTTTTGCAAGCCCATTAATAAATCAGTGATATCTTGAAATCGGCCTAGGGGAAATGCAATTAGTGAACATGAAATATCAGAGTTTTTTCTCCCAACTTCACTTGGTTAAATACTTACCAGTACATTAATATTAGTAATAGTACTGTGGTTTGAATCTGGAATGTCTCCCAAAAGTCTCATGTATTCAAATGTTATGGGTCCTCTATGGATCCATATGCTGTTGAGAGAGGG
The DNA here is from genome assembly GCA_004027205.1 of Ctenodactylus gundi. NCBI lineage: Eukaryota > Metazoa > Chordata > Mammalia > Rodentia > Ctenodactylidae > Ctenodactylus > Ctenodactylus gundi. The sequence goes on from PVKB01000237.1 coordinate 151,588, forward strand.
AGGCCTGGTCTGGAGGGGGAATTGCAGGCGTGTAGATTCGATTACAGGCATGTCGGGAGGGGGTGCTTCCTGTTAGCAATGCTGTGAGGGGCTGCCTCCACTTCTGCCTCTGCCAAGTACTTCCACTGTTGCTGGCAGCCCCTGAGTGGACTGTGTCCTCCTGAAACTCCGAGCTAAAATAAACTTTTTCTCTCCTAATTTGTGGATGTCTCTTCTTGAGTCACGGCAATGAAAAAGTAACTACGACAAACAGTAACTGTTGTGTTACCTTTTTTTTTTTTTTTGTCACTGAGACAGAATATCTAATATGCACAACTTAAGGAAGGAAAAGGTTTTTTTTTTTTTTAGCTCACAGATTCAGAAGATCTTAGTCCACTCATGGGCAGCCTTCAAAGGTGAAAACACATGATATAGGCATAGCCCAGACAGAGAAGCTGTTTATGCCATGACAACAGGATGCTAAGAGAGCAAGAAAGGGCAGAGTTGGCATATGTTCTTCTAAGTCATATCACAGTCATCTGCCCCTTCTGGATGAAGTCCTAGTGATCCACTGTTTCCAATGAGTCCCCACCTCCTTACAGCACATAGAATCCATATACAACCTACAACATCAAAATATATAAGACCTTGGGGGACAGTGCACATCCAAATCATAACAGTAACCTAGTGCATAGTGGTTAATTGCTTCAAGTTTTATAGTTAGGATGATTTCAACTAAAATCTTGCCTTTATATTTGGAATATCACTTGACTTCACTTTTCTAAAGTATAAGGTTTTTAATGCTATTATTAGGTATCAATTGTCTATTCTCATGTTTCCACTTGGACAACTATAATTAGAGGAATTAGAGTAATACTCCTGGCATACCTGGTTGGTGACTTCAGGAGAAGCCCAGCATAAAGTTCAAACATCTCAGCTCTTATCCGCAAACCTCATGGTTTAGATAGCTGCTCAGGCATCACTATCACCGTACAGTGTAGCCAGCAGGAAGGGAAAAGGCACAATGAAGGACATGCCTCTGTCCTTCATGGACATTTCCCAGATAGTACACATTGCACTTTGAGTTTGCCCCCTACTGGCCAGAGAACTTAATCACGGACCCACTCACTTGAATCACAAGGGCGGCTGTTTTTTTTTTTTTTTTTTTTTCCCCATATGCCCACCTAAAAAACAGAAAATTTTTTTACTAAGGAAAAAATAATTGAATAAAAGGTGTTGAGAAAAAAAATGAAGTCTCTGCTATAGCATATAGCAGAACTCAGTTGTAGTAAGCATTCTGTGACTATAGCCATAGTTATTTGCTTATAAAAAGCATCCAAGTTACTCCCTATCTATAATTATAAATTATGATTAAATTTATTGCCCATTGTTGGAGTCCTCTGTTTCAAATCCAACACTCCCCTAGAAAGGGTAACACACTAGGTGGAAGATGGGATAAATACATTAGCATTCGTTACTTGTGCATTACAGGCCCCATAGGAAATGGGGAAGGCCCTGAGGCATTTAATCAAATGGATTTCTAATGTTGTGGGTTTGGAGTCAATGTCCAAACTGTTCATATATAGAAGCTGTCGGACACAGAGAACAAACAAAGAGGAGCAAACACCACAGAGGCCACGCACCGAAAGGGGAGCTAGATAGCAGGTGCTGATTCATAGTCCTAATTTGTAAGGAATCACAAAACAGCCCTGACTTCTTATAAAAAAGAAGATGGGCCTTCTCTCTATCTTTCTATAAGAAATTCCCTCCTTTGTACTCTTTCCCTTCTATTCAGCTAAGATACTTTCTACAATCTTCTCTCGATTCACCATCTACCAAGCTTTGCTGTGTACCTTAATCTAGAGGGCATCTGCCTTGTGCTACCTGCGTGGCCTTGAGCAAAGTGCAAACCTCTCTCCCTGACTCTGTTTTCTCAAATGCAAATGCAGATAACAATAATACCTACCTCATAAAGTTGCCATAAAGTTTAAATGAGCTAATAAATGCAAACTTATTGAAACAGAGCCTAGTACATAGTATCCTATAGATTTTCTTATCATTATACTTGATTCTTGCTCCTATTACATAGTACCATAATTTTCTAAATGCACAGATTTTGATCTCACAACAGAAAGGTGTCAAAATGATACATATGGTCTTCTTAATCCTTTCTCACTGAAGATTATGAAGATTGATCCTGTACACGCCATTATCAATATGACAAAATTCACTGAATGTAACTAGAAAGGTTCCTGGAGTCACCTGTGTTCACCTTAGGTTCTGTAACATCCTATTTGTGTCATTATGTCGAAAAAGAAAAACTAATTTTTTTTTTGACAAATACTATGTTAAGTCCTAAAGCTACTGAGGCACAGGCATGGTCCCTCCTCCAGAACCTCACAGTTTTATGAGACAGCAAACACCCCGTACTGTGGCGCCTCCTGCCCCTTCCTTGATACAGCAAATGAGCCAGTCTCTGCCCCTGGAATGAGTCCCTGCACCCAGATGGAAATGACTGAAGCACAACCACGCTGACTTCCACACCCAGGAAGGAGGATTAGTGCCTGGTCCCGGGCTCCCTAAAGCTACACTTGTCTCAATCCTTCCGAGAGCTTGACTAGCCTGTTTTTCTTTCAATTTGATCATCTAATCCAGACATTACAGTATATACCTTTATAACCTAACAAAAAATATACTAGCAGCTCAAATCGACTTTGGCCCTCATTCCTGTCACTACTCATGTCCTGCAGTGTCCCCTGTGATGCTAGGCTGCAGACTTGTGGGAACATGTCCTTTCGCAGCTATCATAAATCTTCATTATAAACCACAACTTCAATCTGAATGAAAATTATTACTATTAATCCACTACGTTGCCAAACTAGGTTTTTATTTTCATTCTTAAGCAAAGTAACTTTATTTTTTCTATGACTGTACACACAAAGAAAAATGTTACCACTACTATCAGGAGTACAGTAAAGAAAATAGAAAATAAAGGAGAGTATCAGGATATGGCAATTGCACAGGCCCTGGAACCAGGCAGCTGAGGTCTGTAGCTCAGTCCTGCCTCCGGGGAGCTATGAGGCCTCAGCCACACTTAGCTCAGATTGGTTCCCCCACAAGCAGAACCTGAGATGAGGATTCCAGTGTATTTATTTCAGAGTTTAACCAGGGAACACCAATAGGAGATATTATCAAGGGAAGTGAAGACAGCCAATAGCAGGAACATTATCAAGACACCTGTTACCACAGAAGCATGACTGTGACAGATGAAGAGATTATGTCAACATGAGGGAATCAGGAACCACACCTTAACTAGAGTTTGGGAACCACGCCTAGATTGGGAATTGGGAACCAGCCTGGATTAGAGTGTGAGTGATTTGTGGGCTGGCCAATGAGGGAAGAACACTTCCCTGGCTGTGGGAGGTCCACCTGGAACTCCAACAGTATAAAAGGAGGGAATAGGGAAGACTGTTACAGTTTCTTCCTCTGGGAAAGCTCTCAGACAGCACCCACTGAAACCATGTGGCTCTGACAGTATCCACATACTGTTTCCCTCGCCTTTAATCCTCAGGCAGAAGGATCACAAGTTCGAGCCCAGCCTGGACAACTTAGCAACTTAGTGAGACTCTGCCTCGAAACACAAGTAAAAAGGGGTAGAGATGTAGCTCAGTGCAGAGGCCTTGGGGTCAATATCCATTGTTTTTATTTTTTAAATTAATTAAATATAGGGGCTGGAGGAACAAAGTACAGTAGCTAAAGCATGTGCTTAGCAAGTGCAAGGCCCCAGATTTGATTCACCGACATCACATAAACTGGGCATGGTGGTGCACATCTGTAATCTCAGTACTCGGGAGACTGAGGCCGGAGGATTTCTGTGAATTTAAGGCCAGACTGGGCTGTATAGTGAGCTCAGGACCAGACTGGACTACAGAGCAAGACGCTGTCTCAAAAGACAAACAAATAAATAATAAAACAAAGGTGCCAGTTTCCCTCAGTAAAACAACATGGACCTCATGCTGGAAACCAACCTAGACACACTGAACAAAGAAAACCAAAAATTCCTGTCCTTACAAAATTTCTTCCTGGTGAAGAAAATGGAACATAAAAATATTGTGAATATTAAGTATATTGGATGATAGCAAGTGCTTAGAATAAATACAAAGCAAAGATAGGGAGAGGAAACCCTTGGGGAAGAGGAGAGGAGGATTGGGATTATAGAGAAGGGTTCAAGGAAGACCTTGCTAAGAAGAAAAGATTTCAGGAAAGAGCTGAAGACACTGGAAGGATGAACCGTGAAGCTCTTCAGAACTGTGTGTCAGCAAGTGCAAGAGTTGAGAGGTTTTTAAATACATTGATGGGGCTGAGGGCACAGCTCAGTGGTTTAAGTGCTTGCCTGGCAAACCCAAGGTCCGGGGTTTGATTCCCCAGCACCACATAAACCAGGTGTAGTGGCACATGATTGTAATCCCAGCATTCGGGAGGCTGAGGTAGAAGAATTATTGTGTTCAAGACCAGCCTGGGCTACTAAGTAAATTCAGGATCAAACTGGATTACATAGTGCGGCCCTGTCTCAAACAAAACAAAACACAAAATTTTAAAAAACACACATTGAGCTTGAGATACCCAGAAGACATTCAAGTAGAGCTATCTAGGACCTAGACGGATGCACAAAGTGTTGGCAGTTCAGGGGAGATTGCTGAGGTGGCTTCCTTAGGTTTAACTATTGGTGCACTATCCACCAGGCAGAGCCATTAGCCGTCCTGGCTTCCATAGGATGCAGACTTTCAGTGTTAAACTGAGGGCAGTTCTGGCTAAACCAGATACCAGGTCCCTAATCAGGCCATTCTCCATCCTGCCACCAGAGAGATATTTCTAAAATGTAATTCTAAACCAAACAGATCCTAAAATTTCTTCAGTAGTTTCTTCTAGCATACAGTTTAAAAGTTGAAGTTTTCTACAGCTCAGCACAAACCTCTCTTCTTACCATGGCCCTCCCTTAAGGGTTCCCCATTTCCTCTCCAATGATCCCCCAACCAACAACCTTTCTTGACAACTGTGCAGCTCTGCAGCATCATTTCTTCCTGAATAATTTGGGGCTTTTAGTCCACCCCAGGCTTGTCGAACCCTGCTCTCCTGGCACCTTCCAGCTGAAATCTATCTCTTGCCTAGGGTCATTTCCAGTGCTACCTCCCGACCATCTTCCTGGGTGATACGGATGTCCGACCTTCACATCCACGGTACTCTCTGTATGCTGCCCAGACTCATTGACACTTGAAATCGGACAATATGAGAGGCCACTTAAAGGTGAAAAATACAAGACTGCACATACATGCTACGTGTAAAGTGGACACAGTCAGCTGTCCACGTTCATAGATTCCATATCTGTCAAATCAACCAATCACAGATTGGAAATAATCAAAACACAAAATGTGTTGAACATGTACTTTTTTCCTCATTATCTGCTAAAGTTTAGAGCACAATGTTTACAGTCTAAACAATACATTATAACAACTGTTTACAAGGCATTGAGGCTGGTCTAGGTGTTTGTTATAGTTTGGATCTGGATGTTCCCCCAAAGCCTCAAGTATTTGCATATGGTAGAAAAATCATGGAACCACGTGCTGTTAAGAGGGGAGCCTGATTGGAAGGACAGCAACACTGGGGATTGTTAGGGATAGGTTACTGGGATAGGACCCGGAAGGGTATGCAACCCTTCTACCCTTCCTCCCTCACCTGGTTTCCTGTACAATGTGCCATAAACACCTTATCTCCTGCTAGGCCTCTGCCACAGGCCTCCATCATTGTTGGCTGCCTGTGAATGATCTGAGACCTCCTGAAACTGTGAGCTACTGTAAATCTTTCCTGCCTTAAATTGTGGAAGTCAAGTACTCTATCCCGCAATGAGAAATTAACTTAATACAGTATCATAAATAAGTTAGTGTAGAAATTGTTTTAAGGGGCTGGAGGAAGCACTAAGTCAAGTGCTAAGTACCCAAGTTCAATTCCCCATCACCACATAAGCCAGGTGTGGTGGCATATGCCTATAATCCCAGCACTCGGGAGGCTGAAACAGGAGGATTGCAGTGAGTCTAAGTATATGGGAGACTGTGCATAGGTTCTATGGAGCTACTGCTCCATTTTTGTAAGCAGCTTGAGCATCCACGGTTCTAAAAACAATCTTACACAGATACTGAAGGACAATTACATTTAATAAGTCCTGAAGCTTAAGATACAGAATAAATTGGCCTCTGTTCTCAACCTCCCCATTCTGTTTGATAGTTGTATTTGCTCTTTCTGTCTCCTCTAGACTGTGAACTCCTTGGGACAGAAAATTAGTTTGTGCATCTTTGCATCTGAGGTGCCTGGTACACAGAAGATACAAGGTAGATGTTTGTTGATTAACTAAAGGAGCTGTCTGGGTACCAGTAACAAGAAACATTGGTCTTTGACTCAAATTCTGGTTTAGCATTGCTAGTCTACAACTGCTACTGACCTATTACCTGAAGACAAAAAATTTACTTCTGGGATGGAGGAATGGCTCAGTTGTTACAGCTCTTGCCTAGCAAGCTGTAAGTCAAGCACTAAGTACCAAGTTCAGTTTCCCAGCACCACATAAACTGGGTGTGGTGGCACATGCCTATAATCCCAGCACTCAGAGGCTGAGGCAGGAGGATTGTTAGGAGTCCAAGGCCAGCCGTGGCTCTCTAGTGAATTCAGGACCGGCCTAGACTATAGAGTGAGACCCTGTCTCAAAATAATAATAGTAATAATAAACTTACTTCTAAGATATTAAAATACATTAAATTAGTCATTTGTGTGGAATGGCCCGGTATGATGCCTGGCAGAATAATTTCTTATTAAATATTCATTTCTCCTTTTCTCCTGCCTCTGGTTCTTCTTGCTTTTCATCAGTCCCATCCCCCAAGGCTGGGACCCAGGCCAGAAATGATGCTCTTGTCTGTGTACACATGAGCTTATTTAGCTCAGTTGTCTTAATTTCAGAACCAATGCTTTGGCTGAAATATTTTCCCTGCTACTCACAAGTTTAAGTTACTTAATTGATCTCTTGACCATCATATTGTCTGCAGGTCAGAAGACACATCTCTAATGTGCCATTGTGTGCCTGAAATGAATCCAGGAGCAATAAATAAGGATGGGAGAGTGCTGTTTCTGCTATTTAAGGCAATCGATGTTATTGTTTTAAGGGAGCCAACTTCCTTCCTTGTATATCCAAGTAAATAATAAATAAATAATTCATCTTCCCTGAAATATTTATTATCAGCTAGTGGAATTCTGCTCTCTGTGAAAATAAGTTGTCTAAGAATTGGGTCTTCTTGGGTGACACTGCCCCACTAATCAGAGCAGCTCTGTTCATTGCTTTCGGTCATTTGTCTAGTGTCCACCACAACCTTGAGAGTTAGGGAGGACAACTGCATTTTAAAGGTGGAGAAACACAAGAAACGTTTAATAACTCATTTGAGACTCTAGAGCCAGTTATGTTCTAGAGACTATCCTAAGTGATCTCCTTAGGACATCCCACCGCTATCTCTGCAGGGGAGAACTTAGGGTTCACACTACCAATTCTTTCCGATGACAGCCTCTAGAACGTCCTCTGGCTGAACGTGCCGTTCCCCTGTACCACCTGAGAGAGTCCAGCATTTATTATATTGTGCACCAGGTCTGACATCCAGGGCTGATTCAGGAGCTGGAACCGCAACTTAGTCCCTGACCCTGTAGTCCGAGTGGTATGTTTGGATCAGTAAAGATCCTCAGAAGACATTCTATCCTGTTTTTGTTTTTTAAGAAATCTCTTGGTTTTGAGAGTACCTCGCCAACCATGTGCCTGCCAAATGTTCAAGGGGCTGTTTCTGGGAACTGCTGATTTTTCTTGGCTGTACAAGGAGAAAAGGTGGCTGAGGCCACCATTCACCATACTCAGGTGTTTAGTCCTTACCAAGGACTGTACCAAGTTCCATCTGTTACATCAAACCCGTGAGGTGGATGTGTCAGTTTCCCACTGTTGTGACACTGGAAATGAGATAACCAACTTCTAAAGAGGGAAGGTTGATCTTGGCTCATAATTGCAAAGGTTTCGTCCTCATAGTCAGTTGGCTGTATTGTTTTGGGGCCTGTGACAAGAAGGAATATTATGGCAGGGAGCACGGGTCTGAACAAAGATACCTTCCTCACAGCTGCTGCGAAGACCAGAAGAGGACACTAGATAGACAGCCAAGGTCCTCTTCAAAGTCACTCACCCAGTGAAACAACTTCCTCCTGCCAGGATCTACCTCTTACTGGTTCTGCTGTTGCCACAGGCAGGCAACCACACCTTGAGCATACAGGACTTTGGAGACTATTTAAACTTCAAACAACATGGTGGGTAGTATGTACTTACTTTTTAAAACCCAGATACCTGAGGCCTAAAATGTATAGGGAAATACCTAGCTCTAGATCACTTCACTGGTGAGCAATCAGCACAGCTAGGATTCAAACTGAGGTCTAGCCAATCACACAGGGGATGTCCTTAGCCACTGCTTCCAGTGGGGAAAGGGTCAGTATTATGTACTCATTAGCATATGCCTAGCCAAATTTTGGACACGAATTTATTCCCAGACAAAGGGCATATGCTGGGTAGTGAATAACACTGACCCTTCCTTCGTTTGCACAGAATGTTCCCTTCTGCCGGAGCACTGGGCTGCTCTCACTTCCCCTGGGCAGCCAGCTGCCTTCCCATCCTTTCGATGTCAAAGTCAAGTTTCACTCCCTGCTAGAACCCTTCCCAGCTTGACTCAGCACGTCATCTCTTTGCCTTTGTGGTACTTTGCATAATCTACCCAGGAATGGACCCAGGTTTGTGGGACCTGAGCCACCAAGTACCGTCACCAAGAACAAATGAAAGGGTGACCAGGGTGGGACTCGAACTGAATAGGGAAATAAGACCTAACTTCCACTTCCTCTCTGGTTTGGGTTTTACTGAAATGCTTCATGTAGCATAATCACAGCCCTTTATTTTGTTATGCTTAATCAAAGTACTCATGTTTCATTTCTTTCGGGCTTGAAACCATTTCACCTCAATAGACACCTGTAATCCTGGCACTTGGGAGACTGAGGCAGGAGGATTGCCACGAGTTAGAGGACAACCTGGGATACACAGTGAGTTCTGGACAGCCTGGACTACAGAGCAAGACCCTGTGTCAAAAATATATATACAAAATCACCTCAATAGATAGAGCAACATTCAACTGATTGAAACTATACTTGCTGTAAATCAGATTTGAGCTTCAGGATAAGCATCCTCAAAAGAATAAGGAGTGAGAACGAAGAGTGTTGATCTAGCCCGAAGCTCCAAATGTCAGCGCCTGTCAATAGCATTTCAGTGCTCGGCTTAATCTGCAGTGTGTGTTGATGTGAGCTATTTTTGCTCATACAGACTTTGTTAAAATAAGATCATAACAAATATATTATATTAATTCCTCACTGCGAAACTTAGAGATGCTTATTTCTTGCACATAATAACAGGAACTCAGTAAGATGTTACCCACATTTTACCAATAAGGAAACTGAATCCAGAGGGAAGGGATGTGACCTGCCTAAGGTCATCCAAGCCAGTAGGAAGGAGAGGAAACCTGGTTGTGATGACAGAGCATATGTCCTCGCTACTGAATCCCCTGTCTCCCAGGGACCAAACCAAAAAACAAAACAAAACAAAACAAAAAAACTAGTGTTTATGGCTCCAGCAATCATATTATTTCTGTCTACAAATTAGTCACAGTAAAGTATAATGGATTTTACATGGATAATCCAGTATAGTCGATATTTCTGCAAGTGGTATTTGCTAAGAGCCTGCCTCAGAGCTATTTAAGAGTTGTTCCCTCCCCAAATTGACTCTTGGTTGTCTGCTATACAATTACTGGGCTGTTGATAGCAATGAGGAAATAAATGACTTAAAAAATCTTTTGCGGACAAAGATGTGGTTTTCTCTCTTGCTAGTGATTCAGCTCAGACCTTGTCCCAAGACTCGTTGATTACAAATCCAGAGACATTTCTAAAGTGAACGTTAGACTCTTGATCTCCTGGGGAAATCAATGAAAAGGTATGAGATGACCTTCAGATGACCCTTGGTGATTCTTCGATTCTGGACACTAGCGCACAAATATCAGGCTTTCTGCCTGACAATTAAGTGAATTAACCTGAGTCAGTTCTCACACCTCTTCTGTGGCACAAGCTGTTTTGCCAAATGAGCAACTGGAGTTGAAATTACATGTGACGTGCAAGTCCACTCACCCTCCCCCATCTCCATCGCCACCACATTTCTCAGGAGTAAAAAGGTAACTGTATAATTTAAAGAAAAATACTATTTCTCTAGGCTTCTCCTTCTACCTTGTTACTACCACAAGACTGTGTTTCTCCATCTCAATGTTTCTCTCTGATTATGTCTGGAACATCTAGGCCAGGGGTTCACCAGCACAGGCTTTGGGCCACTTTCCAACACTGCCATCATAGAGGTCTTTATGAAGGTCTAAACCGCAGCAGCCTGGGCCAGCACTAGAGATCATGAAGGGAGTCACTGGAAAACCGGGCTGGCTGACTCACACCAAGCAAGCTCAGTTGATTTTTCTCACTTGACGTAGATTTTGCAGGGGAAGGAAGTGGAGGTCAAAGCTACATCCTGGCTTCCCATTCCAAACACATCAGGAGTGGGCCGTAGGTTTAAGTCAGCCAGCACTCATGCCGTGCAACAGCCTGCTTTGACCAGCCATTCTGTGTCAGCTCTACTGGTCTTCTGGGCCTGAAGTAAGTCAGGTCATCTGTTTGCTCCCATCTGAGATGGCCCTTTCCTAATGACTGCTAAGACACTTAGAGCAGGAGCCAAGAACAATGCAGCAATTGTGAATCTTTTTAATTCTGACATCCCTGGAATATGCTTGAATTGGAGAAGTGCAAATGTGAACCTTGTGCTTTTTCCTTTGGGAATTTTGCTTTTCTGAAAATCTGTCTGTCACTGGCGCTTTTGACAGCAGTGAAGATGAGGACACTATTGGCTATGACAGAATGAACTCCCCTCTGAAGCCATTGCAGACATAGGATAATGAGGCCAAAATAAACACAAATAAGTTTCAAAAACAAAATCTAACTACTGACCCAGTGTTTCTTCTTCCTGCTCCTTCCACGCTCATGTTGGGAACACTTGCCGCTGAAGAGTCTGTGCAATTCAGTTCTGCAGTTTCCCCCGTGGCTTCTCTCTCCCCTGGAAAACATAATAATAACTAGACAAATGCCAAATTTCCTCCAGATGCACCAATTCTCTGTTCATGTTGCTTGTAGGTCGAACGGGAGGACTCTAACCAAGATGTTGAAAGTGAGCAATGAACACTACCTGACAAAGCACTGTCCTCAGCAAAGTGATGTCATCGGGGCAGAGTGAGGGCAAACTCAAGGGCACAGAGTGAACGGCAGGAGTCTGGCAGGTGCCCTAGACCTTGTGTATTGCTCACTTCTATCGATTCCCGCCTGTGCCCCGGGCACTGTTAAGTGGTTGCCCAGGTACCTCCTTACTCTGCACAATAGGTATTTCCCAAAAGTGAATACTATTATCCCGACTTGCAGCCAAAGCAATTGAGGCTCTTCGAGAACTTGCACAGGCGCTCACTCTACCAAAGAAAATATCCCTAAAGGGTTGTGAGCAACTGCTAAAGTTATGAGTGCATTAGTCAAGACTCTGTTGCAAGAGACAGAACCTGACTCAACACCAGCTTAAGGTTTAAAGAAAATTCTAACTTCAAGCATAGCTAGATATATGAACCAAAAAATGTCACATGGACTAATTCCATCTTTCTGCTAGTCTTCTCATCTTAGCTCACCTCAGCTTCACTGTATTTGGGAAGTTTATTCTTGTCTCCTGCGAAGCTTCCTCCAAAGACTAGGGGTATGACTGCAGATGGTTCCAGCCAATGTTGCCCCTCATGTCATGATCCCAGAAGCAAGAAGAGACCTTCTTTTCTAGAACTCACATGCAACTTCTGAGGAAAGACACTGGCTCCACTCAAGTCATGTTGCTTCTTCTTGGTCTATCTGATGAGTCATCACAGAGGTGAAGTTGATCTCACCAAGGTCATGTGGAGAAGAATAAGGCATCTCTGTGAAAGGAAGGTTATCAGATGGACCTCCTAGGCATATATTAGAGGTAGCACTTACTAGATCTAGTGGGAGCTTAAGTGCCAGGCAATCTCTGTGATCCCTTATGGAACTAACAATTTTATGGGGTTAATTTCCTGTTATTTTTTGGTCTCTCCTTTATCTGAGATATACTTGTGAAAAGGGAGTCAAAAGTCCAAGCCAGGAAGTAACAAAAAGTTTGGTATATGTGCACTTGAAAATTAATTTAAGAACCAGTGACTGGTGAAGTTTTTTCCTTCTAGAATAAAAAGTACTTTAAAATAGTTAAAATAGAGTTTCTAGCAGTTTTTAAAAGAAAGAAACATCACTGTTTGCATTCTTGATAAAAATGCTTAATTCTGATTCAATCACAAAAAAAAAAGAAGAAGACAAATGAAAACCAGACTATTCTGGACTCTTTAAATATGTCAAGTTTAAAAAAACAAAACAATGACTTGCAAAGATCTGGGCCACTTCAGGAGACTCAACAGTCATGAAAACCAAGCACTAACCAAAATCTGTGATCTTTGATTAGATCCTACATAAACTATATGTAAAGATATATCAGGGCAATTTGTACAATTTAATACCAATATCGAGATATTTGATGAGGCTGTTGTAGCAATGTTAACACGTCCTGAGTGTGAGGATGGCCATGCAGAGAGAAGCCCTTGCTCTCAGGAGACACATTCTAGTGTATTTAGAAACCAAGTGTCAGAATAATGCAAGGAATCCTCACACAGTTCAGAAAGACTTTGAAAATGTACCTATAAATATATATAGAGAGAGAGATGAGAAGGCAAATGTGAAACATTAAGAAAGGTGAGCCTAGCTGAGGGATGTGAGCGCTCGTTACATATGGTTCTACTCTTGTATTTCCTCTAAGTTTTGAAACTTTCCAAATAAAGTATCAATAGGAAAGAAAAAAATTTTAAAAAACAGCCTCCAAACAATTTAAAATTTTGTTCACTACTCCTAGCACAGAAAATAAACTCCAAAATACTCAACGGTGTAGGAGGGCAGTCAGAACCTCCAGGCTAATGAAGTAGCAGGCTTGAACCTGGTTGCCAGATCACCTGGAATGTTGCCTTAGCACCACCTGGTGGCAGTTATCTGCTAAATCATGGGGATCCTTACGGGTCTCCTAGGCACACACTCCAGGAATCTCTTGCCTCTTCTTCTGTTTTCTGCCTTTGCGTTGGCAGGGGTCAAAGTGCAGGCAGGTCGGGGTCTTGTCTATGCTGGAAGCTCCGGCACCTTGACAAATGCCTGCCTGTGACACTGGCTCTGCGGGTCCCGGTGTCCTTTCATGGCTCACAAGAGGCATCATGTAGCCCGGGACAGCTAGGGCGGATGAGGAGGACAACATCAACATTTTCTAAAACTCAGCCAATAATTTACAAATTACTAGAAGTATTACATGCTTTATTTACCTTCCAACTTATATCACTTAAAGCAGTTTTATTAGAATAAAAGGAATGTGTTTTAAATTTTCTATTTATGTAATTATTCATACATTTATCTACATTATTGTATTATTTTAAAATATCTTTGTCCTCTGTGCACACAAATATTCTTTGAAAACCAGCTGTTTACATATGTACCGATAGGTATAAAAGGTGTGGATATACATACACATATGTGTATGGGTTTATAGATCTCACACTTGATTTTTACACGAAAAATTGGACGTGTAGCAACCCTTTTAGATCTCCTTTCTCCAGTACTTCATTTTCTTAAATGTTAATCTAGACATATCATCCCTAGTCCAAAAATCCAAATTCCAAACTTTGCCAAACCTTACAACTTTTGAGTGCTGATACTGATGATGTCACAAGAGGAAAAATCTCTGCCATGAAACTGTGTTTCATGTACAAAGTTCTTTTAGCTATTATATAAAATTATCTGCAGTCTGTCTGTATTAAATGTATATGAAGTATAAGTCAATTTTGGGTTTAGACTTGGGTCTTGTCTCCAAGCTAGCTATTTTCCTACATACATGCAAACAACCTAAACTCTGAAAACATTCTAACACTTTGGTTCCAAGCATGTCAGACACAGGATCCTCAACTTGTGGCATATGTGGTATGATTTATTTAATCGTACCATTTGCTAATGACATATCTTTCCTACTTTAATGAAATATCTGAAGTGGCCTATAATACTAAGTCCGTATGTACAGTGAGACAATGGAAGCCTAAGGGATTGAAAACTAGCTAGAAAAGAGAACAGAGCACAGGATATCCTCAATGGCCACAAATTTAGTTTTGAATCTGGGGCAAAACCAAGAAGGGCTATTGATCATCTTAAGAGAAGAGCCAAGGTTCATTCTAGCTGAAGGACTCCCAGGGAAGCAGGACAAAGGGAGACTAAGTGTCGCATGCTGGTGGCATATGGGACACCAAACGAAGAGAACTGGCTTCAGAAGAGGGGGCTTAGTCTGACTTCACAAGGCCAAGGGCTGTCCCAATGGGTGACCAAGCCAAAGGGCCAGAAGCAGGACCTAAAGAACCAAAGACAAAGCAGATGTGGCATAGAAGAGCCAGGAAAGGACACTCCTGAGGAGCAGCTGTGGGCAACAGCTGGAATTACGGGGTGGCCATGGAAAGTAGTATCTCAAGAACCAGGTCACTGAGGACATCTGTGTGCATCTTTTACACAATGGGCATTGAGGAACATGGCGACTGCGAACTTTGTGAATGACAGAGACAAGTTTCTTATGCCTGCTTCCCCTCAAGCTCCCCGTTAAGAGATGAGACATATGGGGGTTTTGGATAATTCTTTTTAAAGCTGAATGAGAGCTAAATATATTTTGTGAAAATCAGCAGCATCCTCTACATACCACTGAGAAGCAATTAAGAAATATAATGAGAAAGAGATTTCAGCTGCTGCTGCAAGAAAAACATAAAGTACCTGGAAGTAATTTTCATAAGAAACCTGAATGACCTCCACACAGAAAATTCAGATTTTTACTGAGAACATGAAAATAGTTTTCACTTTTGATTAATGGGAAAACATACCATATTAGAAAACTAAATATCTTAAGATACCAATTTAACAAACTTTGACAAGTTTATTTAGAGATTAAGAACACTCCAACAAAATTCCAAAGGATTATTTTTATGGAAAAAAAGGAAATGAAAATATTTTAAAGTTTATGTGAAACAATAACAAAGGGGAATATAAAATAACTTCTAAAAAAATCAGTAGCAAATCAATAGTGTTGGTGGTGGGAGCAAGCAAGAAATGGTGGTGAAGATCCCTGTATTATAGAAATATTTAGAAAATGTAGGGTGAAAATCATTGAAGTACAGATGGATAATTGGAGTAGGATAAGCATAAAAGATATTGACCTTGTTTCATATAAGAATTTGATGTATGATTTTTCAAAAAGGCAACATCAAGTAACATGGAGAAGAAAAATTTAATTATAGATGTTAGAACCCTTGGGTAGTATTCTGGCAGAAAAAATAATTATTTAAATGCTTGTCTCAGGCACATACCCCAAAATATTTCAATTGCATGAGATCCAAGTTTAAAAACATACTTTAAAAAAGAAGAAAATAAAGTAAATATTTATTAATGCTCTGGAGACACCACAGCTTTATAAAGTGGGGAGTAATTGAAGAAATTACTGAAAGTGACAGACCCCACTGCAACACACAATTTAGAACACTGTCATGTAAAAACGACAGCCAAACAAAACAGATACTGAGGAATACGCATGCGACAAGGGCAAAGGCAAGAGTGAATGTCTTTTATTTTTACATAATTGCAATTATGCAAATTAGCAAGAAGACCACTTAGACTGCTAGGAATAAAAGTAAGCAAAGTACATTAATGAAAAGATTTGTTCAGATTGGGAGCATAGCTAAGTGGTTAGAGCATTTGCCCAGCATGCACAAGGCATTGGGTTCAATTCTCCAGCACCACATAAGACTTAGCTAGGTAGGATGGCACACACCTGTAATCCCATCACTCAAGAGGCAAAAGCAGGAGGGTTGCCATGAGTTTGAGGCCAGCCTGGGCTACATAGTGAGTTCAGGACCAGCCTAGGCTACATACCAAGACCTGGGGCCTGTTGGTAGAGGCTGGGAGATGTGTCCACCATCAGGTCCACTGGCATCCCCACTTGGGGCTTGATGGCCTATAGACAGGAAGAAACACATTTTACTATGAGGTTAGGCACACATGGGCCAAAGAGAAGTGCCAATAGCACCATAATGATGGCTCCCCAGGGTGGGAGCACCCAGGTCCATATCTAGGTGAAGAGAATACTCAAGATACATGTAACCCACTGTTGAAAGGTGGGCAGAAATGATGACTTATCTACTTCAACGAAGTATGCATAAGCAGGTATTTCAAGTTATAAGGAAGGCTTTGCAGAAGCCTCTCCTTTCCAGGATTTATCTTGGAAATGGCAGATCCAACTGGAAATTCCCAGAACTTGGATCACAAAAGAGTAATCCCCCCACAAGTATGCATGTCTTCTCCACATTATGTGAGTGGAAGGTAAGTCTTTTTGAACAGGCATTTGGGATGGTTTGAGGGGAAGCGACTGAGGATGGAGAGTCAGTGCTACAACCCTTTAGCTGCATGTGAGCAGAAAAGACATTCAAAAGAAACAACTCTAAAGTCACAAAACCAACACGGGCAAGATGAGCAGAATAGTACTGGTTGCTTTCTGCCACACTCCCTCTCCAAATGCCCATCTGACCATGTAGCTCTACAAAAGCATGTCTGAAATCAATGTCTACTGTGGCTCTTACTCAGTCACTTCAACCTGTTTCACCACTGTCCCTGCAGACAAAGGATGAGTTTTGGTAAAGATTAGAAGAAAAACAATAGCATAACCATCTTATCTTCTGCCATTTCTTCCACAGGCACTACCATCAGTTACCAGCTTATATCTGAGAGCAAAATCTTACCTCAGAAAAGCCGGGGGTGGGGTGGGGCAGTGGAGGTGCAGTTACGGATGACTCATGCTATCTCCCTCCTGATCAGAAAAACTGAATTCAGGAGAAAAAAGGCTAAGTAACAATATAGAGCGAGACCCCTCAAATTCTAACAGAAAACTCACTTGATGAGAAGTGTAGACACACAGAAGAAATACTAAAGCACGCATAAGGAGTTCTACTAAAAGAACAGAAGCAGCTGCTGTTCTGATACACCTTCACCATCCCGTGGCTACTGCGGCTAGCTGCCTTGATAGGTCACCTTAGAGGCCTGTACATATAGGCCCTAGGCCTAGGTTAAGGCCAGGCTTTGATGCTCAGCTATAAAGCCACATATATCCTATTTCTCAGGCTGTGGCAGCAGCGGGGTTGAGGTGAGGATTTTAACTTAAAGCAGACCTGCTGCTATTCTTCTGCTCTCACAAAAGGAAATGTGATCTTTTGCATCCTTTCAGAGACTCAAACAAGGGCTTAGCCATTAGGTCCTATCTCCAGTTCCAGTGCTGACAGCAGCAAGTTAAGCATGAAAAACACAAGGCTGCTTTCTGGGGTCTTCGGGAGATGCCCTGCAGGAAGCTTGTAGCACAGCAGAGGAATCTATGCATAGTGTTAAGGAGCGTGTTCAAAAGTCTAAAACAGAAAAACAGCTGGGGGCATAGCTCAGCAATTAGAGCACTTACCTGGCATGTGCAAGGCCCTGAGTTTGGTTCCCCAGAAACACATAAAAATTAGCTCAGCATGGTGGCACATGGCTGTCATCTCAGCACTGCATTACTGTGAGTTTGAGACCAGTGGGGGCTACATAATGAGTTCAGGGTCAGCCTGGGCTATACAGTGAGTTCAGGACCAGCCTGAACTAGAGAGCAAGATCCTGTCACAAAATGCGTAAGGTAAAACAGAAAACAAAAATCATTACTGGGATACTTTATGACACTTTCATTTTTGAATCTCCACTGTATGCGTGTTACAACATCTTCAGTTTAAGTTTCTAAAACGATGCCCATTGTTAGTCTTGTGTTACTTCATTAGTAATTTAAAATCAACTGAAATTCACTAGAAGTTCTTTGCCAGTAGGGCGCATATCCTTGCCCCAAAGGCTCAGACAGTAAACAAGACATGAGCCCATGGCTACATCTGCTGACAATTCTGGGAAAGAAGCAGGAAGCTGGAAAGATCCGAAACCCATACGCACTGCCCCTGTCCTCTCACGTCGTGGTGCCCACTCTGACCCGGCGACGACTCCTTTGCTGTTGCAGCAGTTGAACCAGTAATAGCAAGAACCAGGATCTGCAGCTGCACACTCACGGGCTCTCTATTCGTGCTTGAAAGTAAAGCGTCTTCTTCCTCTTTATCGTTCACCCTTATTTCCAATAGTCTTGTCTGCTGAAGTTCTTTACTCAGGGAGTAAACCACGTTCTGTTTTCACCTACGCATTACACTTGTCCAGGTTTTTATATATAGGTATGTGTCTGGTACACAGTAAAGATGAAAAGGGGGCTGAGGTTGATCTGAGCAGATCACATCCTAAGATGCTTTTTACAGGAGCTCGTGAATAGGCTATTTAATAGAAATTGGTTTTTCCCCCAAACATATGCTTCCTCTGAGTTTTCATTTCTGATGCAATTTCTTAGAATGGCTGCATATTTAGCAGGTATTGATTTTATTTTTTTCATAGAGCCTTAAGCAGCAATGAAGGTTAGTTTGTTATCTGGTCCATTGATTTTTCTCCTAAAAGAATGGGTTTCATTTTCAGCATCTCCATCTATTAATTGCTACTCATGCCATAAGTGGGTTCTCCAAGCTAACATCTATGAATGTCTACCACATTTCCTGACACAATATTCCTGCAGTTATTGGAGGATTTGGCCATGATGTTTTTGAACTCACATTTTATTCTGATTTTTAAACTCTCCAGAGCGCTGTGGGTATGTTGGAGATCTCTGTGGGAACCCCTAATATACCCTCAGAGTATACACAGAGCGACGCTCTGCCCAGGTTCTGAGAAGATCAAGAAACAAAATAATAAGAGATAGAAATGAAAATGGGTCTCCACCAGCAAGATGGCTGTCATGAGACTATAATGAGGAAAAAAAAATAAAAACAAGAAAACAGAAGCCTGGACACTTGGTGTGAATCTTTGCCACATTTTCTAGATGTGATGACTTGAACACATAATATATTGGTGAGCCTCACTTTTCTCATCAGTACAATGAGAATAATACCTGTTCTTCTTATGCATCAAGATTATTGCAAGACAACACAAAATAATACCACCCAAAAATTGGCTAGGCATGATGGTCCCATATTAATGAATAGAGACTTACATATAATCCTAACTGAAAACCACGGGATTAGGGTTTGATCCTTTGGGTGATGGCTTCTTCCTCTCAGCTTCCAAGCAGAGTATGGCTTATTTTTACACTTCCTTTCCACAATACTCCTCAGTTCCATAAGAAGTTAGCATCCTTAGTATCCTTCTGTGTATTTCTCACTGTGATTGTAAGGTGATACGATTCTTTGGGGACTTCCGGAACATTTTGGTCTTGGCCTTTGGATTTTACATCCTAAACTGTGCACTCTGCTTTCCTACAACCAAAGGATGGATGAGAGTTCTAAGCTGCTTGTCTAAGGAAGCAAATACCTCATTCCTAGGAGGTAAATTACACCTGGTCCCTCACAATCACCTGATTCTCACTAACTGATGACCAGGAAATCTGAGACCAATTTGATCTTTTTCTAAGGCTTCTGTCCTCACAGAAGCAGCAGCAAACTCTCAGTGGTGAAACCAGAAACCCAGCATTCACTGCAGGTTCCTTGAGCTCCAAATCATAACTATTGTTACCGTTGAAAGTTGAATGTTCCCCAAAGGCCTGTGTGCTAGAGGCTTGGTCTCCAAGCTAGTGTTATTGGGAGGTGGTGAAATCGTTAAGTGGTAGGGTCAAGTGGAAGATCCTTAGGTCACTGGGGGCACACATTCAAGGGAACAGTGGTACCCCAGCTTCTTTCT
Organism: Ctenodactylus gundi; assembly: GCA_004027205.1. Taxonomy (NCBI): domain Eukaryota; kingdom Metazoa; phylum Chordata; class Mammalia; order Rodentia; family Ctenodactylidae; genus Ctenodactylus; species Ctenodactylus gundi. The sequence goes on from PVKB01000237.1 coordinate 171,685, forward strand.
CTTTCTGCCCTGTGGTCCTGGGGTGAGCAATTTTACTCCACCACACTCTCCTACCATAATATGTTGCCTCAACACACTCCCATACGACAGGGCCAACTGGTCCTGAATGGGAACCTTAAAACTGCAACTCAAAAGAAGCTCATTCTATTTACAAGTTGGTTATCTCAGGTATTTCATTAAAATGATAGAAAGTTAACATATAATAGCTATTTTTGAGTCTTTTTATGAGTTAGATGAACTTTTGAACACTTTATTTGTGTTGACTTTTAGCTGAGTAATGCCCCAAGAAGACTCTAATTTTATCCCCAATTTAAAGATGAAGAAGTTAAGGCCCAGACAGGTTACATAATTTTCTCAAGTTCCATTTTTTCTTGACATTTGAGCTGCTACATCCTATCAATCCCAAGCCTGAGTATTTTCATCTTCTGAATAGTTTTCAAGTCTCTTGCCGTCTTATCATTCCTACTACCTTTGACTAATTGACACCTTCATCATCTCTCCTGAAGACTTTCAGCTCCTAGCTAAAATGCCCTTCTCTGTTTGCGTAGCCTCTGCCTGTCCCATCTTCTCTGCTTTTTTTTTTTACCCTACAACTTCTGCTCATCCCAAATATATTTATTTCTCAGTATATAATGTGTACTTTCAAGATCCAAAACTTTGAAAGTATTTCTCTACTTTTTCTACAGTTTCTACTTTGCAAATCCTACTGTTGTGGTTTGGATCTAGAGTGTCCTTCCAGAACTATGAGCAAAATAAACCTCTTTTCTTCATAACTATCCAGTCTTAGCCATTTTATGACAACAACAATAACAACAAAAAAGTCATACTAAACAACTCCCCATGACATAGACAACCGATTACAGGAATAGCTGTTCTCAAATAAACTGATTTCTACTCACAATGAAGTAGTGAGTTCTCATGGAACACTTTAATTCAAGCCTTCATACATCAAAACAATAATTTATATATTTTTGATTTAAATATCTGTAGTCATGACGAAAATAAGCATTTTCATGGTACAAGAAAAAAATCTTCCATAGTAATAAATGAGGAATAAACTCACAAATTTACAAACTCCAGAGGTAATCCAAATCCTTGAGATACCCAGACAACCCATCGGATAGGAAAATTTATTCCACAAAAAAGTAGAAATAAAACGATTCTCTAAAATACCGATAATTATTTAAAATCTTGAAAGAAATGAAAGAAAGAATATTCTTTTTTAGAAATTATAATCTAGAGCCTGTGGCTCTTCATGATTCAGCTGGAAGACAGATTTAGTAAAGGAATTTCCTCTATGGCCTACCCTAAGAAAGCAGAGGAAATGTGGCCACAGGACTGGAGGAAAAGCAGTAAAGATCACCAGCAGGTGAGCACAAGCTCCCAGACAAGGACCGGGAGTAGGGCAAGGCCTGGCAGACAGGGCATGGAGCTGCAGAGGACAGGCTCTGTAGACCACAGCAGCAAATATGTGGGAGGACTGCACCAAGGACCACAGCCTAGAACGTGCTGGTCAATCTCATGTCTCCAAACCCAATAACACGCCTTGGCCATAGCATGTCAGAATGCTAAGTCTCCATGGTTGTGGTGTGGAAGCAGAGAAAAGCCCCATCTGTAAGGCTGAAGGATAGCCTATGGAGCCGCAGAGCTAGAACTGTAGTGCCAGCCTCAGGGCCATTGTCCATTGGCAGGCCATACAAGGAGAACTGAAAGTGTATTGTGAGCTCTCCCAGAAGAGCATCTGTTGACAAATCACACCAAGGAAGCCAGGGACCCTCCTTGCTGGTCCCTAGGCAGGGAAGAGAGCCAGTAACAAGGAATGGGCGAGCACTGTGCTCCTCATAAAACATCTTAGAACAGCAAGATTAGGTCTCAGAAAACAGTGGTCACATGTCCACACCTTCACAACACAGGTGTGAGAAGAGCTAGCTTACCTGGACATGGTGTGCACAGGAAGAGGAGAGTGAAAACACTTTTAGACACAGGGCCATCCTGTCCTCACACAACCTAACCTCATAGAAGAAAATACTTTGGAGTGGGTCATCTTTGCAGACTGTGACACAGAGAGAAGAGGAGGAACTGGTTATACCTTCCCCGTCAGTGGGCAGGAACCAAAGTCTGGGCTGTCAGGATTTCCCACGCAAAAACACAGAGGGGTTTTCTTAATTTCAGCCCATTTCAATGGTTTTCTGTGTGTATATTGAACTTATATTTTTCTCTGCTATTGATGTATGGTTTTGTATTTTTTCCCTTTTTTCTTCCTTTGTTCCTTTTCCCTACTTTATGTTTCTGTTATTTGTTGGTAGTTTCTGAATTTATTTCTCTCTTAAGTAGCTCCTTGTGTCCTTTGTGACAAATCTTTCTATGTGGAGACATTCTCTACTTCACTCATAAATTTGTTTCTTCTTACTGTTGCTTTTATTCTTTCAGCTTATCTGTTTTCTTTTAATCTGGGGTTGGTACTCTGTCATGCTTTTCTCTATCCTATAAAAACTCTTTTTTAAAAAAATAATTACACTCCCAAAACTAACCCTTAGTCTCAAGTCTATTCTCTGCCTATCCCATCACATTTATTGGTAAGTATGGATAACTCACAATCATACAGTTTGACATGTTACAAGGCAATAATTGTCTACTATTTAGATACATATAGATAATTAAGGTAGATTTTTTATTATCAAATTCGGTGTCACCTTAAATAAACTCTTCTCTAACAAGTTAAGACAACCTGTATAGAAATCTTTTTTGGTAGTACAGGTCACATTTCTAATGTTAAGAGTGGAATGGTTTTGTGAGTTGATATCTTGTCATGTGTCTATAGCTGGTATGTATTAATTTTTATCATCGATATAAATATCCATCCTACTGCCACAAAAAGGCATAGCATGTGGATCTTACTAAGGGTTGATGACTTCTGATGGTTTGGCTTAGCCTACATAAGAAATATAGAGAACTATTTTATTAGTGACAGCAACATATTAGTGGAACATTGTAGTAAGTCAGAAGTAGGTTTATCTAGATAGATATATTGATGTGTAGCTTGTTCCTTTTAATGTTAAGAGTAGAAGAGTTATCGTCATAAAACTGGTCAGCAAGTTCTGTCAATAATTTGTCTTAGATTATAGTGTTGTTATAAATATTGCAAATCTTTATTCAAATTGTGGATGATAACATAGATGTTGATCTTGATTTCTAATATATGCCAATAAATATCTTGTCTGTAGACTACATACAGATCTGTCATCTTTTTCCTCCTTCTCCAAAAAGTGTAGATTAAACAGAAGGTTGGTCATTGAGAAGAGCCCCCAAATCAGTAGCCAGGTAAGCTAAAGACAGACATAAATACTAAAATCTGAATGAAAAAGGAAATTCCAAGGAAAGAAGTGATCTTCAGAGAGATCTGAATAGCAGTGAGAGGGTCCATCAATAGTACCTGATGTGTAATTCACAGCAATAGAACCAAGGTGATACAAGGCAATGAGTCCTTGCAAAAAGGCACAACTCCCCAGAAACTGAAATCATCTTGAAGTAGTAGAACATACAGGAAAGGCAGTCAAAAACCAAGTGGACCTATTGGCAAAATGCTCAAACTAGATATGATTAAACAAATGCAAGAGATGATCAGTGAATTCAAAGAAGATTTAACCAATAAAAAAAATCCCACAACAGTCTTAGATATAAAGAAGACACACATAGATTAACAAGGCAATGCAAGAAATGAATCTACAGACAAGATTTCAGTAGAGGAACTAAAAGACTGAAAGTGTTCCAAGCTGAACTCCAGGATATGAAAAACTCACATGAAAATATGAGTAATTGGCTTAAGCATTTTCAGGATAAATTCCTGGGATCTTAAAGATAAAATTGACAAACTTCATCATACAATCAGTGATGACTGAAAAACAAAAAGACGTGAAAGAGGCTGAACGCAACGACTGATCGAGGACTAAAGGAGACGCAACCTCAGACTTATAGGAATGGAAGAGAACACAGAGGACAACGCAAAATGTAAAAAGGACACGTTCAATGAAATCATAGAAGAAAATGTCCCAAATCTAAGAAAAAAAAAAGAACATTGAGATACTGAAGGCATGTAGAATACCAAATAAGCTTGACCAGAAAAGACTTTCTCCATGACAAATCAAAATCAAAATCATAGACACCTGTCTTAGTTACTTTTCCATTGCTGTGACTCAATACCCGACACCCACAAACTTAGGAAAGGAAAGGTTTATTTTAGCTCACAGTCTCGAAGGTCACAGTCCATTCAGGGGCGGCCGGCAACAATTGAAGTACATGGCTGAGAGAGAGGTGGAGGCAGCTTCCCTGGACAAACAGGAAGACAAGCTGAGGCTAGTTGAGACTAGTCCCAGAATCCTCCAGGAAGGCAGGTGCAGCTTATGTATCCTTTCAGGTCTCCGCCCAGTAACCAGTCCCTCCTGCATCCAGGTGTGGCCACTACACACCATTAATCCTAACTTAACTGTAATCCACCCCTCCATACCAGACCCCAATCCATCAACATCACATGATTCCATTAAAATACATGAGACTTTTGGGGGACACTCCAGATCCTAACCACAACAACACCCAACACAAAGAGAGAATACTGTAAGAAAAAAAGTTTAAAAATCCTATGAAGACAAACCCATAAGAATAACTTCAGACTCTCAACACAAACCTTCAAGGCCAGGAGATCATGGGGAACTCAGGTGCTAAGAGATCGTAAATGCAGACCCAGCCTGTTACATCCAGGAAATCTATCATACAAACTAAAGGGAAAAGTTAAAATAGTTAATGATAAAGAAAACCTAACAAATTCACCATCACTAAACCAATATTGCAGAAATACTTAAATACTATTCCTAGACATAGATGGAGAAACCAATAGTACCAAAGATCCTAGAGAAAAACAAACAACTAAAAGAGGAGGAAAAAAAAATTAATAGTAGTGTAGAACAAATAATCAACACTGCAGCATCATGGCAGAATGACAGGATATAACAAATATACCGCTATAAATCAATAATGTTCAATGTTGATGGTCTCAACTCTCCCATGAAGAGATACAAATTAGCTGATTTAATCAAAAAACAAAAAAATCAACAGTTTGCTCCTTGCAAGAGACACACTTTATTCATATAGAAACACACAGGCTGAAAATAAAAGGATGCAAATCAAGGAAGAGTAGCTATACTATTCTCAGACATAGCAGATTTCAAGCCAAAGCAGATCAGAAGAGACAAAGATGGATATTATATACTGGGTAAGGGAACAATCCAACAGGAAGAAGTCATGATTATTAATATATATGTACCCAACAACAGGGCATCAAATTTTGTAAAACATAAACTACTGGATATGAAAGGACAGGTAAGCCCCAATACAATTATAGTGGGAAATCTCAATGCCCCACTATCACAAGTAGATAGATCAATGAGACAAAAAAATAATAAATTAACAAAGAAACATTAGAGCTACACTACCCTATGGAACAACTGAACTTAACTGATATTTACAGAATGCTCCATCTAACATCAACAGAAATACATTTTTATTTCAGCAGCACACAGATTATTTTCCAAAATGGAACACATTATAGACCATAAGCCATGTTTAAGTAAGTACAAAGAGTTGAAATGGTATCTTCCACACTTTCTGATCAGAGTGGAATAAAATTAGAAATCAATAACACATGAAACCCTAGCAACTATTCAAATACATAAAGACTAAATAATGTATTATTGAACAAACGATGGGTCACAGAAGGAACCTGGGAAGAAATCAAAAACTTCCTAAAGTCAAATGATAATGGAAACACATTGTACCAGAGCCAGTGGAACACAATGGAACCAGTGCTAAAAGGTAAATCTATTGCTTTGATTGCACACATTAAAAATAGAGCAATCCCAAATAAAAAATTAAATGATACGATCCTAGAGAAACAAGAACAATCTAAGCACAAAAGTAGTAAGAGAAAAGACATTGTGAAGATCAGAGCAGAAATTACTGAGATTAAAACCAAAAATACAAAAGATCAATGAATCAAGGAATTGATTCTTCAAAAGAATAAATAAAATTGATAATCATCTAGCTAAACTAACCAAAAGAAGGAAAAAACTGTTATCGATGCAATTAGAAACGAAAAAGGAGAACATACAATGGATGCTGCTGAAATTCAGAAAGTTATAGGGAAATATTTTGAAGACTTATACGTCACCAAATTGGAAAATCTAGAAGACATGGATAAATTTCTAGATATAAACAAAGTACAAAAATTGAACTAAACAGACCAAAAACCTGAATGGAACCCTTACAAGTATGGGAATTGAGGCAGTGATGAAGTCCTTACCTGCAAAGAAAAGTCCAGGACTGGATGGATTCAGAGCAGAATTCTACTAGGACTTCAGAGAAGAGCGATCGCCAATTCCTCTCAACTGCTCAGTGAAACTGAAGGAGAAGGAACATTGACAAACTTGTTTCTAGAAGCTAGTATTGCCATGATAGCAAAACCAGACAAAGATTTAAGTAGGAATGAAAATTATATGCCAATTTCCTTAATGAACATAGACATAAAAATCCTCAATAGGATACTGGCAAATGGAGGGGCTGAAAGAATAGCTCAGAGGTTAAAGCACTTGCCTAGCAAGCTCAAGGCCCTGGGCTCAATTTTCCGGCAGCACATAAGCAAGGTGTTGAAGCGCATACCGCTAATCCTAGCACTGGAGAGGCTACCGCAGGAGGATCCTCATGTGTTCAAGGCCAACCTGGGCTACATAGTGAGATCAAGACCAGCCTGGACTACATAACAAGACCCTGCCTCAAAAAAAATTCTTTATTGGCAAATAGAATTCAACAAATCATTAAGTCAATCATAGCTGACTTCATCTCAGGGCTGAAAGTATAGTTCAACATATATAAATCACTTAATGTAATGCACCACATAAATAAAAGCATGAACAAAAATCACACTGATTATCTCAATAAAGCAGAAATTTTTTTGAAAAAAATCTAACATCCATTCACAATAAAAAAAAAACTGAAGAAAATAACTATAGAAGGACCTTACCCCTAACAGAAGCAATTTACAAAAAATAATTCTGCCAACACTATACTAAATGGAGAAAAAATGAAAGCATTTCTCCTTAGATCAGGAGCACCATAAGGCCATCCACTCTCACCACTCCTTTTCAATGCAGCACTCAAAATCCCAGACAGAGCAATCAGGATCAGAATGAAATAAAGGGAATGTGTATTGGAAAGGAAGAAGTCAATCTATCCTCACTGGCAGAAGACATGATTCTCTGCATAGAAGACCCCAAAAACTCCACCAACAGACTCCCAGAACTAATTAACAAATTCAGCCACGTTGCAGGACATAAAATTAAGACAAAACTGGATATTCCTCTACACTAACAATGAACTCGCTAAGAGCTGCAGAGAGTAACTATGCTCAATAGTTCCTCAAAAAATTAAATACCTAGGAATCAACTTAAAGGAGGAAGTGAAAGACTTCTATAGTGAAAACTACATTATACTGAAGAAAGAAATTGAAGAGGATATTAGAGAATGGAAAGACATCACCTGAGTCTAGATAAGTAAAATTAATATTGGCAAAGTGTCTACACTGCCAAAACTGATTTACAGATTCAATGTGATTCCTATCAAGACACCAACAACATTTTTCAGAGAACTTGATAATCCATCCTAAAATGTGTATGGAACTAAAAGAGACCTAGAATAACAAAAAAATTCTGAGCAACAAGACTGAAGCAAGTGGCATTATGATTCCAGACATCAAGTTATATTACAAAGCAAAAATGATTAAAAAAACATATGGTGTTGACACAAGAACAGACAGGTTAACAAACAGAGCAGAACAAAGGATCCAGAGACAACCTCAAGTACCTTCCATAGTGATATTCTACAAAGGAGCCAAAACTATACAGTGGAGAAAGGATAGACTCTTCAATAAATGGAGCTGGTAGAACTGGTTATCCACATTCAGAAGAAGAATCTAGACCCACACTTATTTCCACATACTAAAATCAAATCGAAGTAAAATCAAAGGCCTAAATGTTAAACCTGAAACACTGATCTTTATGGAGAAAAAATATGTAAATCCATAAAGACCTAGGAGCAGTCCAACTTTTCCAATAGGACACCTGATGCAAAAGAAATAATCTCCAGAATCCACAGGAGGGATTGCATCAAATTCAAAAGCTTCTGCACAGCAAGTAAACAACAGAGTGAAGAGAGGTCAGAAAGGGGAAAAATTTTACCACCTATCTCACAGAGGAGGCTAAGAACTAGAACATACAAAGAACTGAAGAAAACCAGACCCCTTCAAAATCAAAGACCCGACTTAAAAATGGGCGATTGAAATAAATAGTTCTCAGAAGTATAAATGGCCAGCAAATATGAAAAAAAGTTCAACAACCTTAGCCATCAAAGAAATGCAAATCAAAACAACATAAGATATCCTTTTATCCCGGTAAGAATAGCCTATATTAAGAGCTGAGAATCATTAGATGCTGGTGAAGATAAGGAGGAAAAGAAACCTATTTACACTGCAGGTGGGACTGTAAACTGGTACAACCACTCTGAAAAGCAGTATGGAAATGTCTCAAGAAAAAGGAAATTAGATGTTCCACTTTACCACTGACATTTCTGGGTATCTTCCCAAAAGAGTTAAGAGCATCATACAACAACAGAGACACATGCATACCCGTGTTTATAGCAGCACAACTAATATTACCTAAATCATGGAAGGTGCTAAAATGTCCATCAGTAGGTAAATGGATTTAAAAATGTGGTATGTATTCACAATGGAGTAGCATTCTGCCATAAAGACAGATAGATATGAATCGTTGGTAGATACATGGATACAATTTGAGACCATTACGCATAGTGACGTGAATCAGACTCAAAAGAATAAATATTGCATGGTTTCTCTAATATGAGAAACCCAGAGTATAAATAAATAATAAAGTGAAATAAGAGATGTAGGAAGTCAGTGCGGAGGAGGGACGGTGGGGAAGGAAGGGAAAGAAACGAGGCAGGGAAGGGAAAGTGAAGTTGTTCCGACATATGTAAAATTCTCAAGTTTAATATAACCATCCTGCATCATATACACATACTAAGAAAACTGTTACAGTCTAGAACAATGATAAAATATTAATCAAAAATTCTGCAAAATTCAAAAAGAACATATATATATATATATATATATATATATATATATATATATATATATATTTTAACGGCACAGTCCTGTTGTCTAGATTCAGTTAAACAAACAAACAAAAAAAAATGAATGAAAATGAGAGCATCACCTAAAACACAACACAGACAGATAAAGAGACAGATGTGAAGACAGAGAAGAAAGGAAGATGCAAGACAGGTTGTCATACTCTGATGTGAGACTTTAGAAGAAAAAGGTACATTGGGCTCCAAGCAGAAGAACCTAAAAATTGTTTTTTTCTCTTAGACACCTTGTAGAAACAAAATAGTATAACATCAAGGAGAGAACTATATGCTTCAATCCACCAGACAGAAACTACAGAATGATAATCAAGCTCACACAAAATTTGTAATCAGCAAAAATATATGTCAGAAAACTGTGATATCTCTAAAGTGCCACAGAGCAATATATAATCCTGTATCCAAGTAAAGCAATGTTTAGCTTCCTTGAATTTTATAACTGACAAGTTATCCACAAGTCACAGACGTAAGTACAACTTTAAAAAGGAAAGAGAAGGAAGAGAGAATATAGGTCTTTATTATCCAAAAAGCCTCCGCAACAGAATTCCTAACGGGGGAAGAAAAGTAAGTCTCTGAGGATGGGAAAGGATGCAATTATTGACTGTAAATTAAAAGTAATTACTATCTATAAAAATAGAAAGAATAATTATTTTTCCCATCTAAAAACAGGAAGGAAAGAATTCCAGATAATAATAGCATGAAAGATGATGGCAGGTGCAGATGAAAGATGTAACGAACACTCACTTCCGTCCTGGGCACGAGCACTGTATCTGCATGTGCCTTGACATTTTTAACACAACCACTAAGACAATTGAAAAAGGATGTTTGCAAGCTGGTCAAAGGAAGAAGAGGGAGAGAGAACAAAAGGCAGGAAAGGAGGAAAAAGTAGCGAATGACAAAGTATGAAAATAGAAACACTGTAGAAGCTGGCAGGGAGTTCAAGTGCAGCAGCAAACACAATAATTATGGAATAAATTTGCATAGCAGATTTCTGAATTGAATTAAAACAGCATGATAAGTTATTTGTATGCAACATGCTCAGTCGGGTTCATTTCATTTCCTCTGAGCTGAGTTTGTGCATTGTGTGAGTTCTGGAGGAAATGGGACTGGCAAGAAAATCTCCATGCTTTACTTAAAAGATGTTAGTGGCACTTAAAAGTTTCGTGGACCCAGGGGCACAATTCAACTTTTGCATATCTTCTTTGACAAGTTGTAAATCAAGTTAAGTTTATTAAATTTTTACTTACTTAATTTAGATGATTCCTTTGAAAAGTGCAGAATACTCACGAGAAGCTGCTCAGAGTGACAACACCTTAGGGATGTGAGACCTCGGAGGCTCAGCTGGCTCAAGCTCTTTCCAGATGTGGCCACTGACACTCCAGAGAAGGAAACTTTCACCTGTCACGGATGATTCATTTGACAATTTTGGCCAGGAGATCGCCTTCCACTCTTTTCTGGGTCCTCTGTACTAATCAATTATCACTTGTGCAAACGACTGCTTGTCGCAGATTTAAATTCTATTTTGTAGGAGAGTCCAAATTTAAAAAAAAAAAAACCTCTTTTTTGCCTCCTAAACTCAAAAGCCAGAAAGCAGCTGAAAGATGGTCACTTCTTTGTTCTTGAATGGAGCTAATTACAGTCTGCACAAGATGGGCTCTCTTCAGTCAATGTGTAAATAGGGACAATTAGAGCTCTTTTTAAGCAGACACTATTTCCAAAAAAAGAAATAGAGCTTCAGATTCTAATTATCCCCATAGGAATTGTTACATTAAACAGAACCTGGGCACTTTTTCACAATTCACTTCAATGCACATGACAATTTTCTGTCACGAGAATGTTCTAATTTTAACCTTTCTTACAGATGGTTTGGTGAGAATGTGGTTTATTCCACTCATCTTTCCTCACTAGGTTTATTTTAATCCTATATCACAGTGTAAAATAATTTGCATAGTATTGAAATATGTCTATATTTTCTTCCCACTCCTTAGAGTCATTGTTTTTAATCTTTAAAATTTAACCAACCAACGTTGGTTGACCACTTAACTGCACTTTCCAAGCATTGAACTCAGTGCTTTGCAAGTGTTTTCTTGTTTGGCCTTCACAGCTACCTTAGGAGGAGTGTCACTCTTATTCTATAGTAGAAGAGTTCAGATCTGGCGAGTACCCCTGTTCTGATCTTCACTATGTGGCATCATCTCATTCACATACTCGTAATCAGCTCAAGAAGTAGAATGCTTCCTATTCATCTTGTTTATTACACCCAGTGTACCTTTATCTGATTCCATTTCCATCCTACTCTAAGCCTCATGTTTATTGTCTCAGGTAAGAGGACCCATCTATGGTCTTGGCAGTCTGCACTGAGGGACATACCAGGTCATGGGAATTTCAGTACTGAAATGAAGAAAACTCCACACAAACCAGGATGGCTGGTCACCCTATCAAGCATGTTTTGTACTTTTACCACATGTATACCAATCTACAATAACACATTGTATTCCATTGTATTTTTAAACTTTATATAAATGGGACCATGCTGTACAATCATTCTACAACTTGCTCCTTTAGCTCAGCATATTTGTAAGATTGAATCCTATGGTTAATTAAAGCCCAACTTCATTCATTTTACAACTACAGAAGATTCCATTGTTCAGATACAATGATAATTTATATATCCACTCTGCTGCTGACGGGGCATACTACTTTTTCTGTGTTCCTTGTAAATTAGGCTGCAATTGCCGTTACGTATATGTTTCCTTGTGTACACATCTGAGAGTTTCTCTGTATGTGACTGGGATTGCTAAACTGTCATGCATGCAAATTTTTACCTGTACTGTATGTAGCTAGAAATTTGCTCTTCAAAGTGACTTACCAATTTCCCACTAGCCACATTAATACACAGTGAGTGGATCAGGTAGGCATGAAAGGATCAGGGAAGCCTGCGTGGACACCATGCTATTGCAGACTTGCAGTAGAATCCAGCAAGATACAGAGGTGGAACAGAATAAAACAACCAGAGAACAGCAAATAGAAAGGTGGTAAACCGGAACTTGGAAAGAGACCCAAAGAAGGGCCTGGGAAGGAAATTCAAAATGAAACCCTGGCTCAACGTCTTAGAGCAAGGGAGACCCTGGGTAAAAGATCCATTCCTGAAAACAGGTCCAGTTGTGATTGACAGAATGCATTTAGAGTGAAAAGTCTTAAGTCTGGAGGTAAATAGAGGCCGAAGCAAATATCCAGAAGTCTGGGGGAGCCTCCTAGACACCTCTGTCATTTCTGTCTTTGCCTATCTTTCTCTCTTTCTCTCATACACACGCACACACACACACGTGTGTGCGCACACACGAGAGTACACGCGCGCACATGAACACATACAGAGAGAGTAGCCAAGTTACATGAATCCTGTCACAAATTTACTTAGGAATTCTTGGTCATGAAAAGTTTTTACTTCTTCAATTTTCAGGGACAATTTTGCTGGACTCAACAACCTGGGTTGACATTTGTTGTCTATCAAAGCTTGGAAGATTTCACTTCAGGCTCTCTTGGCCTTTAAAGTTTACACTGGGAAATTTGCAGTAATTTGAATGGGTTTGCCTTGGTAGAATATCTGTTTTTCTCTTGCTACTTTTAATATTCTCTCTTTATGTTGTATTTCTGAGGTTTTTTTTTGTTTTGTTTTGTTTTGTTTTTTTGAGCTAGGGTTTCACTCTATAGCCCAGGGTGGTCCTGAACTCACCACTATGGAGCTCAGGTTGGCCTTGGACTTATGGCAATCCTCCTGTCTCAGTCTCCTGAGTGCTGGGATTACAGGTGTGGGCCACCATGCCCAGATAATGTGGTGCTGGGGAATTGAATTAGGGTACTTAACACTTGACTTAGCACTTGCTAAGCAAGCATTTTAACTGCTGAGCCATTCCTCCAGCCCGAGGTTTTGATTATGTTGTGTCTCAGTGAGTCTCATTGCTAGTTGGGGTTATTTGGTGTTTTATGTTTCTTGTACCTGAAAATTAATTTCTTTCCCTAGATTAGGGAAATTTTCTTGCACTATTGCCATGAATAAATTCTTTATACCTTTGGTGTTGTCATCTGCTCCTTCTCCCACACACATAATTGTGAGATTAATTCTCTGTGAATCATCCATCAGCTGTTGTATCCAACCACTTTGCTCATTTCTAACTTTGGAGCTGTGCCTAATTATAGCATTTGTATCCTCAGCCTTGACTTCAAGGTCTGAAATTCTGTCCTCACTGTATTTGAGTTGACTTCCCCTGCTTTTGAATGTATTTTTCATATCCAGAATTTCAGCTAGATTTCTTTTCAAAATTTCCACTTATCAAAATGTTCCTTCATATCTTGCATTTCCTTATTTACCTCAGCCAACTTTTTATTTGTGACTTCTATATGCTCAGTGAGCTTTGTGTCCGTGGAAACCATTATTTTTTTAGCCTAATGATCATTGCTTGCATTTCTTTAAGTATATCTTGTTTGAACTGGCTGTTTGACTCACTTATTTGATTGTTGACATCCTTCCTTATGAGCGCCACTATTTCATGGCCCATGGCATTAATTTCTGGGGTCTCAGGCATTTCTGTGGGTTTCCTGTTGCCTTGTCTTCTTCCCATGTTTCTGTTGTTGAGGGACTTCACTTTAAAGGCCTAGCTGAGAGGTTTCTTTAAATGAGTGTGAGGGTGTGTAGAAGGAGCCAAAATTCCTCTGAGTCCTATCCTGGGAGTAGGCAGTGAGGGAGGACCTAACAACCAATGGCCTCTGGGGTGTCTTGTTCACCCTCAGCCCCCTTAGCAAATCTCTCCCACCTATCCTGGCTCCTGACCCCCAAGGGTGGGGCTTTCCACCTTCAGAGGTGGCCCCACCACCACCACCAAACCTGAGTTGTTCAGAAGGTTGGCAGCCTTTCTCTCCTCTCAGCAACTGTATCTTGTGGCAGTTTCTTCCTAGGCACCATTTAAGGCCTAATGTGCTCTTCTGAGCTTTCTTTTACTCTAATCAGTTCAGTCTTGGGCTCCTTTTTTTTTTTTTTTAATGATTCCTGCTTATGTCATTGCATATTATGGCTGTTGAGCACTGCTTCTGATCTAGACTCTGAGAGGCCTTTTCTAGGGAGAGCTCACATTGTGTTTGTAGGATGTACTACCCACAGGCTCATTTTTTGGAGGCTAGGGCTGCCAGCTGCTGTCAATTCTGACTGCAACCAGAGCCATGCTTACTCTGGTCAGGATGCTGGGCTCCAGGCTTTCCTCCATCTGCCGATGCCAGTGGCATGGGTCTGCGTCCTGGGCTGTTCTTTACCTCTGCTTCTGATGTGTTTTAGGGGTTTCTAAGCTTCTCTTGGCCTCCTTTCAATTGTTGGGGTGCTCGTCCCTATCCTAGTTACATTGAACAGGTGGTTTTTGGCTATATTCTCAACTTTTTAAAATTGTGCAGTGCTGTTACGCAGCCACCATCTTAACCAGAAGTCTCCCCTAACTATTCTTGACATTATATTGTAAAATTCAAAATGGCACCTCTAGAAATCTCCACTTTCTTTCACTGTAGAAAATAGCTGAGATAAATCATCTTAAGAGATGGAAAGGTTTATTTCAACTTATGGTTTCAGAAGTTGTAGTCCCTTGCCACTTGGCATTGTTGCTTTAGGCCTGTGGAGCCACAGTGTATCATGGCAGGAGCGTGTGGCAAAAGAGGCCTATTCACTTCATGGTGGTCAGGAAACAGCAGCAGAGAAAGGAGCTACACTCCAATATCTCCTTCAAGGGCATGTTCCCAATAATTTAACTTCCCTTCACCAGGCCCTACTTCAACATTCTCACACCTCCATACAGCATTATGGGCTGGAATCCAAGCCTTTAGCACATGACTTCTTGATGCAAAAGATCCCCATATGTCGCTTAGATAAAACATAACCAAATTCTGGACTTGCTAAGAGTACTAGACAGAGCCATCCTGCCAAGCCTTTTCAGAAAAACCGCTTGGCTGCAGCTTCTGCTCATACAAAGGAACCAAGCCATTTCCTGTGCATATGGTTGTTTATGCGTGATTTACCTTTCACATGCTGATTCATCAAGGGGTGTGGAGTCTATGATCTCAGAATAGCCAAGTCATTTGTTGACTGGTGCCCTATACAGTGCTTTGTTGCAAAAGCATTGCCTACAAGAAAAATGGCAATTAAGGCAATCAGGTTTTCTCTTAACTTTAATTTGGCAAATATCAAGTAGTTTTTTTTGTTTTGTTTTGTTTTGTTTGTTTTTAGACAATGTAAAAAAAATACACAAAGTACAGACTTGGAGGACAACCAGAGTGTGTTCTCAAGAGTCCAGAGAGAAGGAGTAGAAACTAGGAATGCAGGAGGGGAGATGAGGTTACCTGTCTTCAGAACTCCTTGGCTTCTGAATGATTCTTTTGCTTTGAGACTCACTGTCCATGTATTTCTGAGTTGTTGGCAGATTTCCTGTTGTCCTTTTGGTTGTACACATCTGTAAGCCAGCACATTATTAGAGGAAGCTGAAGTAAAGCGAACCTGTTTCTTGAAACCAAAGGAGCTGAACCAAACACATCAGATCTTCCCATGATGTCTTTGAATTCCACAGGCCGTGGGCCAGCCCAGGAAGATGTAAAGTCTCACAAGTGTTGTTCTGTGCTTCACAATGGGTTTTAAAGAATGAATTTTCTCTTTCATTTTAACGGGCAGCAGAATAAGACAATGAGGGGTCAGATCACCAAGTGTCACTTCCCTAACTGAAGTGGTAAGAGATCAGCCCATAACACAGGGAGTCAGTTTGCAATTCCAGCACTACTATTTTTGTGTACTTATTAGACTGAGGTGCAGCTTAGTGGAGGACTGGGGGGAAGCAACTTCTATTGCCACAGGAAATAAAGAGTTAGAAAATAATCATTTATCAGATATATGTTTCTTGATTTCTAAATTAATGGCTTACCCAGAGGATGCTCAGATTCCTTTCTATTCCAACTGCCTGCTTAGGACTTGATTGTTATTGTTTTATTTCCTAGGTAACATTCTTTAACCATAAATGACACTTGTTCTTCAGGCTTAGATAAAACAATTACTAGTTTTTCCTTTATTTCAATATACATCTGATGTGAGTTCTATGAAAAAATGTGGAAGGTTCTCATGGACATATTTTATCTAACAAGCAAAATAAACCAGGAATAAAGAACTGAGTGGTCTGCTGTGGTCTAAAACAACATCATACTTTTGTTCTTAAATCATCTCTATAATTTTGACTTTTTTGCTTCTCCAAGGTTGGTTTTAAAAAAACGAAAACTAACAGACTGAGGGTGAGTTCCCCCTTGTGTTCCATGTGGACAGAGAATTAAACAGCAGGGAACTTGCTAATCCAAGTCAATATGTGCATTAGTCACTTTCTGGTCACTGGAAAAATATACCTGACACCTACCTGCAGCTTAAAGGAACAGAGGTTTTTTTTGGTTGATGGTTTCATAAGGGACAGTCTTGAGTCACTTGGTTTCAAGGCAGAAACAGCATGGCACAATAGGATAAAACTTCTCAACCTCTGGTGTCCGGGAAGCAGAAAGGGAGGAAAAGAAGGGGGACAAGAATGTAACCTTGCAGTTCACGGCCCCACTGGCCAGTCTCTTCCAACCAGCCCACATTGCCTGACAGCACAGTCAGCTACAGACTCATTAATGGATTGCCCCACTGATGAGTGTCGTTCTCCCATGATCCAGTCACCTTCCAAAGCCCCACCTCCGAACACGTAAGACTTTGGGGGGATTTTACAATCTGAACCATAAATAGTATGTTTTGCTCTATGTAACCTCTCTCACAACCCTGAAAGTAAATCTTATAAAACCTGAATAATAAATTGGAACATTTCCAAACTTCTTTGATAAAAAGAGTCACAATCTGTAATAAGTGTTAATGTCACTGAAGAAATCTGTCACCAAGGCTTCTGTTACTACTGCTCTTTCTTTTCTTCTGATTTCTCCAAAAGCAAGCAGGTTATACTTGTTTAAATCAAACTCTGCCATGATATTTTTCTCAGAAAAAAAGTACTTACAGCGTAGATGAGTCAATAAAATTAAGCTGCAAGTTCACGTTACATAAACTGAGGGGTTATTCCTATCCATGAAAGGGTATTTTCTTGTCTCTTTGCTTCTACAAACATTTAAGCACTGTGCTAACCACAGGAGATGCATTGGTGGATAAATCAGACAATTCCCACTCTAGACTTGGCAAGTGATTTAGGTAAGTGGGAAATTCTCTCATCATATGCAATGCAATGATAGGAAAAAAAAAAAGGTGGAAAGGAAGTACACTAGAGGCATCCGATTCAGAGTTGGAGAATCCGGAAGCTTTTGTGCGAGTGGCATTTTCCCTGAGACACGCAGCATAGTTGTGAGCCTGGTAGATGCAGGCAACGTCAGAGGAGCTGCGTCTAGTTTTCACCTCCGGCTGGAAGATCCTAAGACTCGAACTATTTTCCCCTCTCAACTGGCCCTTTTGAGCCTCACAGATTTCAAAGACTGTAATTTTTAGCATGCTTGATTTCTTTCTTTGACCTGTAAGAGTCCTGAGGCTTCATGAATTTCAAAAATACTTTTGCTGATGCTGCAGTTGAAGGAAAACTGTTTCCAACTGTACCTTGAAGGTGCTAGTCTTCATTCTACTTCAATGCTTGGGATTAAAATAAAATGTAAAATATCATATTCCACTTCTCTTCCAATATACTCCATAGTTTTATTTCCCTAACATATTTAATGGATTCTTGCACACAGCATGATAGATGAATTACTGAAGGAATCCCACAGTACAACTTTCTGTCATATTCTCAAAGCTATGTGAGAACAATATAAATTTATTTTGCTGAAAAGAGCATATAAAGGCTACTGACTTAAAGAAGAGGCCACCATAAATAAAGGTTTTACGGCTACCTATGTTTCCTTTCTACCAATACC
This sequence comes from Ctenodactylus gundi, assembly GCA_004027205.1. NCBI lineage: Eukaryota > Metazoa > Chordata > Mammalia > Rodentia > Ctenodactylidae > Ctenodactylus > Ctenodactylus gundi. The sequence goes on from PVKB01000237.1 coordinate 189,898, forward strand.
CATTTCCTCTGCAGTGTCAGAAAATTTAATTCCTAATATACTTTGTAATAGACCTTTTATCTCCCACTCATTTATTCACTAAATATGTATAAAGCACCTTTATTGTATTTTCCTGAGGAATGAGTGCAGTAATTCATTATTTAATGGATAATGCTTTAAACATGGTGAAGCATTTTCTAATTACTAATTAAAATGAAAACCTAAGAAAACACTAATCTCTAAATTTTTCCCAAGAAATAATGAAAAATCAGGAATAATATTTAAGATTTTCTTAAAGGTGCCATGTAAATCTTACTTTCTGAATCCTATTAACATAAAGAGAAGGAAACAGCTCATGAGAATATATATATATATATATGATTGTTGGATCTGGTTTGTATCTGGAGTGTCTCCCAAAAGCCCCATGTGTGTGGATGAAGGACACCTATGGACCGTATGCTGTTGGAAGGTGGAGCCTGGCTGCAAAAGGCAGATGCGTGGAGCTTGAGCTGGAGAGACTGTGTTAACTTGTTGAGATTTGAAAACACCCATGACAGAGCTTTCATGTGTGTCTAATTGATTTGTGGGCCAGAAATGAGAGAAGAGCACCCAAGCACCCGCTCTGGGATAGGGAGCCCAAGTGGCAGCTTGAACTAAATAAAGGCATGAAGAGAAACATCATTACAGTTCTTCCAAGGAAAGCTCTGCTCCTCACCTTAGTCTCCAGATACCGACTTATTCCTTCTTTCCTTCTTCATTGGGCTTTCTGTCTGCCTTGCATTGAAGAGGTTTTCTCCAACTAAACTTCTGTCAAATGCTTCTACCGTTGCTGTCCACTCGTGAAGGAACTGTGTGAGAATTTCTGAAACTGTGAGGTAAAATATATCTTTCCTCCATTAAGTTATGGATGTCAGGTATTTTGCCCCAACAGTGAATAAGTAACTAAGACTATGCCTCATAACCTTAGATACTGAAGGTGATTGGATTCCTGGATTGTAGGGGTTAACTGGGTTAAGTGCATGAATCTACCGATTTCACCTGCTGTTAAGAGGCGGGAGTGGTCAGGTTGGGGGAATCACCGGGAGAATTATCCCTATCCTCTCCACCTGCCAGCTAGGGAAGGGTGTATCTCCCTAGCCAGCTCCTTCTCTCGTTTCTTGTGTAGCCATGGTGGGATGAGCAGTTGTCTTCCACCAGGCTGCTCCACCAAGCTGCCACTGCTAGCAACCATGCATCAGCTGAGACCTCTGCACTGTGAGCTAAAATAAACTTTTTCTCTCCAAAGTTCTGGGAGTCAGTACTGTCTCCCAGTGACAAGAAAGTAACTTAAGAAGTATATTAAAGACTATATATATATATATATATATTTTCAATCAATCAATCTCAGGAGGTATGGTTAGATCTAAAATGTCCCCTGAAAACCTCAGTGTGTTTGGAAGGTGACTAGACCAAGGGCCACTGTACTCATCAGCAGAAGCATCCGTGCATACTTTCAGCAGCTGAATAGGTTAGGAGGTGGGCATGGTTGCAGGTGGGCACACGGGGCTTGGCCAGGAGGGTGTATTCTTGCGATCCGTCCCTCCTCTCCCTCTGCCTCCTGGCTGCCATTAGGTGAGCGGCTGTCCTTCACCCTGCTTTTCCACTATGAACTTTCTGCATGGGGCCAAGTGGACTGAACCACTGGAAAGTGTTAAAGGAAGCTTCCCCTCCTTTAGGTTGCAGTTGCCAGGTATTTTGTCCCAGTGATAGGAAAGTAACTAACACACCAAGTGACTCTCAATTTTCTTGAGCCTTAGTTTCCTCATCTGTAGAAAGTGAGTTTATTCATTTATCCACTAACAAATCATCACTGAAGGCCTATTGTATCCTAGAGATGAGTTTAGGTCTTGGGAGCACAGTGGTAGACAAAAAACAGCTGTAACTTTCTATTCTTAGGTTCTAACAAAGATCTGGTTCGTGGAAAATCAGAAGTAAAGTAAGTACAGGTGTTTATGACCTGCAAAGTGCCACGTAAGCCAAGCAGTCTTGAGTATAATGGCTTCTGCATTCCTCTTTTTATCTCCTAAATCATTCTCCACACTCGGCAGGTGACTTGAGTAGATGCAAAAGTATTTTAACACTTCTGCAGTTGATTACATGAGATACTAAAAGGTCATATTTATCTTCATTTTCTTTGATTTCTTCATTTCTATATAATAATTTGTGAAATGAGTTATCTAAAATAAGTTACAAAAATTGGTTATTTTAATGAAATGTATTATATAAAACTCAAAAAGACTAGTCATCAGAGGTTAGTTATAACAAAAACACTGATTGATTTCACACAGACCTGCAATATGTTCTATGCTGTTCCTGGCCAAATACAGAAAACTATAAACTATTATAAGTATTAATGTTCTATCACTGCAGCCTTTCAGATAATCCACTTCACCACCATAAGTACTACTTGAAAAATAAATGCATGTATACATGATTTCTAATGAGCCTATGGTGTTTTATGGCCATAATAGTATTAATATGCTATGATTAACATACTTACAGTTAAATCTTTGAACATATATTTCCTCAAGATCAAATCTGTGACCGCTGGAGAGATTATGTCAACTTGAGGGGGTCAGGAACCACACCTGGATTAGGGTTTGGAAGCCACACCTAGATTGGGAATTGAGAACCAGCCTGGATTAGAGTGTGAGGGATTTGAAGGGTGGCCAATGAGGGAAGAGCACCCACCCGCATGCAGGAGACCCACATGGGAACTCCAACGGTATAAAAGGAAGGAAGAAGGAAGTTTGTTACAGCTTCTTCCTTTGGGAAAGCTCTCGCCTTCGCAATCGTCTACGGACACTGACTTGCTACACAACCCAGTTCTTCAGCACAGATTCGGCCCAGTCTCAACCTGTCTGCCTGATGCAGATCTTCAGGCTCCAGTCTTCACTGTTGTTCTTCAAACAACCAAGATCTGCAGCAGACTCTCACCGGCTGTCCTGCAGTCCAGGACCGGTGTTCCACTTCGTGGCTGAGCAGCCGTGGGACACTCCAGCTCTCGCACGTGCAGGCTGCGTCTTGAACTAACTCTGTCCTCGGATTTGTAAACCTTCCCAATAGATCCTTTTTGTTATTAATTTTGTAAATTCTGCCTTTAAAAGAACTCAAGCTAATACAAAATCCTACTGTACTTGTCTATAAGAACAAAAACAATGCTTACTGAAAAAGTTTAATTACATTTGTCTTTATATTTTCAGATCTACTGAGGATGCTTTAACATCCTCCCTAAATTTCTTCAAAATTTCACAAAATGAATTCAAAACCTCACACCCTGAAAAGGTTAGAGAAAAATACTAAAATTTGATGCAAGATGAAAATATTGCAGAAAATATATGTTTAGGGCTGTGGGCATAGCTCACTGGCTTGCCTAAATCGTCCCTTTATACAGGGCTCTGCTAGACTTAAAGAGGCATCAAGATATGGCCACTGAAGCCCATTGTAGGGGTAGGAAGCTGAGCTACAGAGCAGTAGTGATGTGAGTGGTGAAATGAGTCAGACACAGAAGATTAAATGTATTAAATATCGCATGGTTTCTCTGATTTGGAAAACTCAGAATACAGGCATTCTATAGAGCCAAATGCATGTGACAGTGGGAGTTATGGGGGATGGGGAGAGTGTGGAAGGGCCAAAAATGGGAAGGGACTGCAATGTTGATGTGATATATATGTGCACAAAATATTCAAGTTAATTGTAAATATTATGTATCACATATATACATAATAATATGATATATAATATATATTTTTATTTTATAAAATAAATGGGGAAAAAATAAAGTGCTTGCCTAACACATGCAAGGTACTAGGTTTGAATCACCAGCACCCCATAAAGATTAGCTGGACCTGATAGGACACACCTGTAATCCCAGCACTCAGGAGGGTGAAGCCAGCCGGGGCTACACAGTGACTCCAGAATCAGATGGACTATACAGTGAATCCCTGATGCAAAAAAAAAAAAAGTAAGAAAAGGAAATATATGTTGAATTAACTACTTTTTATAATTGCTTTGGCATAAGCATAGGAAAAAGGTGAGTATTTCAAGAATACTTTCATTGCACCAATGTGTAAAATTGAAACAAGAGTAGAGGATTAGTGCTTGTGTGACCTACAGAATTTAAGTTAATAATTGATAAATCATTTCTGTTATCTTCAAGATTATTCAATATGAGTTCTGCTCTTTCTGGAATAATTCTAGAAGACCTAACAAATTGAGGAACAAGTACTTTTGCTTACTAGCAATGCTTTGGTGTAGTAAAATAAGTTGTGCACATATAAAAGGTTATTTTAAGTAGCAAAAAAATTAAAACCACAAACCATTCTTAAATTATGAATGTTTCATATGATATATAAAATTTCTTACATGAATCAAGCGATCTGAATGAGCTCACAATACACCAAAAAAGCAAATTGAGACCTTGGTTTATATTTAAACTTTAATACTTGAGAAAATATAAGTTATAACCAATACAAATATGACTGGCACAGAAAAGAATATAAGAAAATTAAGATTTAAGTGGAGTTAGTACACAAATCTGCATGTAAGACAACATCCTAACAACCTGTTATTGAAGGCCTTTGTAGAAAGTAACATTTTATATCAGATTATGATGAAAAGGCTGAAGAAGAAACAATTTTTTATTTAAAACTTTCTCTCTTCATTAAGAACTGTAAACTTGATATGAGAGGAAGTTCAAGGTAATTTGTCATGGCATTTTAAAAACATAACCCTTAAATACCCACTTGAAGTCCAAATAATGTAAAATCAGTCAGCATTTCATCTTCCTCTAAGATGTTATCAGACACATTAATGAATTACAGCTAAGAAAAATAAAATCCATTTTATAAAAGAAAACATACTTTATCCAAGTACTTGAGTAATTTAAGCTTAATATTTAATTTATTAAACATTAAACTCAAAAACCCTTATAAATCATGCACTATTATTAAGAAGAAATGAAAACTCCATACCAACTTCAACAATGTAAAAGATGTTTTAAAATTTCTGAAAGCAATCAGAAACCTTAGATCTTTAGGAGAATTTCAAAATATATTTGAAGAAATTGTCTTTCAGGCATTGTTTATTCATATAAAGCCGTAATTTTCAAAAGGTAAGCTATATATAAATAATCCAACACAAATATAATTGGAGACATCATTCTTGCTGAAGAATAGATTTATAAATTGATTCCCAATTTTTTAAGCAAGCAATTCTTTGGTTGGTTAATTTTAGAACTTAAGGTAGGTATCTGTGGGATACTTTTATTCCTGATACCTCTGAACTTGAAGTTAGCACTTACATAGTTGTAAAACGTACTTGAATCCTGAGGCTTGCTGTAATATGGCTATTTACTTATTTATCTATTTATTTTTAGTATTAAAAGTTATTGATATGCAAGTATTGTTTGATTTTATAAGGGAATAAACCATGAAGGTAATACTCATCCTCTTTAAAATGTGAATTAAATTGTCTGATTAGTGAAAATATAATAGGCTTAGCATTTCTTGAACTTTGAGTCTGCTTCCTAAAGATGTAACATATTATCTATCTCAATATCGAGAACAATATAGGAACTAATCATATACTTGTTGGCTGTCTCTTTTATGAGAAGTATCAATTATCTCAAACAGCAGCCTGACTATATCTTTGATTTTTAACTGTACCCCTTGGGCAAAAGATAAATTATTTTATACGAAGTTGCACTGCTTTATAACTTATAAAATATTAGTAGCCAGCTTAAGATGCTTTTCCTTTGATTGTACATTTGTGCAAACCGTTACTTTCTTCTTTAGCATACACATTTAAGTTTAAAACAGAAAACACAAATCTCAATATGTAATATAAACCCATGGTAACTAATAATACTGTAGAATTGTTTAAGAACTATATTTAAAGCTGCTCAAATTACATTAATAATATTTAAATAGTCACAATCCCTTAAATAAATTATTTACAGGTTGTCATACTGAATGAAGCCTATGCAATGACCTGGCTCTGTTTTGTGAGAGAAACTGCCCACAGAGCAGAAAATGCTGTGTACGCTGCCTGATGGCCAGCGAAAACGCAAGGCAGAAGGACTTTGTTAAAGAAAATTAACATGATTGGAAGAATCTAATTAAAACTCTTCATAACTCTTAAGAATAAAATTATTTTATCAAAAGAAAACTAATCTACAGAATTTCTACATGGTATCACTCTAAGCTCCTATTAATATCATTTTAAGATTGTTAACATTATTTTAATGTGAAAATTCATACCTGCTTTCATAGAAAATTACAAAAAATATTTTAATATGCTAAAAGCTACTAAATTAGTTTCCTGACATTGCACAACATCCATCTAAAAATGAAAGGGTTACACATTTTTTACAGGTAATATATGAAAAATCCTGCATTTTTTACTAAATTTCAGTTTCTTCCTCAATACATTCTTATCAAAATATTGGTAACAAAACATTACCATTGTTAATATAAGCTAGATTAAAAAATCAGTTCCTTCTGATTTGGAAAACTTAAACAGATTTAAATAATAAGAATTCTGCCTAACCTGGAGCAACGCCAACCCAAGCAGCAGCAGCACTGTGCAGAGCTGCATGCAGCATGGGGGGGCCAGGCAACTATGGCCAGAAAATTAAATCAGTTGCCTTTTACAGGACTAGCGCCAAACCACTGCTTTTTACTAAAACGCTGTGACTAATATTAAGCGCACCACCGTTGCCATTAGCAGGTATATAATCCCCAGTTTAATACTTATTGAAAAATACAGCAACTATAAAACTAGTAGTGTTATTTGGCATTGCATCCTCGGAAAGGGCAGGTATTAACACAGATGCCATGGGGCAAAAGCCACATGCATATCTACCACCAGTGAGAATCATGCCTCAGAAGGTCCTTTTGGCGAATTCAGACACATGAATTCTGACGAGCCCTCCCTTTCCTCCCACCCCCTGATCCCCAGCCTCCAGCCTCCAAGTAGCAGTACTTAATGCCTATACCTATCTGGACAAAGTGGATAAAAACTACTAATGTGTGACACTAACGTAATCATGGGGCTCCTTTCCCCTAGTTCGTGAAATGACCACACGCATTATTTTCTAGGTTTCTTACTCCCAGTCATAACAAAATAATGGCCATCATCTTCCTTTTTCTTTGCTGTAGGTTTTTTATCTGCACTATCTGTTCCCTTGTCAGATGAGGGTGGTTTTCTTGTAGCTGGGATTCTACTACTTTTGGGGGGAGCTTTGGCTGACTGCTGGCCTTTAGTGGCAGCCTGTGCTGACTTTGGGGCAGCATGTGGTCTGGCAGCAGACTGGGGGACACTCACAGTGGACAGTGGGGTGCGGCCAGGAGACTTTGGGGGACTGGGCCCCATCTTCTGGAATGCACTTTTACCCTGAGGCTGTTTTCTGGCAACTGAAGCTATATGCTTACCTTTCGATTTCTGTGCAGCTTCACAACCTGAAGATACAGCAACTGGCTGATTTAAATTTAGGGTTGATTTAGGTTTCTGTGCTGGCATTGTCCCTGCTTGTGAGAATTCATGAGGTGGCTGAGATTGTGTCCTTAGTCCTGAGGCTGTGGTTTTGGAGCTGGGCTTTGTCATTTTTGCTGGGGACTGGTAAGAAGGACAAGGTTTAGGCCTTACGTGTATATTTGCATTAGGTAGCCTCGGACACTTTGAGGATGAACCTACAGGTGCACCATCCCTGGAAGAAATATGGCCGTGCTTCAAGCACTCTGGTTCAGCTTTTCCAGAACACTTACTTGGCAAAAGTGCAGACTTAGGCAGGTGTCTGGAATTCTGGGTCACAACAGCCTTGGTCTTAGGAGCAATGGAAGATGTGGTACATTTTCTCAATGACTCTGGTGTACAAGGTGTAGATCCAGATAAAGCTAGTGAAGAAGTGTTTTTACCTGCTGGATTTGAAGCAGCGAGGGAGGATGACACACTGTTTGAAGGAGCATGTGTTTTCTTTGTTACACACTTTGATGACTTGGGCTTGAGATGAGAAGATGCTGCTGGAAGTTTAGAATGGACTGACATGGATCCTGGATTACTTTTTAGTAGTGATCCTCCTGGTGGATGGGCCTGCTTTTCCTTATTCCTTGGAATACCAAGTGGTGTCCCAGGTTTTACATTTTGTTTCTGAATCATGGTCACTGCTGACAAAGGGTTCATTTCAGGAGGCTGAGGTGTTTTGGCTGGTGTATCAGGTAAACTTTCATTTGAAACTCCCTTTTGAAATGCCAAAATTTTTTGCTCTAATGTAGCAAACTGTAATATTCTGCAGGGATCATATTTAAGCAAAAATCCTTGAAGAGTATCCCAGCCTCCACCAACACGCACCATGACATGTTTTCCATGAAGCATCTGCCCCAAAAAGAGATAAAAAGATAAAGCAGCAAAACTGTGAGGTTTATACTTACAATTCCTTCACAATCATAATTTATGAGATCTATGATCTGGGAAACTCAGAGTATTTCCCAGCTTCATTACAAATTAATAGTCTCTTTCTTGCATTATTAATATATTTTAAAGTATTTAATTATGCAACAATAAAGGTTCTCCAAATTGTAAAGAAAATATTAACATAATTTACATCCCAAAAATCAAAATTATCAATGCATACAAAATTATAAGACTAATATTGTTCAATGAAGAGATGAATATTGAAAGAAGAAAAAAAGGGAAAAAAGAGAGAAGAAAGAAATGGGAAAAAATGCCTAACAAAAAAAGTAACTAGGGGAAAAAAGTTAAAAAAAAAAACCCTCAACCTTGTATTTTACAACTTAGTAATGTTTTTGTATTGTTGTAACAGTTTAATCGTGTGTGTGTGTGTGTGTATGTGTGTGTGTGTATGTGTGTGTGTCTAACAGGGGATCCAGGGCCTTCACACTGAGCCACATCTCAGTCCATTTTTTTACTTTAGTCTCATAAGTCATTAAATTGCCACATTGTGCTCTACTGAACTCACAATCCTCCTTCCTCAGCCTCCCACAGTGCTGGGATTACAGACCTGTGCCATCAGGCCTGGCCCACAGTTTAATCTTTAAAACACTTTGATATAATTTGTTATGAAGTCTACCATGCAGATAAGAAAGTAGAGTCTGAGAAATTCAGGAATTTGGGCCTAATATCCTCAAATGCACTGGGGTGCTCCAAATGCTATTTTTATGGTGATCAGACAAACCGTGGCTCTCCCATTACAGCCCAACTGGACTTCAGGCCACTGCCCACGTCGTTGATGACTCTGTACAACTGCTGAGACTAATCACAGACTTGAACTCCAATTTCCATCTTCTGTGCCAAGATTATATACTATAACATACTGCCTTAAAAAAAGAAAAGCTACCAAATAATATAGAAAATGCCTGCAAGTGTTTTTGTGAGCTGGACAGGAGATAGGAACCGAAAGGTAATAGAAGAAATCACGGATGGTGGTATTTTTAAATGCTGTCATTTTGTGTTTCTAAACTGACAACACAAAGCTCTTGCATCAGAAGTATGAGAATACCAAACAGGTGAAACTTCAATCTCCTTGTCAGCCCAGAGGCCACGTCATAGAACGCGGATGAGATGCTGGAGAGCAATGAGCACGGCCGTCAGCCCTTGGTGTGCACAACGATACTACGTCAGCGAGAGAGCAACTTATATGATTAAGGGCTTATGATTTAGTGCTTATTATGACAAAGGATATGTCATCATAAACTGTAGCTGAAACATTCTGTTCTTTTCTTACTGTGGATATTTACTCTCATTAGGTATTTATTGTTCTTATAGTTCCTTATGATAATGATGCAAAATTATTCCTTTTTAGAAAATTTTTTAAATGAAGTTACATGAGACATACAAAGACGATTTTCCCGAATTATATCCCAAATCTTAACCGTCTTAGCTATTCTCAAGTTAGTTGTTCAATGCTCACCTAAACTCACTTTATACTCATGAAAGCAAGAACTCTGTATCTGTCTTATGCAGTAAACTTTTTCCATTAATAGCATCAGCTATTTTGATGTTTTAGAAAAAGAGAAACAAAAAGAGGTTGGTAAAGCAATAAAACCAATTCCAAAAGCAGATCTGCATGCACACAGGCTGCCATAGGAAGCTTACCCTTATAAAGAGTATCTTATCCCCTAGTCTGTAACGTCCTTCAGACAAGTACTCAATAGAAAATCGATGAGAGCAGCTACAAGGAGGGTCTTCAGCAATATGTTTAACCTAGGATTAAAAATCATAATAAAATGTAGTGCTTATTATGACAACAAAGTTGTTTAAAGTTAAGGTGCAAAGTTATTCAAGAGTTAGGAAAATAAATTTCAAAGATAAAAATTCAAAGTCAATTCAAACATTTTATATCTCTTCTCCTTTACTTGTTAGTGAGTACTGAGGCTGGGCAATGCTAACCCAGCAGAACAGCCAGCAGTGAGGATGCCCGGATGCCCCTCTCTCTACCCGGGTGCAATCAGGCTCACAGTGTGCTCATTACCACTGAAGGAGGGTTTGCAAGTGTGGAGCACAAGGAATTCAACTCAAAACCCCTTGGTGAGTTTTAGGAAATCACCATTGAACTGGTTTTGTCAAATATAAGACTGACTGGTGAGACAAAAGCTAGGAATTTGTATTTTTCCTCAATATTTAGAAGGATATCCAAATTTGCTGTTACCAAGATAGGCATAGGAAAATTCATATCTAGTCACCCATGACTGAATAAAATTCTCTAAAATTTTCAATCTGAAAAGAATTATGTTAAAATGTTTGCTATAAGAGTTTGTTAAGAAGATGTGGGTCAAGAGAATGTTTTATTTTTTTTTCCACTGAAATTCTGCTTTATTATTTGAAAGTCATAATTTGAGCAATATTGACCATGGAGAAGGCAGCAATAGCTTAAAAGCATACAAATCAAAATTATACATTAATCAAAAAATTCAAATGAATCTCAGACTTCAATACATTGAGAGGTACATGATTAAATTCAGGAATTTTAAATTTGTATTATACATGCAACTTTGGCTCTCTTCTTGCCTTATTATTACTGTATATATTTTATTGTTGTTGTTGTTATTGTTGTTGATGCATGGATTGCAAATAACACATTAGAGACATAGGGTTTGGGGAATCAATGAGCATCTATGACCACCCCTTTTTCAGAGGTTCACCCCGTTCCTAGCTGGCCACTGCCCTTCTTTCTACCCTGTCACTCATGATGTTGGACGCTTTTTATGCCATTATTGTGTGGATTTCATAAGAGGGACACCCGTCTATATTCATGTTTTAATGAAGAAAATAAAGAAATCAAATATGGTTGAACTACAATGTATAAAAAATTGACAATTTTATATTTAAAGCATAGGAATTAAAATAAACTGATTAAATAAAGATTTTTTGAAGTATCTTTTTAAAAAGTCACATGTCAGACATTATGGAAAATATTGGCTTTTCCCTAAAATTACATTTTTGAAAAGCATGGTCATGAATATCTTTCTCAACTACTTGTCCCACAGACAAACTCATTTAATTAAACGTAGGTGTGTGGAAAAGTCTCTTTAGATGTGCTCAACTGAGCTAAGCACTCATAACAATGTCTATGAGTGCCTAACTACTGACCCAAAATAAATGGACAATTGTGGATTCACAATCTTCACAGGTCCTGATGAGAAGGGTCTATAATTTATTTCTCTATATTGCTCACCTAACAAGATAATGTGCTTATAAACAAAACACTGATTTTTATAAGTCACTCAATAAAGTTCCTTCCTTCAAAGCCTGCACATACATGTGTACATACATGCACCCTCATATATTTGTGCATATACACATACCACACCACACACATAAAGTTTAATCAGGTAACAGTTTACAGTTACTTGAACAATGTTAATACAAAGCTAAACAAAGTAATTTGAAAAGAGATATTTCTTTTAGTTGCTACTTTCTATCTGTAAAAAGTTCAGTTGTATACTTTTTGAAAAAGACCTTGGGATGGGGGCACAGCTCAGTGCTTGCATAGCAAGCACAAGGGTCCAGGGTCAATTCTCAGTACAACATAAACTGAATATGGTGGTGCATGTCTGCAATCTCAGCACTTGGGAAGCTGAGGCAAAAGGATTGCTGTGTGTCTGAGGCCAAGCTCAGCAACATAGTGAGTTCAAGACCAGCCAAACTCACAGCAAGACCTTCTCTCAACAAAAGACCCTAAAGATGAATTAGACAATTGTTCTGAACATTAAATATGGCCCAACATATCTATGTAGCACATATTTACCATGTGGATATTGAATGCAATCATATGTCACATATATTTAAAGAAATATATTTATTGTTAGTTTCCAAAACAAAAATGCCAATCTAAGAAGTAACTGTATTAATTTGGGTTGTTTCAAAAGGCAGAATTTACAGAAATTATAACAAAAAGGATCTATTTGGAAGGCTTACAAATCTGAGGATAGACATAGTCCAAGATGGCGGCCTGCACATGTGAGAGCTGGAGTGTCCGATGGCTGCTCAGCTTAGAAGTAGAGTTCCCATCTATGACTGCAGGAGAGCTGGTGAAAGTCTGCTGCAGATCTCAGTTGTTCAGCCGGAGTGAATCTATGATGAAGATCTGGGGCATGTAGCAAGTTGGTGTCCTGGCATCCATAGATAATTGCAAAGGCGAGAGCTTTCTCTTCTTCCCTCTTTTTATACTGCTGGAGTTCCCGATTGGGCCTCCCACATCCGGGTGGGTGCTCTTCCCTCATTGGCTGGCCCACAAATCACTCACACTCTAATCCAAGCTGGTTCTCAATTCCCAAAATAGGTGAGGTTACCAAACTCTAATCCAGTCGTGGTTGCTGATCCCCTCAATTTGACATAATCTCTCCAATGGTCACAGTTACTATTTTCCTTGTTTAAAGTATCTAAATAACCACTTATATGAAGTGTAATATTGCTAGTTCTAGAAAGGGGGCTAGTCCACAAACTAAACACAGTAGTGAGCCTAAGGGAAGAGCTGTAGTTAAGAAATGTTTTATGCTGGTTTTATTTATTACATAATTAACATTGTAACTTGAAAGGAAATAGCTAAAGAAATTATAATTTATGATGGTACTGCATTATTACCACTTATTTTCATTCTCCCTGTTTCTACACAATTGTGTCTACATATTCATATTTTTAACAAAATAAACATATTTTCTAATAGCTACAGTTGCCATTATAATCACACAATATGATTCTTCTGCTACCATAACAAATCCTAATTTACCAAGTCATTGTCTATTGAAAGATTTTTATATTGCTCACACTTTTTAACTAATAAAAATAATAGTGCAATTAAAGTTTTCATTTGTTACTTTTTCCCATTCTCAGAAATAGTGAGAAAGGAAGATTTATGCAGCTCTTGATATCTGTCAGTTTGTTTCCAAAAGTTTACATCATTTTCCATTGCCAGTGGCAATCTTTAATATAGTTTCAGTAGAATTTGCCAGTATTAGGTTTTATCATTTTTAAGTGAATGATGGGACAAGCGACATTTCATGGCTGATTTACTATAATTTCCTTGATAAGTTTCAACATTGTCCTTTCTTCCTGTGTAAACACAGTCCTTGCCCATTTGCCTACTAAAAATATTTTTCTTATTAAACTGTGTATGCTACTTATATAATAGGGAATTGATATATTGCATTTCCTATTTAATAAAAATATTTTCCTGATGTTTCCTTTGCATTTGGTTGTCATCCTAATTTAAAGTCATATAAAATTTTAAATAAATTTTATTTTTATCTACTATGTAATTTCAAGTTCACATATTGATACTTATAGTCATTGTGTGTATCAGTAAGATAAACAGGTAAAAATAGTTCAGTTTGATAATAGATTGTTCAGGCTAATATATTCCTAACCTGTCCTGCAAAGCTAACAAATATTTTATTATAGTTTTATTAATTAAAAAAACAATAAAAGCAACACTTTCTAAATGGCTTTAGTAATGATTTATTTTTTCTTTAAAAATAATTCAATGTTAAACATTTCTATAAAATGTTGCTGACCCTTCACCAGATCACCTTCATCACCTGCACTGCAGGAGACTCACAGTCTGATGATCACAATTCTGTTAACTTCTGCAGAATGAACTGATATGTCTCAGAAACCCCTGCAGCATGCCTAATTATCTAGCAAGTCCACACATACACTCTACCAAGGGAGAATGTTCAGAAAAGCCCAATCAGTTTTGTCTCACCGCTTTTCTTTCCCCTACACTCTCCAAATACCAGTATAGCATCCACTTACCCTTAGATTCTCAACCCAACCCAACTGCGGCTCACCTTTGTTTCTTTTGCTCCAACCCCACTGCTACTGCTCAACTTCAAGCTCTCAAGATCTTATGCTTGGATTATTACCATAAAACCAATATAACTTCTGCACAACCCATGTAATAACCCTTTTGATTTGCAAACCAAAGTGTAATTCTACCACATTAAAAAATGAATTCTTATGACCCCACAGCACGTTCTGATCAGTTCCAGCCTATGTGTTACCGTCACTGCTCTACCACACATCCGCTCCTCATCATACGCAAGTAGTCACATATTTCCCTTAAAATACAGTGGCCTGAACTCATCAAGGAAAGGAGATTAGTAACTAGTATACATTCTGAAGAAGCAACGGTTTCATTTAAACATAGCATCACCTGCAGCAATCGAGAAGTGAACAAAAGTATGAGACTTCAGATATCACAGTCCAAAGAAAACATAGCAATTACTTACAGCCTCGTGGAGCTCCTCATGTTGACAGCATGACTTGGGGATACTGAAGGAGTCTTCAGGCCTGGAGGCATTAAGCAAAGTCTCTTCTAACTCAATTTCCTTCTCAAGTTTTACTAACACTGGTGGCTCAACTCCATACCTGAAAACAAATCAGGAAGTTTGGCCATTCAGCGAAGTTGAGCCAAGCTCTTTCTTTCATATCAACCACAGATTGTATTTTATTTTTTATAGAAGAGACTTACGATTCCCTTCTGCCAAGTGTTTCACTGAGACATCTGGAAACACCTGTTAATACCTCACAGACTGCCAAAAATCTAGATCACAATCGTTGCACACAGCATATGTTTGGCTAGCTGGCTGTTCCCATGACTTCTGGAATCCTGAATGGCAACTCTGCAATCTGCTGGTGAGTAATGATGGGGCAGCAGCAAATATGGGAAACACCAAGTCTCAGCCATTTTATCCAACTCTGTCATCGGAAGACTTGCTCTGTCTCGAATTACTTTACAACTACATCAACTCACCCTATTCTTAATTTAAAAATATTAAATAACCACTTGATAACTTAGCATTAAGGGAAAGCAAGGTACATGGAGAAAGCAAAAGCTGGCATATGTTTATACAAACATCACAAAGAAAAGAGGCAAAAATGAAAGACAAAATAGAAATTTAGGTTACTTTATTTCAGTGAAGAATCATTTCCCTTGTTTATACAAAATAATGATCTAACCTGATATTAAATAGCTTAAAAGTGATCATGACTTCGAAATTATAAAAATTTGAAATAATACAGAATACATACCTTGATACAATTCGGCCAATTTCAAGAAGACAAAGATAGACTTGTCTTGGATCCTTGTGCAAAACTGTGAAAAATAAAAATACATTTTAAGGAATAAAACTGAGTGGGAAACGTATGTATATATTCTGCCATGAAACAGAGTAAAGGAAAAGAATAATGAGGACAGTGGCTTGGCAGTGCTTGTTTGGAGAAGACTTAGAAAAGACATTTCTACTTTCTCTGCACACTGTTATCTTCTATAAATTGGCTAAGAAGTACGTGAGAAGCAATGACCTTGGGTTCTTACTTGGATAGCATTTTAGGCTTAGAAAACGAAGGGCTTGGCGACATTAGGTTGTTTATGCTGCAGATCTCTGGACGGAAGATGCCATTAGAAGATGTATATCCTTTCTACTTTACTCTGAACTATCTTTGATGAATGTGCTCGTTTTTTCTCTCAGACTTTACAAAACAAGAGGAGGGAGTACTTACTAACATCCTATGCTGCTGCTGTGGTTTGCACCTGGACTGTTCCCCAAAGCCTTGAGTATTTAGATATTGCGCATTATCTATGGATTTCATGTGCTGTTGGGTGAGACCTGGCCAGGAGGGGGGATTACTGGGTGTGTGGTGCATTACCAGCTACGTGGCACTTCTCGGCATATGATCTGGAAGAATACAACATATACTTTTGCCCTGGCTTCTTACTGATGTCCTGATTCCTCCTTTTGGGATGCTATGAGCAGATGTTCTCCATTATACCCTTCCTGACGTGGCCAGCCACCCATGAATGTACTGAGACCTCCTTGAACTGTGAACTAAAATAAACTTCTCCCTTTAGTTGTGGATGTCAGGTACTGTGTCCTTGCAAAGAGAGATGACTAAGACAGATGCCCACAGTATCCTGAGACCAGAACCGAAAGCCAGGTGAAGAAAGACATCATAAGAAAAATTTAAAAACTGTATTCTTTATGATTAAAAGTAAAAATTCTCAACAACATGCTGAAAATAAAAACATGTACAATGAATTATACACCATGACTAAATGAAACTTATGCCAAGAATGCAAAATTAGTTCAACATTTGCAAAAGCAACTAATGTAATACAAAAGTAGTGAAATAAAAGGGACAAAACACAGAAAAGATTTTGACAAAATCCAGCAACCTTTTGTGAATTAAAAAAAAATTTCACAAAACAGGAATAAAAAGGAGCTTTCTCAACCTAATATAGGCCATTCGTGAAAAGCCCACAGCTAGCATCATTTATAAAGGAGAAATATTGAAAATCTTTTCCTCAACATGACAGAAAAGGCAACGATGTCTGTCCTTAAACTTCTATGCAGCATTGTCCTAAAGGTTCTAGCTATAGCAGTTAAGCAAGAAAAATAAAAAATGAAAACTCTCAAAAAATCTGAAAAAAGGGGAAAACTATTTACAAATAACAATGTTGGGTATTGAAAAACTTAAAAATCAAAAACATTTATTACAGCTAGTAAACAATTTCAGCAAAGTTGCAGGATACAACATCAATATATAAAAATGTATTGCATACATAGAAATGAACATCCTGAAAATGAAATTTCATTTGCAACATTGCAAAAAGAGTTAAGTACTTAGAAATAAATTTTACCAAAGAAATTTCAAAACTTCCCTATTTCAAAACTTACTATAAGCTGTAAGAATCAAGACAGAATATTACTGGAACAAGGACAGACAGATACAAGTAGAAAAATGAAATAAAAGTAAGCATTCAAAAATAAATACATACTTTTATATACAAGTGTTTTCAACAAGAGTACCAAAAAATTCAACAGGGAAAAAGTTATCTTTTCTGAAAATGCCATTGAGACATTTGGATATCTGCAAAAAAATGAATTTATACTCTTCACAGCATATAGAAAAAGTAGCTAAAAGTGGATCAAAGACCTATTCGTAAAAGTGATAAAACTATAAAACTCGCTTAAAAGAAATATAGGTAAAATTCTCCATGATTTTGATTAGTCAATTATTGTTTTAGGTTTGACAACAAAAACCTAACAAATAAATTAAAAGCAAATATATTTCAAAAATTTAAGCTTTTGTGTATCAAAGCAATGCACAGACTAGAAGAAAACATTTCAGAACATGTATGATAAAGGCCAAGTATCCAGAATACTTGTCTTGCAAGTTAACAAAAAAGACAAATGATACAATTAAAAAAAGAGAGCAAAGGCCTTGAACATTTCTCCAAAGAAGATATACCAATGCCCAATCATCATATGAAAAGCTGCTGAAGGTCATTAAGGAAGTGCAAGACACCAGCATATTTATAAGGAATACAAACAAAACGATAAGAACAGTATTAGTGAATACAAGGAGAAACTGGAAGACCTGAATGAATCACTTATGGGGGAGAAAAACGGTACAGTCATTGTGAAAAAAGTTTGATGTTTCCTCAAAACGATAAACATAATATTACCATATGACCCCACAATTCTTGCCATGCATAAATCTGGGGAGGAGAAGTTTATTTAGCTCACAGCTTCAGCAGTCACGGTCCATTCATAGGCAGTTGGCAACAGCGGAAGGACATGGCAGAGGTGGAGCGGGGGTGGGGGGGCAGTACTTCATAACATGGCAACAGGAAGCCAAGTAGAGTCAAGTCAAATCAAGTCCGGTTGAGTAAGGAAGGAAGTAGCATATACATAATTCCCACTCCCATCCCAGTGACCTTAATAAACTTCTCCCCAGATTTGTGCACGTCAAACAGGTCGGAGACCTTGGAGCTTAACATTCCTGACCGCCCGGGGCCAAGTTCTTTCTTTAAAGTCTCCAAGTATTAAGTAACCGAGTTCGATTCCCCAGCACCACATAAGCTGGGTGTGGTGGTGCACACCTATAATCCCAGCACTTGGGAGGCTGAGGCCCCCAGCACCACATAAGCTGGGTGCGGTGGTACACGCCTGTAATCCCAGCACTCTGGAGGTTGAGCCAGGAGGATTGCCATGAGCCCAAGGGCATCCTGGGCTATAGAGCAGGACCCTGACTCAAAAGCTGTCTTATATAAGCATTGTTAAGCCATCTTATGTAAACTATGTTAAGCCATCTTAAGTAAGCTATGTAAACATTGTTATCTTAAGTATGTTTTGTAAACACATGTAAGCCTGAATGTTTTCTTATAAACAACTGGAGTATAAAAGGAAGTTTGCACTGAACAAATCGTCTTTTGCCCCTGCAAGAGTCCATCTTCCTTCCTTTCTTTCTATCTCTCTTTCTTCTTCTCTTTTCATCCGCATTGCCCCAATCGTGTACCCTGTTGACTGACTGAGCTGGCTCGGTCACAGACATTTTGTCACAGCAACAGAAAAGTAACTAAGACATTTTAAAGATTTCATATATATTTAACAATAGAATGTTATTCAGTCGTAAAAAGGAATGAAGTTCATTATGTATAATACATGAATGAACCATTATGCTAATAGAAGGGATCTAGATACAAAAGGTCACACATTACACCATTCTGTCTTAGTTACTACTTAGTTGCTGGGACAGAATACCCAGGATAAGTAACTTAATGGAGAAAAGATTTATTTTTAGCTCAGTTTCAGAATGTCTCAGTCCACTCACAGGTGGCCAGCAATGGCGGAAGCGCATGGCGGAGGCTAGCTGCTCAGCATGGGAGACAGGAAGGCAAGAGAGGGAGGAAGGGCGGGGCTAACTACACCCTTCCAGGTCCTGTGCCAATCATCTGCCTCTTCCGACCAGGCCCCACCTCTTAGCAGCACGTGGTTCCATAGGCATTACACAACATCTGATACAAGAAGCTTTAGGGGGACAGTTCAGATCCAAACCATAGCACACTCTATTAATGAAATATCAGGAATATGCAAACCCATGGACAAAAAGTATACTTACTAGTGGTTGCCAGGGCATGAAGAAGAGAATAATGGGGACTAATTGTTAGTGGATACAGGTTTTCTTTTGAGGGTAATCAAAATGTTCTAAAATTGAATTAATGATGATTATACCACTAGTGAATATATTAAAAACTACTGAGTTGTCCATTTTTAAAATTAGGAACTTTAGTATATGTGAAACACATCTTGATTTTTTTAAATGCATTTTTATGGTACTAGGGATAGAACCCAGGGCCTCTGCACTGACGTACACACCCAGCCATTTTAATTAATTTATTTATTTTTAATTTTGAGAAAGTGTCTCACAAAATAACTAAGTTACCTTAGCTTGAATTTACAATCCTCCTGCCTTCAGCTCCCAGGCATGTGCTAGAATATCTGGCTAAAAATAGTACTTTAAAAGGAGCCTAATATATTTTAAAAAGGTTAAGATGGCAAATTTTTATGTATATTTTAATACAATTTTTCAAAATGAAAATAATTATAAAAGAAATCATAATATAAATATAAACACAGATCCTGGTGGGTGGGAAGTGTGAACACAGAACTCATGCTAAAGGTACCATTATAGTATAGCCACAAATGATCTACCTCTTTGTCTATTCTTTAGAATGGTACCATATATGACCTTTTTGTCTTAGAATCTAAGGGAAACTTCTGTTGTATAAGATACACACCATATACATACATATTGCATGTATATTGATTTATCTAATAGGAATGCTAGTTGTTCTTAGACTTATGAATACATGTATTATAAAGCCCAAAGCACAAGTAATATCTTTTAAAATGATAAAAAGGCCTATAAGTAAGTTCAGAATTCATACTAATAAATACATCCTCAGATTTTTTTTTGCAGTCTTTTGTAGGTTGTTTTGGAGGGTTTTGTTTTTTGTTTTGTTTTGTTTTGTTTTGTTTTGTTTTGTTTGAGACATAGTCTCACTCTGTAATCCAGACTGGCCTCAAAGTCATAGCAATTCTTCTGCTTCAGCCTCTTGAGAGCTATTAGAAGTGTATGCCAGCACACCTGATTATATCTTCAAAAATATTAAACCTGTTTTTCTAGACACTTACAAGTACCTTAAAATGGTATGCTTGTTTCTCAAAAATTGCTTTAAGTTTTTAGTAAAATTTTAAACATTTAAGAAGCCCATCTCTAAGAAACTGACAGAGTACAAACATTAGTGCATCTCTTCAATGCCTAGAATGTATTACTGGTATTAACGGGACTTTATTTTGTCCTGCACTGACCTTCAGGACAGCTGGAAGATGCCATTTACTGATAATGAGAAGTAAGCGACAATCTTATATCTTTTCAAAAAAAAGAATAAACTAGAAACTACAGAACTCAATGCATTTTCTCTTCCCTTCGATCTCTAGAGGTTGAATGTGTCATTAAATCAACTGCATCGTCAGTAACAATCAGCATGAGTGAATTCAAAGCAATGTGCGTAAATTGAGAGGTAAAACAACAAGCAAATGCAATTTACTCTGTAGCAGACAGACAGGAGTTTAAGGACAACCAAACAGGCTGCACCTTATCCTGGGCGCAAGCAATAAAGGTATGCACTGTCAGCAGAGAATTTTAAAACCATAATAAAACCAACTCCAAGTCAGTTTTCTTATCGTTATCACCATAAACAAGTAACCATAAACAATGTCAGTGATAAAATTGTCTAGCAGGGTAGACTCACAATCCATTGGTATGATACTGTTCCCATCACAGCAGTGTAAATTTTATGTGTGTTTATGTACACACATATGTATGTATACGTGTACATAAGATGCTTTTGTTTGAAATTGACATACACCCATACACAGTCTAAAACAATAATCAGATGGGTATTATTTAGAAAATGACTTTTCAAAATCAACTGCCAAGAGTATTAAAACACTTAAATAATCAAGTTGGCAGCTATGTTTCCTAGGTAAACCTAAATGCACAAGTATACATCACTTGGCCTTACTATTTCTGTAATGATAAACTAAAGAGAAATTTCTAGTAATGTAGACGTGAGTGGTCTTGATTAAAACATTAATCAGTAAAGCATCAGACTAGAACTCTCCACAGCTGACCCATTTAGCAAGTAAAATATTTTGAGGGCATTGCAGATATATACTGAGAAGCTTAATACACCTGATTTCATATTTGATTCTTCAATTGTTTCACATAAAGTTAAAGTGAGACGTTTTTGAGATGCCAAGATATGACATTAGGGAAGAAAAATTCAAAGTAAGGAACACCAAAATATTCTAAATAAACATTAAAAACAGCAACAATGACAGCAATAACACTTACCTAGACCTTCAGATTCAAAGAGGTAAGTTTCATCAACCCCAATGTGCCTGCACCAATGCAGAAAGTTTGCAGTATTATCTCTGGCAAAAAATGAGCCTGATGCAGCATCTTTCTTACAAGGCACTTTTCTCAATGGAAAATTCTGGAAAAAAATTAAGATAAAATTTTCAAATGTACCAAGGTTACTTTCATCAGATAAATTCACTTTAGTATTACAATGAAAATTTTCAATGCACTGAATGTACACAGCTTCAGGGAAAAAAATATAGCCTTAAAGGTTATTTTGTTTTACTTTATGCATATTTCTAGGATAATAACCTGATCAAAACTAGCAGTAGGATAAAGCTTCCCAAATCTTGTTTTTAAATGACACAGAATCTTAAGGAAAATGAAAATGACATCCCAAAGCACGTCTCTATATTATGTCCTTCCACAAATAACTCAATACAAATAAAATTACTGCTGTGCTCATACTTAACAAACATCAACATTTTTGCTCACTTCCCACATACAGATTTCTGAGGTTTTAAAACTACAAGTAATTACTCTTTCTTAGTTTTTTTGAAAATTTATGATCTAAGTCTCACAGAATCATAAAGTTTTACTATCTGGCTAAAAAGAATTTAGATAATCCTGCTGAGTTTAGGGTGCAGTTGGGGGAAGAGGATAATTATTTACTTGGCTTGAAAAAGCAAACCAAGAATATACTTTTATAATGCAACATGTAGAGTCTTCCCTCACCTCTACCCCTTGGTTCCTCTAGAAATGAATTACTGTTACTTATCTCCCTAGAGATAAACACTTTTGCCAGGTCCATGTACATCCTTCCTGTTGCTCTTATTTTCCCAAATTAAAATAAAATAGCTTGTTAGGCTTTTGATTAAATATAGAAAATATAGTCATTACCAAAAAGTCAAACAATATAGGAAAATACAAAGATGAATGGTATCAATTGAAGTCTTCCCACCTACATTTTTGTAAACTATCTCTACACAAAGTTATTTTTATATACATATACATATATATATATGTAGCTGTACCTACAAAATATGACATAAATAAGTTAGTCTGTAACTTGATTTGTGCATAAGTGTGTGCACCAGTAAATTTAGTGATGTCACAAACATCTCTTAGGGCTTAAAATAATAGATTTAGATAAGCAATTATGAAAACTATATAATATTCCAAAGTATTTAGATACCATAACTTATTTTTAACAACTTCTCTACTAAAGAACATTAGATTGTTCCTTATTTTTTAAGTTACCACATTTGCAAATTTGTGATTTTCTTAGAATTAGTAAAAATAGAAAATTATGTACTAAATGATGTATTTCACATTCATTTTGAAGTGTATGCATATACACATATACATTATATATTTCCACATACATGCCTATGTGCATGTGGGTACATAAATGAGGACAATGACTGGACTTACCTCATTTGCTGTCCTCCACTTTATATTTTAGCTAATGGTTTCATGAGTGTTCAGACCCCATCCACTGTTTGTTTGTTTACTGTGCTGCTATGGATTGAACCCAAAGGCTCTCTCATTCTAGGCAAACACTATACTAGCGAACTGATATCACCAAGTGTTTTATTTTAATTTTTATTATCTTAGGACAGTGTTTCACTATATGTTGCTCGGGCTGGCTTTGAAGTCACAATATTCCTGCTTCAGTCTCTCTAGTAACTATGGTAACAAGTATGCATCACTACGTTTGATAAGACTTTAGGATCTTGAAGACACCTACAAGTAATGAAAAGAGCCCTGATATACTTCAAATAATTGCTTGAGGGCCAGAGTCAGTAGAAGGAAATCATTTTTAAAAATTATTTATTCAATCAATTTTTATAGAATTTGCCCCAAGGCAGCATATGGGAAATAATGATAGTAGCTACTACCTGTGTGCCAGGAACTAGCACAGGCTCCTCTTCTAAGGCTAATACTAAGATTTCCGTCTTAAGGCAGGAGGAATGGCACAGCAGTTAAAGCCCTTCCCTTGCAAGCACAAGGCCCTAAGTTCGATTCCCCAGCAATACATAAGCCGAGCATGGTGGTGCACGCCTGTAATCCCAGCATTTAGGAGGCTGAGGCAGGATTGCTGTGAGTCCAAGGCTAGCATGGGCTTCACAGTGAGTTCAGAAGCAGCCTGGGCTACAGAGCGAGAACCTGTCTCAAAAAAACCCCCAAGATTTCCATTTTATAAACAACATTATTCCAGATGATTGAAAAGATTAAATTATTCAAGGCCAGTCAGGCAATTGAAGCTTACAAACTTGTAAAGATGATAAGAAATATGCATACACAAAGAGTTTTGTACAAAAATATAACAACATTGCTGTCAATCATTTATTTACCCTTAGTTCCTCTGAGTTGCAGCTTCTCACCATATTTTGAAGAACACCAATCAGCTGACATAACAGTACTCCATTATCAAGTTCTTCCAATAATTTTTCTGCTTTAATTTCAAAACCTAAAAACATACTTCAAAGTTAAAAATCTTCTACAAAAAGTAAACTCAAATAGAAGTCAAAAGTTAATTGAATAGAACCAGATCACAGCTGAAAACATGGATAAATATCGGCTCAGACTACAAATAGTCCCTCTTAGACGATACAGTTAAAACAAACAATGTCAAATTAAAGGAAAGGCCAGCTAAAAACATGAGATGTAAGAGTAAAGGAAAAAATCTTAAAAACTAGTATCTTATTTTGTTGAAAATGAAATAAATTCACTACATATTAATATTGCCTATACTAGAAAGACACTTTATAAATACAATGGATTTAATTGCAATTTACAAATTTAAAAAATATCATAGCAAGTAGCTAGAAAATACTAACTTTACACCTTTAAAATACCTGCTTTAAAAGTGCTATTAAACAGTCAAAACAATTCTAAGCAACAAAACAAAAGCAGGAGGCATCACAATACCGAATATCAAACTATATTATGCAGCAACAGTGAAAAAAAATGACATAGTGTTGGCACAACAACAGACAGGCGGATCAAAGTATTGAGACGCAGAAACGACCCTGAGTGCCTTCAACTATCTGACAAAGGGGCCAAAAATGTACACTGGATTAAAGATAGCCTCTGTAGCAACTGGCACTGGGAAAACTGGCTAGCCACAAGCAGAAGAATCAAACTAGACACACAACTTTCACCAAAATCAAATCAAAACGCATCAAAGACTTAGACACTAAAATAGAAACAGCGAACTTGTTGGAAGAAAAAATAGGCAAAACTCTTGAAGACATGGGTGTAGGCAAGGACTTTCTCAATAAAATATCCAAAGCATGTGGGATAACTCCAAGAATCACAAATGAAATTATATGAAATTAAAAAGCTTCAGCACAGCAAAAGAAATAATCAGCACAGTGAAGGGGCCACCCACAAAATGGGGGAAAATATTTGCCAGCTACTCCATACACAAAGGACTATTATTAAGAATATACAAAGATATGAAAAACTTAGACCCTCCAAAATTAAAAAACCCAATCAAAAAATGATAATCTGAAATGAATATACAGTTCTCAAAAGAAGTCCAAATGGTCCATAAATACAGGAAAATGCTGTACATCTTTAGCCATCAGAGGAATTCAAATCAAAACAACACTGAGGTTCCATCTAACACCAATAAGAATGGCTGCTACTAAGAACTCAAAAAACAACAAATGCTGAAGAGGCTATGGGGAAAAAGGAACCCTCCTACATTTCTGGTAGGACTGTAAACTGGTACAACTACTATGGAAAGAATATGGAGATTCCTTAAAAAACTGAAAACCAATATTCCATTTGACCCAGCTATACCTCTTCGGATTATCTTCCCAAAACACACAGTCACATACAAGAGTAGTATATACACACCCCTGTTTATAGCAGCACAGTTATAATAGCCAAATCTTGTGAGAATCCAGTATGTTCAACCACAGATGAACAGATAAAGAATATGTGGTATATATACACAATGAAGTATAACTCTGCCATGAAGAAGGGAAAATTTGAGTCATTTGTAGGAAAATGGATGTATTTCAAGACTATTATGCTCACCAAAATGCACCAGAGCCAGAAAGTTAAATATAGTATGGTTTCTCTAATAGGAGAAAAACAAACCATAAAATATTTAAGAGACAGGGAAGAAAGAAGATGAACTTTGTGGAGAAGGAAATGAGGGGGTTGAAAGGGTAGGAAGAGGAAAGGGACGTGATATATAAATGAAGAAAACAGAAGTGTTATTGTATGTAATAAACTTCTTAAATTATCCATATTATTAAACTCATATTGGACAACGAGGGGTGAATGTTTGGTTTATGCCTGATGATTTTGGGAGGACCATAAATGACCTTTAGGATGCTGCCTTCATAAAATCTTTAGAATGCTACGTGAAATTTTGTACTTAGAGTGAATGTTTTCTAGGGAAAAGTTTTAGAGCATTCATTCTTATTCTAAGGAATGAGAACACCAGATATCCTCTCTAATTGGACACTTGGTGTTTCTTATGCATTTGCCTCTCAGAACGTCATGGCTTTTAGAAAAACAGATAGGGAAATCAAAAAAAGAAAAGAAAAAGTTAGATCTTTATGTCTTTTAAATTTTTTTAACATTAATAAAAAAACACTACTAAAGGCTTGTATGCTACTGATGTTTTCGGTTAAATTTCAAACTTTCTCTTATTGAAGACCCAAGGTCTTCAGGGTGAATCAGAGTATATTCCAATTAGACAAGACTTGACATAGCACAGTGAGAACAAGGACCTTGAATATTTCATTCACAAGAGTATTCCAGGTTTCTAGGACAATCATTCTTTTAACAAAATGTTAAGATTTTCAATAAATATTTGTCACAAAAGAGTACAATTTGGAGTACCTCTGCAAGCCTTACCTAGTAAACCAGATAACCAAATAGACAGATCTTCTTGCATAGGCAGCAGTGTGGCTTCATGCCTCACAGATATCCACTCGTCATATTGACAAACATCAGCCAATCCTGGTCCATGTCTGGGAGTCAGAGGACTCCGTGGACTTAGAGGCAGATCTTCTCCAAACCACACCTAGCGAGAATATCAAGCAACCGAATGAATGCAGGCTTTGCCAAAAGTCACCAAAACCCACTTCTGTACTTAGATGACAAAGTATAATCATTCAACATACAAAAGTGCACCTCAGAGAAACAAACGATTAGACCAATATTGCAGTATAATATTAATATTGCAAATGAGTATCAATATTATGTTCAATGCAAATGATGAGTGTATTCTGCTACTGACAATCCAACAATAGTTTTCCTCTACTTATTAGCTGAGTAAGTTTAACAACGATTTGACCAGAGTCTTAAGAGTTTTAGCCACAAAATGAGTTAGTAATATGTACAAGACACATCTTTGTAGCAGCTGGTAGAGAGCCTAGCAGACAGCAGAGATTCAACAAACATTTGTTGTTGAATTAATGGATAAATGAATGAACGCATAAATGTTATTTATAAAGTTTAAATCATAAAAGGAATGATTTTTCTTAAAAATTCTAAACACTGATTTAAAGCAAGAGGGTGGGCAAACTACAGTCTCAATATTCTGTTACGGTTTATGCCTGAAGGCTCCTCCAAAAGTCTCATGTGCTTGAAAGGTGATTGGCTCATGAGTGTACGTTAGTCATCTATGGATTTGTGTGATTTTTTGGGGGGGGAATTAGTAATTTATTTTCCCCCACTATTTTTATTAATATACAAATGTAATACACAGTATTTACAATGAATTTGGGTGTTTTGTACATCTATGTATCACATCGACTTCACAATCCCTTCCCATCTTCTACCCTCCCAGCCCCTTCCTGTCCCTTCTGCAGGCTCCAGCTATCACTTCATATGGTTCCAAAGAATGTCTGTGTTCTGGGTTTTCCAAGTCCGAGAAACCATACAGTGTTTAACATATTAATCTTCTGCACCTAAGTCATTTCACTTAAGTCACCACTCTACCCCAGCTTCCTATTCCTCTAATGGGTTCACAGTAGTCAAATCTTGATATCTCTTCTCTGAATCCAACCAATCCCTTTATTGGGATATTCACCAAAAGGTTTTTTTCCCCCACATCTTCCTAAATCTTTGTTGTTATTGTTACACCTGGCCTTACCCACCAGCATGTAGTTCAAAAGGATAGTAACTTGGGAAAGAAAAAAATAAATAAATACATAAAATTCAATTGCCTTAGCTGAATACTGGAAGGAGCATATTTGTACATTCACAAGGTTATGTTTACATCAATCAGTTTCCTTAGAATAAACTTTCATTAGTGACCTAATAAGCGAATTGCTACAACAAAACAAAGTTAAAACTATATCACATTGCTACATTAAATGAAGTCAAATCTATATCACATAAATATACTTAAAGTGACAAACATGAAGGACATGAAGGCAAATTTAGTTATTTCAGAATTCCTTAACTTTCATATCTAATTTACTCATATTTCACTGATTACTAACATACTTTTTTCTCAGTTCATTCTCCTCTAGCTGTTGTCACTTTTTCTCTGGGGTCATTGGTGTCACTGGTCTTACGTGCTGTTAGCAGGTAGAGCCAGGTTGAAGGCATCACTGAAGGGTGTGGCCTGGAAAGGGACAGCTCCCTCCTGGGCCGCTCCCTCCTCTCTCTCTTCCCTCCGCAGTGTGTGTAGTAGCTACCCTCTACTCAGGCCTTTTCTACCCTGGAGCCTGCCAGTTGTAGACTGAATCTTCTAAAACACATGAGCCAAATAATTGCCTCTTGTTTCAAGCTGTGGGTGCCAGGATTCTGTGGGTGATACCCACAGGTATTACCTCCAGTTTTACAACTGGATAATTTTGGAATGTCGGCAGTACCACCGAACTTTCAAAGTGCCCAGTGAGCAGTATACATCCTAGTGGGTCCTGACTACACATGTTATCTTCTTGATTTCTCACAACTACTCTGCAAAAAGCCCTATTATCCTCATTTTGAAGGTAAGAAAAACATGTAAAATAGCTTGACAGTCTCACAGTGAAAGTTTCAGAGCTAGTATCAGGACTGAAATTGAATGATTCTGAAGTTATTTTCAATTGCATTTTATTTTGAGTTGTGTGTATCTTTTTTTTTTTTTTTTTGAGATAGGGTCTCACACTGTCCAAGCTGTTCTTGAACTCACGAAGAAGACCAGCTGGCCTCAAACACAGCAATCCTTCTGCCTCAGTTTCCTGAGTGCTGGAATTACTGGTATGCACCACCACATCCAGCTTATGTGGTGCTGAGGGATCAAACCCAGGGCCTTATGCATGCTAGGGGAGTGTTCTACCCACTGTACTATTCCTCCAGCCCCAGTAGCTTGGATCTTTCTACAATAGGTAGAAGGATTCCGTGTGACTTTTATCTTTAATATTCAAATATGTTCTATTTATTTCAAAAGAAATAAAACAAGAGAATTTAAGAATAATATAGCAGACATCAACTCTGGAATCATTCAAATATTGTTGGGTTGTCCCATTACCCCCCATCTATTGTCTACACAACCTAAAATAAAAACCTCACTCTTTAAATTTAAATGTTGGCTTGGAAGGGAATCGTTCAGCAGTTAAAGCACTTGCCTAGCAAGCTCAAGGCCTTGGGTTTGAGTCCCCTGCACCACATAACCCAAGCATGACAAGCATACACCTGTAACCCCAGCACTTAGGAGGCTGAGGCAGGAGGACTGCAGTGAGTTTAAGGCCAGCCTGAGTTCCATACAGAGTTCAGGATCAGCCTGGACTATAGAGGAAAACTCTGTCTCAAAAGAAACAACAAAACAAAAATAAAATAAAATCTAAATGTTAATGCTGGGGCTGGAGGAATAGCACAGCAGTTAAAGTGCTTTCCTTGCAAACACAAGGCCCTGAGTTTGAATGAGTACCACATAAAGTTGGGCATGGTGGTACACATCAATAATCCCAGCACTCAGGAGGCTGAGGCAGCAGAACTGCCCGTGAGTCCAAGGCCAGTCTAGGTTATAGAGCAAGAAGGCCCCTTTCTCAAAAAAAAAAAAAAAAAAGTTAATGCCTAGTCAAGTGAAGGCATTTATGCAGCATATGTAGAATTATCTAAAACAAAATTTAAAAACCTATATGTATTTTGATTGAAATCTTAATTGTAAACATATACTAAATTGTATCAAAGAAAAAAATTATAAAATATTCCAATACTTTTCAAGGTGGCATAAAATCTTATAAATAAAATCATTTAGAACTATAAAGGCACAATTTTCCTGTTATTAAAATATGATACTTAAAAAAGCTACTACAATTAAAACATTTGGTAAACTAGTATTAAAATTTTTGTTGATAATTTTAATATTTCACTAACTCAAAATTCCAATATTTCCTTTTTCTAAGAAAAACACTTACTTGAATTGCAGGCTGCATGGTCATCTATATAAAGATAAAACTGCTATTCTGAAAACAAAACAAAATATTGATATTAACATAGACAATGGCAGTTTTCCTATTCCTAATACCCCCAAATTCTAAGATCTGGGAATGTGCTATGTGAATCTTCTATTTGACAGAAAACCTAGGACATTGCCTTCAAGTTGGGATAGTCTGAATATAAAAGAACTCCAGCAGGACTCCTTGCTTCATACTTTTTATGTGAAAGAGGAAAACCTGGAACAATGCAATATATTGTTTTTGGCATTAATGTCAAAATAATTCTTGAAGTATCTAGCCAAAAAGGTAATAAAACTTGGCTTACATGATAGCCCCCAGAAGTTTATTATACACTGTAAACATGATATAAATGTAATGTGAGTATAACTATCACAAAACTGACATCAAAATTCAAGCACTTTTCATCTGATATTCATAGAACTACAGTCATATGGACTTTATATAAATTGATAAGCTTAGCTATAAGCTTTTCCTACTAGACAGCAAAGTAATAAAGATAATTGCCAATTTTAACATGAAACAAAAATATTCACTGCCTTCCCATAATAATTTCAATACATAAAAAACAAAAGGAAGAGCAATTTTAGTTTCAAAGTACCATTCCTGAAATACACAAGTAAAATAAAACATTTAATAATTAAATTAAATTAGATTCTTTAATGTATTTTCAAGAAGCAGCAAATGAGAAGCTTAAAAATACTCAGAATAATGTAGATCATACAAAACAAAGGAGCACTGATTGCTTATAGCAACATCATAAATTAGTTTCTATTGTAAACCACCACTAAAACAGTCTAAGAAAAGCTGTAACACTCTTTCTGGGGCTGAAACGCTACCCATTTCCAAGGTAAGGTTATTTTCTCTTCTCAGTTATATTAAACACACCTCAGCCACAGTGCCAACCATACGTACCATTTTTCTTCCTGGAACATTTCTTCTGGTATCAAAGTTGAATCTGAGTTAAACCTAACTGAAGAGTTTAATATTATGTCACATTTTCGTTGAGGGAAGGCAAAAGACAACAGAATGTCCTTTCTGATTTCATTTTTCATTTTCTCTCGCATAGCAAAAGGCCAAAGTACAAGTGAGCATTACTAATGAGCCTGTTATGCCTCCCACGAGCTACTTCAGTGGGGAATACATTTTCCTTTAGCATAAATAATCCTTTGTCCCCAACAAAGATCCACAGTAAGAAGCTTCCGAGACCATTTTTTAAAAATGCAGCAAAGAAGCTTGCTTCCATTAAAAAGGAGTTCCTCATAACCAGACAAGAGCTTTAACAGTTGGAACTGCCAACCCAAAACAAAAGAAAGCCCAAATTACAAGGCGTGTGCAAATCACGAACAGTGACGCATTCACAAAGGAGCTATCACAAAAATGTTTAATAGTTGCACTTCTTACAGAAAATTGAACAAAATTAATTGTAGGAAACAAATGAATTTGTGCACAACATTCAGTCACTTGAACTTTAGCAAAACTCTTACATATATATTTTCAAATCATTCTTCTTATGTAATACTTTTAAAATGACAACATTTATCCAGATTATCTTTAAAAAGAAATTATTCAATGAAATAATATTCTGATAAACTACAATGTTTGTTCATATGCGAAAAGCTAATATGCACATCTATATATGCTTTTATTGGAATACATGTACAAACCCACAAAGTCATATCGATTAATTATTAATTACATAGTAATTACTCCCTATATTTCAGATACTAAAAGCCAGTTTTTGGTATTTCTATTTCCTTTTCTATTTCCAAACCACTTAGATGTCTCAGGTATTTAATTCTTTAAAAAGCTGCTGGTTGGCCTGCCCCATCAGCGCCATGACAACAATTTTTTGCTTTTTACTCTTTCTTCATTTCTATCTTTCCCTAAAAGTCTTGTCCTTAATTTTTTCATAAGCCAATTATATTAAATCATTAACACCTTACTTGTGGAGCTGCATCTTAATTGGCTGCTTCTTGGCCTTATTTTTGCTTTTATTTTTGGCTTTCTGTCATTCTGGAAAAGCCTAATTCAATTCTTTGCCAAAGAAAAGGAGGAGGATAGGGGACAAGAACAAACTGCAAGCTACACTCTAACTCTACTGGGAAGCTTCCACAAGCCAAGCATGTGAATAGACCATAGGGATGCCATATTTAAATATGTGGGAAAGATGTTAGAAACATAGAATGTGCACATTCACACGAAACTTGACCAGGATTTGGGCTTAAACCAGAAGTGCCAGTCATAGGGGTCCTCAAGATTATCTGCAGTGAAGTCAACCTGTGTTGACTCTGCTTTCTTGGCTGTAGACTCTAAAGCCAAGTGTATCAGCATTCTCATCTCTCTTCCATTATAGTGATGGAGTGAACTCCAAGCATCAATCCTGACACAAACCGGGCTCAGTCATGATATGGCAAAAAAAGCACACAGTAAGATAAGCTTCCCCAAGAAAAAAAATAATATTAGTTGGTCAAATAATAATGTTAGGAGGCCAAATCTCAGGTGCTGGTGACCGACAAAGAGAGGAAGGGTGAAGAGAAGAGGCGGCAGGAGGGGAAATGCAGAGAAGCTCTTTCAACTGAACCAGAAATATTTCATGTAAAGGCGAGTGGCGAGCATGTAACTATTTTTATACCCATCTATGCAGGTACATGTGGCAGAAAATATTTCAACATTTTTACAAATTAGACAATAATTTTAAAACACATGCTTTCTGATTTATTCCAAAATTTTAAAAAATTCTCAGCTTTAAAATTTTGGGTTAAAAATTTCCTAATTACCTAACAGAGGAAAAAAAATAATGTAACTATACCAAACATATTTCATATATTTTTTAATATGAACATATGTAACTTACCATAAAGACAGAAACTGTGGTAATAGAAAGAATCAGACACATCAGGTTTGAATTCTGGCTCTCGCACATACCAGTTATATGTCCTTTGTGTAACTAACTTCACAGAGCCTCAGTGCTCTCATCTGAAAACCGGGGTATCACCATCATCTTCCTTGATTGGCTATTGTAAAAATTAGAAGTGATAACATAAAGTACCTCACATTTGGCCAGCACTGAACAACTTCATAAATGTCATTATTAATTCTACAATAAGCCATAATTATAGTTCATTTAATATAATTTATCAAATTAAAAAGATAATAAGCAGACATCATTAAACATAATTTACAAGCCTTTTTCACCAACATAAAATATATATGGTTGTAAGTAAAAGGTTTATAAATACCTACGTGATAATCAGAACTCAGAATCTGTAATTGAAGATTCTTTTTGCTAGAATTTCTACAGGAATTTATTTGTAGCACATGGGCCCTTTGCTCCCTCCAGTCTTACTCCTGGGGCTCTGACACTGTTCACACAGCACACCTTCTCATGTGACATACACTCAATCACATACTCAATGAGCATTTGGTCACAGGCTTTATGGAATGAGGCGCTGCAGGTAGGACGTGGTGGTGAGTGTAACAGCCCTGCCATGGCCCTGTGCAATTGCACATCAGTAGGGAAGGCTGTGGGCAGCATCGGTACAATGCTTACGCAACATTAAGGCATGGCAGTTGTTCGAAGAAAAGAACCGTTCCCCCAACAGAGAAAATAGCAGGGACCTACTTAAGACTTAAATTGAATGAAATTCTTTTGCTGAAGGGAAAGCATGGATTTGGAGAACGGTAGGAATCTGCCAGGGAAAGAAGAGTTATATACATGGAGAATAATTTTTGCAAAGCTTCTGGACAGACAAACTTTGATGCAATCTAGGATCTAAAAGAACCTATTATGGCTGAAATATGAAGATGTGCTGCCTAAGTAGAGCTGGACAGTTAGTCCCATTACATAAAGTCCTGTTGAGAAAATAAGGCTTTTTAAAAAAATGCAGCAGGAAACCACCACAAAGTTTTAGTGAAGGAGTGGCTGACATGATCTAATTTATAGTTTTAAAAAAGCTGAGACAGAAAGAAAGGAGAGGGGCTGCAGGCATACCTCGGAGGCTAGAGTGCTTGACTAGCAGGTGCAAGGCTCTGGGTTCAATTCCCCAGCCCCATATAAACTGGGCAAAGTGACACATGCTCATAATCCCAGCACTCAGGAGGCTGACAAAGGAGGACTGCCATGTGTTTGAGGCCAGCCTGGGCTACACAGTGAGTTCAGAACCAGCCTGAGCTACAGAGTATGACTTTGCCTCAAAAAAAAAAAGTGAGGTGAGGGTAGAAAGAGGGATGAGTTTAACAGAGAAAAGGAAGAAATAAGGAGAGGTGTAGGGGAGAGAACGAAGAGAAACAGTGAGAAGAAACAGGAGGGGCAGACACAGTGAGAGGGAAAGTGACGAAACCTGTAGTAGATGAGACAGGGTGGGGCCTGGAGGAGGGAAGAATCAGGAAACCTACTGCAGTGTCTTATGACAAAGGTGACGGGGCTGGAATCTGACAGTGTCTCCACTGCAGAAAAGTGGATGATATGACATATACTACATTTTTGGACTGAGCCAAAAAAGTCTCGGTAATGGTCAGAGATGGAGGGGTGAAAGAGAGGGCGTTAGGCCAGAGGAAAAGGCCAAGAGTGAGTCCTACTTTCTGGCTTAGGCACTTGAGCAGAGACTCACTGAGATGAATGAGGGTGACAGGAGCTTGAGCAGAAGAAGCAGAAGACGCAGCATAAATAGGTCAAGAGCGTTGTGTTTTGGTCATGTTTAATTTGAGAAGCCTTTCAAAAGACGCTCAAGTGGAAATATCAGGTAGGCAGTTAGAAACAACAGAACTGAGAAAGTTCAGGAAGAAACAGAAATCATCAGCAAATACTTGGCAAGCAAGGTGAAATTATCTGCAAAAGACATAAGGGGGCAAGTGTCTTCAGGATCCCTTCCACTTAGCAAAGCACTTATCCCCATCCTTGTTTTCAAAATTTTTAACTATCCTGTATGAAAACTGCAAGAAAGAAAGAAAGAAAAAAGAAAACAAAAATGGAGAAGGAGATGAGGGACTAAGCATAAGACCTGTGAAAACCTAACACATCCACCTGAGAGGAGTCAGCAAAGGGCTAGTCTAAGAGACGCTTTACCTCAACTCACCCACGTTTGTAATTGTTTTGATTCACTTTCTTTTACTAGGCCTTTCCCATTAGCCTGAATTTATTCTTATTATATCTTTAGCACTTGCATTCCCACAGAATTCCTCCCAAGCACTTGCCTGCATGGTGTGCTGTCACTACTCTGAGTCATTCCTGTACATTTCTTGGCAAGTACAAGTTCCTGGATCGCTGTTGAAATAGTGTTGATAGAGAAATTCAAATGACATGTAGGAAATAGATTTGTCAAAAGCAACATGAAAATCCCTGGGAAAGACTGGCTATCTCCTTTTTCCAAGGGTTTGTGCTGTAGAAGAAATGTAAGAGCAAAGCTTAAGAAACAGCCTAAGCTTTTCATTAGTAGCTGATAGGGAACTTTTCTGGTTTTACTATTATTATTACTACTACTACTACATTATTTATGTAAACTGAATTGATAACATCATTTTGTCTCTTACTCAACATGTCAAAAGTAAAACATGCACAGTAACTACTGGTCAAAAAGTCAAATGAGCTGCCTCATATCCCAGAGGACCCAGTAAGGGAAAATGTGGCTGAGGCTGGTACACAAGCAAAGATTACAGGAGGAAAGGACAAAATAGCTGTGCCAAGGGGAAAAGATTCTGACCACTATGCTACTGAGGAATTCATATGGTTGCCCCAGGGTCAGCCCCCAAACTATCTACACCCTACACTCAGCTACTTAAAAGAATAAGATTGTCCTTTATCTCCCGATACGAAAAGATGTCTATTGTGGTATGTGAACAGAAGTACCCTGTAGAACAGTGTTGATAATGTTACTGAGATCACAGTGGTTTTCTAAATTATGAGTATGTATAAAAAAGAAAGTAATTTGACATTGTTAAGTATTTTTCCAGCAATCAATTTCTTTTTTGGAATCAAAAATATAAACAAGTCAGAAGGTAGGACATAACTCAAGTTCATGCATAAGCCTCTGGATTCAATTCCTAACACCACAACAAATAGGTGTGTGTATGTATAAACAAGTCATCTATCAAAGGAAAATAAAGATTATGTTTAGCACTCTATATAAAGTCCTGCATCAGAGGTAATATTATACTGTCTTATAATTAATTTATGTTGTGTGGTAGTAGGCAGAAATCTTTATCAGTCAGCAATATGCAGCATATGACTGATGGTTTAATACCATAAATTCTTGTGATGGTGCCAGTAGCAGAGATAAATTACATTTAATATATCTGCTATGTTCATTTCTTTGGAAATATGTCATTTGTCAAACATGTAACATGAAATACATAGCATCTTTTCACTAACACTAGTCTGTAATAAAGAAAACTTTCGAGATTTAAAAGAGATACTGAAGAAATACAATTGTGTGTGTAATTATTGACTTCTAAAGAAAAGCATTTCTTTCATGACAAATTCCAGTTAGTCATAAGGATACTAAGTGTGAGGTAAATTGGCTAACAGACTTAAGTTTCCTATTCTCTCAAATCCAATGTGTATCACATAGCTTATTAGATATACAAAGGTATTTCTAATCAAAGTATGGAAAACAATAAGTAATAAGTATATGCAAGATTAGAAGATTACTAAGATGTTTAACAATACTACCAGTCAAGCAGCTAGAATTTCATACCTGGCACATTCTAGGTTATACTGTGTTTGAAAAACAGCAACATGAGTCTTTATGATGTTCCAGATATGAGTCTACATGCTTTACATGAAATAATAAATCAAAGGAAACTACATTATGTCTGTCACTGCCTTCACCTTCTACCTCTCCCCACTTTTCATGGACAGCCTGCAAGTTTTAACTCAAGTTGAATGGCACAGAAATAATCATAGCTATGTGTCAGACACTGTGCTAAGCTAGTAATATGGATTACTTTATTTAATCTTCACAATAACCCTCACATTGATAGAGTAGGAACTATTATTAACCTTCTTTTATAGATTAGGAAATTTAGGCTTAGAAAGATCAAGTAATTTGCCTAAGGTCACACACCTAGTAAAATCTAGCTTCACATCCTACCTACTTAGCAACTCTTAGCATTTCTAAAAAGAAATATGACCTTTAATTCAATAATTTCAAAATAGCAGACATAGTACTGGAAGTCAGCTGGTTTTAACAAATATTTTACACTGAGGAGTCAGATAAATAACGTGTAACATGAGCGACTCCAGAACGTACTCCCTTGAGTTTCTATTCATATCAAAGCCAAAGTGCTGAAAATAGCTATTTCTATTTACTTAAGTGTCCAAAGAGGTAATCAGCAGTTCCCAAACTGCTCATCTTCTTAGACAGCAGTTATTAACGCTCTCCTCGCACGCAAAGCAAACCCCAAACCCTGACCTAGACCAGGCCCACAGAAAAATAAGATAAAAATAAAAACCTTTCATTTGTTAAAACCACATCAGCTACCCACTAGCTTGTACTACAGGGCACTTATTACATTGAGAAGATTCGGACCAAGAAGGAAACAGGTGAGCACCTCAGGAAGCGCGCTCCCAAATGTTTCCTCCAACCCCCAGGGCAACCTACAGGGCTTTCTTTTCCAAGACGCTGCAGGTCTCTAAACGGAGGGGGGTGAGGGAGGGAGCACTGTGCCAGGTCCCTAGGACCATTTCCTAGTTTCAAACACGTGGGAGATCTGAGCCCTGGAGGCCCGAGGACAGTACAAATAAGGAAGAGACCGACGCCTAGTCCAGGGCAAGGACTGTGTGTGTCTCTCCTGAACCAATCTTCATCACGCCTGCCCCGGATGAGAATGATCCAGTGACCCTTGCGCTGGGCGCTCAGGGATGAGACGCCCAGGGAGGCTCTGCGCTGGCTGCTGACTCTTACCGCTCTTCGGACTCTAAATCAGTGCGCGTGGCGCTCCCACGCCTCGTCCCGGCCACCGCGGCTGCACCTGCTGCGCCCGCTGCCCCGCGCCCCGCACACTCGAGGCCCCCTCACGGCACCGGGGTGGGCAGGTAATGGTACCTCGACAGCCCCCAAAGCCAATCGCAACAGGTGAGTCCCGTAACCAGCCAATCGCAGAGCTTCTCGGATCCCGCGGCTAGCAAGGCCCACCCGAGCCACGACTTCGGTTTGGCGAAATGCCGAGAGGCTCGAGAGGCCCTGGGATGAGGCTCGGACCCGAGAAAGCGAGGGAAAAGCGAAAACAAGCAGGGAAGTGCTCACCAGCCCAGGCGCGCGACGGCCACCCCTCAGAGAGCGGCGACGCTCTGGCTCCGTCGGGGCCGGGCGGGCACGCCCTCCACCAACCGCCGCCGCCGCGGCCGCAGCCCGGGTCTGCGGGTTTGTCCGGGATCGCCGCCGCCTGTTTCGAAGGAGCCAATCAGCACCGGAGGGGCGTGGCCCGAGGCCCCGCCCCGGGAGCACGAGACGCGCGCGCTTGTTAGTCAGCAAGGCGAGCAGCGGTCCCCAGGCGTTTGGGGATAACAGAAGTTGAATGAACCTCGCCTCTGGGCGTCGCTGCTTAGCGTCCTGGAACCTCCTCGTGTGGGTCGAAGGGATTTAGGCTGAGTTTTACTGTGATCTGGTAGGAGCCACTTCCAGCCGTAGATCCACCCGTGGCTTTCTGTCCCCAGGGCGTCCAGAGATACAAACTAACCCAGCACGAGTGTGGATCTTAAGCAAAAATCGTCTGAAAGAGGTTCCTGTCCTCCAGGTCACAACGGGAAGCAAAGGGGAGACGTTGGCTGTTCCTTCAGGAACCACCAGAACTGCAGGATTAAAAAACAAACAAACAAACAAAAAACCCTCTAAAAGACGATCATGATCTATACGAGTTAAAGCACAGACTGGATGTCAATACCTTATCAGTGTTGCAAGGTAATGATGGACCTGTGAGAGCTGTGGGTGTGTTACTCCAGTGAGAAAAGTTATTGCCTAAAAGCCAGTTTTGTGTCCTAGCCAGGACCTTTCTGTCCCGTCTGTTACTTTGTCAAGTCCTGTCACCTCTCGTCCTGGGACCTCCATCTCTGAAGTGTGGGCGCTGAGCTGAAATGGCAGTCTCTCTAAGTAGTTATTGCGCCAGTCACCAAATAAAAACAACAGAACTCACTTTTCATTTGAAGACAATAAAATGAAGATATTCTCACATTCTCAGCCTTCACAGTGCTCAGCACGACCGTCAGGGGTAGGTGGGAGTCTGTCTGTAAGAGCAGCACCTAATAGTTTCGGAGGATGACCACCAGAGATTTCAAATGAGTAGAATTTTGAAGGATTAAGAAGAATCTGCGAGAAGGGAGAGGTGACTGAGCGGACGAAGTGCTTTCCAGACCTAGGGAAACATAACAAATGCAAAGAAGACAATTGGAACGTTAAGGCTAAAGCTGTTTAATTCAACAAATACTGCCCCGACCCCCTGCAGAGCGCACAGTACGGAGGGAGTGGGTGACAAAGGTCACTGAAAGTTGACAGGTGAATGGTAATTGAACTGCGTGCCAGACAGCAGTTGTTCTTTTTTTTCTTTTTCTTTGTTTCTTTTTTTTTCTGAAGTTGTTCCTGTGACTTCAAGAGATAAATATTCACAGGACCAGTTCTAATCAATCTGTATTCGCTACCATTTCTTTTTAAAAACTAAAGGACAGTTTATACACCACTTACACATTTAGCTGAACTGTTGAGTTAAAGCTTTAAATTGCATTTGTTGAACCCTAACATCAAAATATATATACTTGCCTAGACAGCATTAGGAATAAGTAAATTATGCCACACAGATTTTGTTTGGCAAGTCATTAGCTGTCAGTGATTCTTTTTTCTTACATGTATACTTGTGCCTAAATACTTGAATATCACTTCCTAAATATAAAAACCATGCTATTTGAGATATATAAAAGAGACCCCCCACATAAAGTACTTAATATTTTAAACCATTTGCCAAAACCTTGCATCTTATGTTTATAACTTATTTTTCTTCACATTGTCTATTTGGCTATAAAAATATAGAACAGGCCAGGCTTGGTGGTACACATCTATAATCCCAGCACTCTGGAAGGCTTCAACAAGAGGGTTGTGACTTTGAGCCCAGCCCAAGCAATTTAAACACTGTTTCAAAATTTAAAAATAATAATAAATAAGATAAATTTTAAAGGGCCATGGATGTGACTTAGTGCAAAGGACCTTAGTTCAATCCCCAGTACCACAAAAATAAACAGGACAGGACAGTGTGGTGTCCAGGAATTTGCTTAAATCATTCCTCCTTAAGTTTATATTCTTTGCTGGTTGAAAGCTATTGGGCCAGAGTTGCCTTCCTGATAGTTGGAGTCTCGTTCACACCTACTTTATTTTACATACATCTCCAGCTTCCCTGGTCGCTTTCTCACCCTCACGCCTACATTTCCCAAGTGCACTGACCATCCCACCTACCTTGATTTTAACGCTACAATTACTAATTGAGGGTTCCATCTAATAAACTGCAATCTACTTTCATGTACGCTTTCTAATTGGTGGGTAGGTTAATAGCCATGTTTTACAATGTCTCTCCTTAGTTGAAATTGGCATAGCTGTAACACGCAAAGCCAGACTCACCAGTTTCCTTCCAGCAGATTGGGAAGTCTATTTGTTTTGACGTCCCAGTTTTAAAGATGTGCCCCACTTTAAGAAAGCATCAAGTTACTGCAGTAGGAACAGTATTCACCCAACTAATAATCTCCCTAGAACACTGAAGGGCCTCCAAAAATTATGTAGTCTTTAGATTTTGAAATATAATTAGGTCTTTCACAACACAACAAAAATATTTCTACTGCTTAAAATGCATCATCATTGTTGATTAGTGCCTTGGTTTTGATGGTTTCTTAGCTATTTTGTTCTGTATTTTATTGCTGCTATTCTTGTTTTATAAATATTTTAATGCTTTGGCATTATTGATTGTCGATTGATGGTTGTACATTGTATGAAATACTGGATGAAATCTTTGGATAATGGAAATCTTGGTTTAGTCACAAATTCCATATTCAGCATTTAGACTATTGAGATCCAGTTACACTAAAAGTAATACCAAGCTTGATCCCCAAAGAATACACTGAGTTACATTAACAAATACTCTAATTCAACAATATGAAACGATAACAATGGCTGTGGTTGATACTAAAATATCGTATTATATCTGTGTAGTGGGTTAAATAGTATCCTCTCCTAATCCATATTCTGAAACCTCAGAATATATGACTGTTGGGTTAAAGAAGGACCAAGGTCCCAGGTGAAGCCAAAAATATGACTAGCAGCAAGAGAATTTGAAATTAAAGTTGGTTGCTCTCATAACCTTCTATTTGGATAGCAGGTCCAGGGGTTGAGGATTCCATGACACTACACCTGGGTAGCAAGTCCAGTGGTAAGGTCCTGATTATACAGTGAGCAGAGGTTTAGGTAGTTTGGGCCAATTAGTCAGTGTCTGAACTGTATAGCTAGCATGTCAGGTCAGGGACTGGGCAGAAAAGGACAAAGGAGTATTGCCTGATAAGTTAGGAGAGCATGCATGTGGGTTATGGGTTAAGGGAAACAGGACCCTGCTGGAAGTCAGGGTTGTCATCATTAGTTAGCCAACTGCTAAAGCCAGCAAAATTGTTATGTCGAGGACTGGGGAAGGTCGCTAAGGCTGGGAAGTTCACCATGGTTGGGAAAAGAGGGAGCAGCTATCTGTGAGCTAAGGCCACGCACAGAGAGCTAAGCTCGGAGTGTGGGAACACTGGGGAGTTCATCAGGGAACT
This sequence comes from Ctenodactylus gundi, assembly GCA_004027205.1. NCBI lineage: Eukaryota > Metazoa > Chordata > Mammalia > Rodentia > Ctenodactylidae > Ctenodactylus > Ctenodactylus gundi. The sequence continues at coordinate 231,847 of PVKB01000237.1, forward strand.
TACAGTACAGGAACCCCACAGTGACCTTACTTGGAGGTAGGTCTTTGCAAGTATGATTGACGTAAGAATTGAGATGCAGTCACATTTGATTGGGATGGGTCCAAATCCAATGAAAGTTTATAAAAGATACAAAAGGCCAGGCACAGCGGTGCACACCTGTAATTCCAGTACTTTGTGGGGCAAGAAGATTACAAATTCAAGCTCAGCCTGGGCAATTTAGCAATTTAGTGAGACTCTGTTTCAAAAAAAAAAAGAAAGAAAGAAAAGAAAAGAAAAGAGTCTGGGGATGTAATTAAGGTGAAGGCTATGGGTTCAAGCTCCAGAGAGAAGGAAGAGAGAGACCATGTGAAAACAGGTCAAAATTAGACCATTATAAACCAAAGGCTGCAAGGAGCCATGAGAAGGGACAAGGGGGAGTCTTTCCTAGAAACTTGGGTCTCCTGGCACCTTGATTTTAGATTTCTAGCCCCTGGAACTGTGAAAGCATAGATTTTTCATTGCTTGAAGCTGCCAAATCTATGATAATCCCAAGCCCTAGAAAACAGCGTGTGTAAGAGAGATACAAAAATATGACTGCGTGGCAGAAATGACTACATGGAGACACATCCCCCATTTCCCCACTTCATCTGAAAGGGGAGTCATGAATAGTCACAGTGGAGTAGCCATGCCAGGTTCTCACATACACTGTGCTATCTCTGCTTAGCTTATCAGCCAAATATCATCAAGTTTCTATCACATTAAGTTGCATGTGATTGCAAAAAGAAACTTCAAATTCATTTAAGAAAAAGAGAGGAAGTATTGGTTCATGTAAACAGACTTGCCAACCTCAGGCAAAATGTGATCTAGGAGTTCAGATAATATCCCCAGCATCTAGTCTCTGGTTTTTACATTGCCTTTAGTCTCAGATACTCTCTGGAAACAATGTGGTTTCTACAAGTTCTAGTTCCATATTCTCTTAGGTTCAAATCTAGACCAAAAAAACAAACAAAAAAACAAAACAACAACAACAACAACAACAACAAAACCCAAAGACTACCTCTGTATAGTTTGGCTCAAATTAGAAAACAAACTTCTCCAGGTACTTCCAAAGCAGGGACTTCAGCATAGGCCTGTTTCCAAAGGAAATGAAAGAGCTGAGAAGAAGAACAGGAGCGGATGAGGCAAGTCAGCACTCCACAACGGCAGGACGTCATCACAACTCCAGGACCTGGAAGTTCAAAAGCCAGAGCTATAGGCACTATGGGAGGCTTTGCCTAGTGGGACCAGGAGCTCATAGAAGACGATGTCTCTACCAGAGATGTTACCTGAGGCAAAGGGAGAGAGGAAGACACACCTGGCTTTTTCTTCCTTCTCATCTTTCAACCTTTCACCAGCACTTTCTGCTGAATGGAAGCTAGGCAGAGCCAGCTGACAGGGCAGCCTATCAAGTGCAGCCTACTGGGGGTTAGCTGTCCTTCCCAATAAGAGCAGAGAAGGGAGGAGCATCTGGGCATACATAAGCTAACTAGGTTTTTGTTGTGATCACACTATTCAGCAAACAACTTCCTGCTTTCAATAAGAATAAACATTTATCTGTCTTGCTGGGGGTGTGCAAGTTAACTCATAATGCAGAGGAGGGGATTGTTGCTTTAAGGTCCCTATTGCCTTTGCCTGTGTTCTTCTGCCCCTCTTGGACTTTCAGCTGCCAAGGGCTTGCTCTCCTCAGGGCAGCTGGCAGGAGCAAGAGAAGCAGGCAGAAGCATGCAGTGTCTCCTAAGGCCTCAGCTCTGAACTGGCACATTGTCACTTCCACCCACATTCCATTGCCCAAAGCAAGCCACATAGACAAGCCCAGTGTCAATGTGTAGGCATGTATTTTTTGCCTGTTCCTGTGAGAGGTATCAGAATTATGCAACAAAGGGTTGAACATACAATTTCTATTACAGGAAGAGGGTGAAGAACTTGGAATGATAATGTGATATGTACATAGGCAAATAGCTCTCACTGCGCGTCCCCTAAGAATATTCCAAGCAAAATATTTCATTTCTTTAAAGGAGTCACCGAATATCTGATGTTCTGATGAGATGTGCTTGAGCTACATTTCCAATTCAGCAGCTAAGGGCAGAATCAACTTTACCCAAAAAACAAGCTAAGAGAAGAGGAGCAGTTTCCCTGAGCAAATTCTAGCACCCTTACCAAAAATAAAAGCAATGGACTTTAAAAGGTAGGTAGATAGATAGATAGATAGATAGATCGATCTCCACTACAGTCAGAACGGATCATGTTATTTTTAACATCCAAATGTGAAATTTAACAAATTATTAACTTTATTATTTTCATGGTAGGGAAAAAAGAATAAATAGTAATTTTGTAAAAATTATGGAAAAAATGCTTTTATGTAACCTATGGGTGAAGTAAGTCTCTAATTCTCATCAGCAAAGGAGGAAAAAAAAGCTTCAAAAACAGTTCTTCATACCTAGAATTTGACTTCATCGTACAGATGATTGTTCACAATCTTGTGTGAACTAAAACAACACCACCACAAGAGAAGAATGATATTGAAGCTAAATGAAGTTATGAGAAACTAGAGTGGGGACCACATCTTTTTAGGATATACAATGGTTTGATTATTTATGAACCCCAAAAATTTGTTTGTTGGAATCTTAATCCCCAAGGTAATGGTAATAAGATGTGAGCCCTTTTTGGATGTGATTAAGTCACAAGGGTGGAGACCTGGTGAAGAAACCACAGAGAACTACCTAGTTTGTTCTACCATGTGAGATAAAATATGGCATCTATGCACTAGGAAGCAGGACCTTATCAAACATGGAACCTGCTAATATCTTGATTTTGAACTTCCTAGTTTCCACAATTGAAAGAAATAAATTTCTATTGCTTATAAGATACCTGGTTAGTGGTATTTTGTTATAGCAGCTCCCCAATACCCTATGCTGGACATAATTATGTTTTGCAAACTAATATGCAAATAAAAGTATTTATGGGGAAATTTCATAGATTTGATGAGAAAGCTGGTACTGCTTTAGTGAGATATTAGTCAAATGATTGATGTCTTTTTTTGTTATACATTCTCTTTAGATAATTCCTTTCTTTCATGTTCTTTGGTGCTGCTTGTCTCTCTGTCTCTCTTAAAAAATATTTTCTTCAATGGTGGGGTAGTGGTCTCAAATTTCTTTAGGGATTCTTGGTCATGAAAAATTTTTACTTCTCCTTCAATTTTCAGGGATAATTTGCTGGATACAACAACCTGGGTTGATGCCTGCTGTCTTTTACAGCTTGGAAGATTTTGCTCCAGGCTCTCCTGGCCTTTAAAATTTGCACTGAATAATCTATGATAACTCAAATGGGTTTACCTTGGTAGAATAATACCTGTTTTTCTCTTTCTGATTTTAATATTCTCTCCTTATGTTGTATTTCTGAGGTTTTGATTATGATGTGTTACAATGAGTCTCATCGTTGGTTGAGGATATTTGGTGTTCTGTAAGCTTCTTGCACCTGAAAATTAATTTCCTAAATTTGAGAAATTTTCATATATAATCTCAGTGAATAAATTACTTATACCTTTGGTGCTATCTTCTGCTTTTTCTCCCAAACCCATAATTCTGAGATTGGTTCTCTATGAATCATCCATCAGCTGTTGTATTCAGCTAATTTACTCATTTCTAATTTTGGAGTCATGCTTAATTCTGGCATTTGTTTCCTCAGCCTTGTCTTCCAGGTTTGAAATTCTGTCCTCACAATGTTCAAATTGACTTCCTCTGCTTTGAAATGCCTTTGTCATATTCTAGATTTCAGCTAATTTCTTTTCAAAATTTCCTCTTCTCTATCAAAATGTTCCTTCATATCTTGCATTTTCTTATTTACCTCAGCCAACTTTTTATTTGTGGCTTCTATATGATCAGTGAGCTTTGTATCCATGAGGACCACTATTTGTTTAGTAAGTTCCTCTTTAAGCCTGCTGATCATTGCTTGCATTTCTTTGAAGAATATCTTGTTTGAAATGGCTGCTCAACTCATTTATTTGCTTTTTGACACCCTTTCATATGAGTTCTACTATTTCAGGCCTAAGATATTAGTTTTTGGGGTCTCAGGCATTTCTGGGTATGTCCTGTTGCCTTGTCTTTCCCCCATGTTTCTGTTGTTGAGGGAGTTTAATGTAATGGCCTAGCCAAGAGGTTTCTTTGAACAGGTATACAGTTGTGTGTGGGGAGTCGAAATTCCTCTGAATTCTGTGTGGAGAGTAGGCAGTGAGGAAGGACCTCACAGCCTGGTGGCTTCTGAGGTGTCTTGATCACACCCAGCCCCGTTTGCAAAGCTCTCCCACCTGTCCTGGCTTCCCTCCCCAGAGGGTGGGGCTCTCTACCATTAGAGATGCTCCGACTACCAACTGAGCCAGTGGTTGGTGGCCTTTCTCTCCTCTCCACCACTGTTTCTTATGCCAGTTTCTACCGAGGCACTGTTTAAGAGTGTCCCCAACAACCCTGATGTGCTTTTCTGAGCCTGTTTTTGCTCAAAGCAGTTCAGTCTTAGGCTCTTTGTTTTGTTTGTTTTTTTTTGTCATTGTTTGTTTTGTTTTGTTTTTAATGGCTACTGCTTACGTCACTGCTTATTATGGCTGCTGAGCACTGCTTCTGATTCTAGGTTCCAGGAAGGCTTTGTAGAGGAAGCTCACATTATATTTGTACTACCCACCTGCTTGCTTCTGTAGGCTGGGGCTACCAGCTGCTGTCAATTCCCACTTCTCCCAGATCCACGCTTACCGCAGTCTGAGGTTCCAGGATCCCAGCTTTCCTTGTCTGCAGATGCCAGCAGCTCAGGGCCATTCCCAGTAGGCCTGAGACTGCTTCCTGGGTGGCTATTTTCCTCCACTTCCAATGTGTCTTCGGGATCTGGGATCTGATCTTCCTGTGGCCTCCTTTCATTTCTGGGTGCTCCTTCTTCTTGTAGTTGAACAGGCAATTTTTAATTATAATCTCAATTTTTTAAGTGAGTGTATGAGGAGATATTGTGTAGCACTGATACTCATCTGCCCTCTTGACTGGAAGTCTTTTTTGTTTTGTTTTGTTTTGTTTTGTTTTTTGTTTTTGAGACAGGATCTCATTCTGTAGTCCAGGCTGGTCCTGAACTCACTATATAGTCCAGTCTGGCCTTGAACACACAGTAATCCTTCATTCTCAGATTCTCAAGTGCTGAGTATACAGATGTGCACCACCATGCCCAGTGTGTGGGGTGGTGTGGAATTGAACTCTGGGCCTTGTGCTTGGTAGGCAAGAGCTCTAACCACTTGTGCTATTCCTCCAACTGGGAAGCACATTTTACCCTGAAGCTTAGAGTTTAGACAGAGAAAGGAGACAAGGCTGGAATAAGGTAAGATGAAGGGTTTCGCCAGCTAACAGCTCTGCTGAAGAATTAAACTTTCACTGAAGTCAATGGGAAGCCTTTAAGTGAGAAAAGCTCACATAACCAGATTTATATTTTAAAAAGACCTCACTGTAAGGATAGTATGGGAAAAGACCCATAAAGGTGCATATTAGAGAAAGACACTCTTCATTGCTGAGACTTGCAATTTGAACCCTTTTCTTGCATACTTTTCTTTTGTCTCCTTTACTGTAGCATAAATTCCATGAAGTATTTTAGTTACTGCTGTCACACCATTGCTTCAAAACACAAGAATTTTTTAGAAATAAAACCCCAGCAATACCTGCTTATGGTAGTCAGTTTTGCCAGAAAAAAAAAAACAATAGAGCTCTTATTGAGTGTTTAGCATGTACTGCCACATAAATCACTTTTGAATAGTTCTGCTTAATCTTCCCACCAACTCTGTTACATGGAAATAGCATATTTTGTGCACTTTATACTCAGAAGGACTGAGGGTTACAAAGGTTTGAAAATATATGCTTGGTGTCGTTGCTGAGGGAGGGACCACAGAGCTAATTACTGACCAATCTGTGTCTGTGATACTCTTATCAATGATATGTGAATTTTTTATTATAAAGTCAGATTTTCCATATTTCTTCATGCATATGTTATCTAATTTCAAATTCTTACTATGGTTTTACTCTTACTCACTAAAATTTTCTTAAGCGCTCACAAAAATTCTTGCTGGGAAACATTAATGAACTGTTTCTATTCACAACCCGTTTGACACCAAATGTGTGTGTGTGTATTATTTTTCCAACAACCAGTTCTGATAACAACTGAGTTGTTATTCAATTCAGTTCTGACACTAGTTTCCCAGACTTCACCAAAATCCCACAGGTTGAAGTCGCGGTCCCATAAGATTTCCCTCACTTTAGTCTCTAGTCCTGAGTCCCAGGTTAACACTTCTGACCAACCTTGGTAGTGGGGACTCCCAGTTTCCCTCCTTGTAAATTGTGGCCTGGGTCTAAAAATTCAAACCCTTTATTTACATGGCTGGTCCTGCGTCAACCAACCAGTTTCATCCTGCAGTTACTTAGGCACTCACCAAATGTCACTTCATCAGCATAAAGTTGGGTACAGTTAAAAGGAACTTTCGAAAGATCCTCTTATTATTCGTATCATTCAGGAATTTCCAAGGGTTTTCCTGGAGATCTGTGCCAGGAACTGAGGAGAACAACACACACACACACACGCACACACACACACACCCCACCACCACCACCACCACTACCACCACCACCACCACCACCACCACCACCCACCCACCCGCCCTCCCACCCACACATACAGTATCACAATTAACTTTCCATATGGTAAGCATTATTATTTGTTACTACATGGTCTTGATTATCAGAAGAAATCTAGACCCACAGATTAAGCATCCAGCTCTATCTTCAGTCCCATCATTCTCACTTCCCACCGCTTCCCCCACAGAAAGCTTATGATCTGGAGACACCAAACCACACTCACTTCTTCCAAACTGGATCCGCCCTTCCAGACGATCAGAAGTTTAGTTCTGTCTCAGATGTCTTTTCCTACCATCGCTCTCCCTGGTGGGCCTCTCCCAGTGACTTTCCATTAATCAATGAAATTTTTTTAAGCAATGGGCACTGATATCTTCATTGCTCCAATGGAGAAACTAAAGCTTATAAAGGAATGGTGCACCCTGCTTCTCTCCCTCAGATAACCCACGGTCTCGTAAGGAACTTTATACCTCCCACCTTCCTCTTTTTGTTCTGCTCCTCTTTCAGACTGAGCCTCCAGGCACATGAAATTTGGGGCTCTCCTCAGAGGGCTAGGGAAAACGCCACCTCCTGCCCGAGGCTATTCCAAGCTTCGGGGTTAGCCCATAGCACTTTTCTCTGGACTCCTCTGTAACTTCTCCAGGGCGCATCTGTGTCTCAAACATCCTTATATTCTCTGTGGAGTTTAGCAAAGAAAAACAAAACAGAACAAAACCTGCTGTTGGGTGAAACTCAAATCATTTGTTGTATCCAATAGAATCTATCTGGTGCTAGCTCCAAGTCATTCTCTTTTCTGCTAATCACTTTTAGAATTTCAGAGTTGCTTTAGTACTTTAATATAAAAAGGAAAACCCTGTTTGCTTGCTAAGCAAACTCAATTTTGGCTGACTTCAGGAGAAAAGGAGTTTAGGCTGGTTCCTGAGAGGTGGTGTCTTGCTGTATTGGCCAAAGGCTAACAGGGAGGGGAACAAAGCAGTAGAACCACGGAGGAAGGAAGTGAACCAATTCCTGCGTGGGAAGGATACAACAGCTGTGCACCCAGCTGTGGGGGTGCTTCCAAAAAGCAAAACAAAGTAAACGAAGAATGATTAATTGCATGCCCTGCCGCCAATGGTGGAGCGTTCTGAAGAGACACAAGGAACTGTCCCATCCCTGCAGGTGTCTGCGTGCTTTCCATTTGTAGACGCTCTCTGGAGACCCATAAGGACAGGAATTTCTTGTGGGAATATTCTTTGTAAAAATTATTGACTTTTCTGCATGCTATTCTCTTTGAACTTCAAAGAAAATGAAATGGCGAGAGAGCCATTACAAACGAGTGAATCTTCACCATGTCTTCTCCAGGGATGAAAAAATCAAGCCATTTCTATATGTTTATGCAAATGAACCCCCAGGTTCAGTAGGATGCTATTTCATCAGTTAAAGAACTATTTGTCAATATTTGTCCCCAAAGTAAGAAAGCCTGTTGCCGTTCTGCTCGGTTGGTTGCCAGTTTATCTTTAATAAAATATATGCAGTACAGCGAGATAAAGAGCAAAAGGAAGCGTCCTCTCGTTTGACAGAAATGAAGTAACAATCAATTTAATTAGGCAAGCAGGGCACGCCAATTAGAACGCAGGATTCCCTGAAGCCTTGCAGAACTCAGCGTAGAGGAAGTAATTCTAGCTAGTCCTGTATTTACAATGGTAAAAGTTACATCATCGCTCCATAAATATTCGCCAAGATTCTTGAGTGAAACGAAGAACAAATGAAATAAAGCCAAGTTACACGTCGGGTCTATATTACAAGGGGGACGCGCGCGCGGGAGGGCCTCCTCCGGCACGCATCACTGCACGTCCCAGATCTCGCAGAGAAGCGGGGTGAACTTGTGGTCGTTCACCCTCCACGACATCAGCATCTCTGCGTGGTGATGGTTGAACGTGCGCAGCTCCGTCAGGCGGCCCAGGAGGCAGGCGAAGTGCTGAGGGTTTTCTGGCTGGTGGATCTTGCACAACTTCTGCAGCACTTCAAGCAGAGGCTCCTGGAGTTTCTCCACAGCCTCTCTGTCTTTTATGTACTGTCTATCTGTTTTCGCGGTTTTAAAATAAAAAAGCAAAGAATAAAAAAAAGGGGGGACACTTAATTTGGCATAATCAAAGCCACATCAGTTTGGGGGAAATGCACAAGCGTGCCCTGAAACACAGAGATGATGCGTTCAACTGAATGAATAAATACGCACACACGGGCACAAGCACACGCACCCGTGCTATCACCGGTAGATCAAGGTATGGAACAGGGGGTGAGAGGAATGCACAGTGGTTAGAGCGCTTGCCTAACAACTCCAAGGACCCGAGTTCAATTCCTCAGGGCCAGTATAAACTGGGTATGGTGGTGCACGGCCATGATCTCAGCACTCAGGAGGCTGACGCAGGAGGACTGCTGTCAGCTGGAGGCCAGCCTAAGCTACACAGTGAGTTCAGGACCAGTCTGGACAATTAGTCTCCTTCCAACCTTCCAATCAGAGCACCTAAAGGTAATTTCTATGACAGACATGAGCATCATTTCCAAAAGAGTATATTCCCAGGAACAGAATCACTGGGTCATAGGCATCTACCAGAATAACTTTAAAAAGTGCTACCAAATAATTTTCCTTGTTTTTAATTATAATTTTAAAAGAAGTTAAATGTAGCTTCTGCTTCAATATCATATATAAAAATGTTTTAAGGCTAATATTGCATTTATGCTTTACAAACTATGATCATGGTCTTGCTTGCTCTCAAATTATTAAAGAAAAATTTAAAATAGACAACTTTTATGCACAGCAGTATTTATTTTAATGTTGTTTAAAGCAATAAGAAAGTTGAAAATGTCCTGTTATACAAACATATGGTCAAGATTAAGTATATGATTGCATATTTATGCAATGAAATCTAATGCACTGTTACAAAATTTTTCCAGTATAATTGTTAATGGGTTGGCAAAAGACTATCAAAGAAATAAGAACTTTCTGCAAAGACATGGTATGTTGTTGATTATAAAGTATGTGGTTTCATTTATGCAAACCACTTAGAAGAGCCTTCCTGCGCACTAATTCAAATGTCATTCTCCTACCATCTCTTATCCTTATATTCTATTATTATGTTTTTAATCGCCTTCGCCACTTCCTGAAAAATATTATTTTTACTTCTTCACTTACTTATCTTCCTTGCCATAGTAGAATGTGAGCTCCAAGAGGGTTGTATCCTATTTTATCTCTAATGTCTAAAACCACGCTCAGTGCATGCGAGGTGTTTTGTGTGCGTCTATTGAATGCCAAGGGTGATGAAACAAGACCGAGGGGCCCATTAGTAATGTCAACTATGGTGCAGTGAATGGTAGGCTTGTCCACTGTTTTACTTGTTCTTTTGTTTTTGGTGTTTTTCACTTTTTCTCTAATAAATATTCTTTATGCTGAGAAAACATAGTATGAAAATCAAAATATAGCATTGAAATTACCTGGAGACAGGATAACAATGGCTGTAAGGAGGGCGTATTCTTCTTGCGTCATTTTCAATTCCCCAACACTTTTGTAAAAACTAAACATAGGTGTTATATATTCATCAGAGATACCTACAGCAAGGTTGAAAAATACAACTTTTGAGTGCTTTGCATAGCTTAAAATAAAATTATACATACCTACATAGTAATACTTGACACACACATTCAAATAATTGTGGTAAATTATACATCTCAAGCAAATGCAGAACACTGCAAGAAGATCAGTTAACATGATCCTCAAAATACAGCCTAACCATGATTTTGCATCTTTGATTTCAGTTGCATCTGTTCCCGTCACCACTGCCTGGCAATAAATGATAACACTCGAGTTGCCAAACAGAATTCAGAACTTCACTATCTTCTAATGATTTTTATAATATTAATATCTATAATTAAGGCAGGAATAGCATCTTAAGCAACTCACAAAATACGGATTTTTTTTTTCATTCCAGAAGCAAGAACAGTTCTGTTTAATAAATCAGCAAGGCTCCTTTTCAAGAGGTTCTGAGGTCTAGCTGAAGTACCGAGTCCATTTACCCACTGCCTCATAGGCTTTAGTTCTCTGCGGTTCTTCTCAAAGCCAGTATGCTTTAAACCAAAGGCACCAAGCCCAGAGCTGAGCCCTCTTTTTCCTGCAGTTCTACTCCCTTCCGAGTGCTCCCATGCATGCTCTGCGACTCATGTCCTAATCCCCCTACCTGCCTGGGCCTGACAACTGAAATTCCGGTCCCCAGTCCTGCGTATTCTACCAGTTCACCCTCACTTGACTTTCCCTCTTCTCTTCGTGCCTCCTGGCATTGACCTTGTTTAAGTTCCATGTCTTTGTGTCTGCATTACCACAGTTGCCTCTCCACGGGTCTTCTGGAGCTCTTTAATCCATCTTCTATCCAGATACCAAAATGACCTTCCTAAAATCCAAAGCTCACACTTTCTCTCCGCTTCTTACATCCCTTCAAAATCTCTTCATGGCTTTTGGCTTAAAGTAAGAGAGAGAGAGAGAGAGAGAGAGAGAGAGAGAGAGAGAGAGAGAGAGAGAGAGAGAGAGAATGTGTGTGTGTGTGTGTGTGTGTGTGTGTGTGTGTGTGTGTGTGTGTGTTGAAGTGGAAATTGAACCCAAGGCGCATAGACTAAGCCATATTCCCAGCCCCTTTTTGCTTTATTTTGGCACAGATTCTCACTGAATCACTAAGTTTTTCAAGCTGAGCTCAAATTTGCAATCTTCCCACCTCAGCTTCCCATAGTACTGGGGTTATAGGTCTGTTCCATTAGGCCCAGCCTAGGTACAGTTTTAACTTCCTTTCTTCTTACATAAGAAACTGTGGGACTTGTCTCCACCCAGGATGGTAACAGCAGGAGCTGGTGTTTTTTGAATACTCATTATGTGTTAGGCACCATCCTAGTGCTTCTTACACTCTGAGTGCTTTAATCATTCTAACATACCATGAATGAAATACAAAGAGGTATAGGCTCGCTCAGAGACACACAGCCAGTGACTGGTGAAACCAGGATTCAAGCTAGAGCTGATAGGCTTCGAATGAACTGTCACAGCGTTTTTGTTGTGGACCCTGCCCCTTGCTGCTTACAATTCAGTGTACCAGCTCTTCACGTGGTCTTCCCTCTCCTTGGGAAACCCTCCTTCTCCTTGTCCTAGCTCATGCCTGCTCCTAATGGCAGGCTTCTTTGTATCACTTCCTCGGCTCATTCAACCAACAGCAGCTTGGTGCCTGTTGTGTACAATGGCGATTTAGTTTTTCTGTTAAATTTGTTTTTGGTGAAGTGTACTGTTAAATGACAATCACAGTTTTGTTTCGTAAGAAGATCTTGCCACGTAGTGGGCTAGCTTCAAACTTGTCCTGAAGCCCAGGCCAGCCTCCAACTAGCAATCCTCAGCCTCAGCCTCTAGCCCAGTGCTAGGATTACAGGTGTGTGCCTCTGTGCCCGCTCAATAATTATACTCCTTAGCATCTGGGATTAAATTTTCTTCTAGTTTTGCTCAGCTGAAGCTCCTTTCCTAGCTGGAGAAGGAGTGGAGCAGTCTGTTCACATGTGGGCCAATCTGCAGAAACTCATTCATTACTGTCTTGTTTTCTTACTTTCCCAGCTAAAGGCCCTTCTGAATCTAAATCCTCAGTTACAGAAAGTCTGAGAACTCTTTCCGAACTGAATCCTTGGCCTTTTCCTCTCTACTCAATGTGCCGCACTCTTCTCTCTTTGACTTTTGATTATTTAATTGACCCTACTGGGCTTTATAAACAACAAAGTTTTTGTTGAGCAACTTGGGGATTACATCATGTGGAACAATTCCCTTTATCCAGCTACATAGACCGAACTGAGTCCCTGTGATCAAACTGTATATGGAGGTTTAGAGAAGGCGAGTGTGGGATTATCAGTTGTGGCTTCCAGCAAACAGTGCTTTAGGGATTGAGCCATATCTGAGTTTGAAATCTGTCTTCTTGACTTCATCTGGCAAACACTACTTAAACTTTCTAAGCCTTAGTTTTCTCACCTATGAAATGTGAATAATCTAACAATAGTAATGAAGAGATAATATAGAGTTCTTAGCACATTGCCTGGCTCAAAGGAAGCCCTTAATAAGCATTAGAGCTACTAATTGTAAAATCTAGTACTGTTATTTGGATGAGTAGAATTCACACATTAGTTCACCTTAACCCAGTTCATTTTAGTCCTAGAATAAATGTGCGTACCTTTGAGTATACAAAATTATATTAGCTTTTACAAAAGTCATTCTACATATTACTGGAGATGAATACCAAAAGATCAGTGCTTTGCCTCAGTATTTTTCTAGATGTTACAGCTAAATTAGACTGTATTTTCTTGCTGAGGCTTTTTCTTTTTCTCCTTCAAAAAACAGCAGTTCTTCTGCTTCTGCTTTCTTCTGAATTTGGAGACTACATTGAGTGGTTGTGGTTGCTTAAAATAGGGATCATGGCTGCATCGTAACTTTAAATAGTGTGTGAGGATTAAAGATAATGTGTAAAGCAGCTGATTTGCATATGTTCAGTCTCCAGAAATCTTCTTTGTCTTATTTTCTAGTTCATTTGCTTTTCGAAATCCCCACTTAGCCTTCAAAGATGTTACCTCCACACGTTCTCTTATTGTAGTTGATAACATTTGGGTAAAATAGGTTAAAAAGCTTATTGCAATTTTCATCTTGTGCATATTGTAAAAGCCAAAAATAAATGTTAATAAAATCTACAGAACAAGTCATAGGGTATTTTTGTAAAAAGAAATAAAAATTTCTTACAGCACAGATCAACTATAGATCCGTTTTGGGATTTAGAGCCAATAATTATAATCAAACATACACACATAAACAAAAGGCACATTTTGAGCTGTTCATGAGTCAGGGAATTTCGAACCTAAAAAGTGCAACAATAGCAATGTCCTGAAGCGGGTAGCCTTTTCCCATTTTCTCCTCCTTCCTGAACACAAATTTTGCTTCATTTTTGCTTGTATGACCAATTAGCTGGTTTTTGGTCACAAGAGGGGGCTATTTTCTAACTCATCCACAATGACTTTGCCATGAAAAAAGTTTGAAGTTGATAATATTGCTGCTTCTATGTTTCTCTCTGTTTTTTTTAAAGTTACGTGAGCCACATTGTTACTCAACAATTACAGTTTCAGAGAATAACCATTTGATAGAATTAATACTATCCCGCTTTGTTTTAAATGTGACATTTATTCCTTGCATTTTACATGTATTTCATATGCATACGCATGTCATACAAGACACACTCCCCAGTACTTCAAAGATCTCCACATGACTTATTGTAACTAGTAACTTTAAGATTTACGAAGCATCTTGCTTAAAACGAGGCTGCTTGCTTATGTAATTAGGAAATTGACTAGAAATGACACTACCCCATAGCACAGAGATACAGTAAAAGCCCCTAACGTGGCTCACAAGGCGGTGTCTGCTTTCCTTTCATACCAAACTTTCACCATCTCACTGACGTTCATTAGAAGTAAGGATGCCAATTCTTTTGGGATCTTAAAGCTGATTCATGAAACTTAAAACGAAAAACAAAGTGAAAGAGGGGGGTAGGGTGGGGAGGGTGGAAGGGGTGGGTAGGGGGGAGGGACAAAAGGAGAGTGGGAAAGTACCTGTCACCTTGACAAGATACACAGGTGCACAAAATGCTAAACTTCTTTGTAAACCTTAAATTTTGCACTTATACATATCAATAAAATGGGGGGGGGGGAGGAAAAATAAGCTGATTCAGATCACTGCCTACAACTATACCACGGCTCCTCATTCCTGCTTCAAGGCCCTGTAGCATGGCGGGGGCAAACCCCAGCTCCAGCCCTCTGTCTTTCTGGGTGGGTGGAGTCAGGGAGAGCAATGCCATTCTGGCCAAGGAGATTGAAGGAGAATCTCCTGGAAAGCTTCTAAGAGAGATTTCCATACTCGGAAACAAATCATGCCCACCTTTTCCACCTTGACCTCTGTTGTGTGTCGATGTGATGCCTGGAACAGCCATGGCCATTAGGACACATGGAGGAGACCGTGCTTGTGGGTAAAGCCAACACATTAAGGACTGCTGAGCGGAGGGATGGGGACGGGCTGGTTTCTTGATGGCTGCTTAGCTCCTGAATTAACGTATTCCGCTGCCATCCTTCCCCTGGGTTTCTTGTTTGAGTTAACATACTTCCTTATTTTTTTAAAGGCCATGTTGAGTTAGATTTTCTGTTACCATCAACCAAGAGCATTTCTGACAGTTTCCTTAACAAATGAGATGCATTTTTTTATGTCTTCATACTTCATTGTATTTCCCTCTGACATATAATGCAGAACCCTTATTAGGATAAGGCACTCCACCCATGTTCCAAGACCAAGTTCAAATGTCAACTTTCTCTCTGGACCTTTTCCTGGAGCAGTGAAGCGGTGACAGCTGCTTTTTGGTGGGGTTGGGGATTGAATCCAGGGCTTCAAGCATGCCAGGCAAGAATTCCATTACTAAGCTATATCATGAATCTCTTTAATTTTATTTTTGACAACGGGATCTTACTAAGTTACCTAGGCAGGCCTTGAACTTGTGATCTGCCTGCCTCAGCTTCTCCAGTAAGTGGGATTATAAGTGTGCAACCAGCTAATTAGCTGTTTTCTTCCCCATGTTCAATTCTATTACACCTGTAACAATTTGTATCCCTCCTTCCAAATGAAAGATGAAATACAATATATATTTTTTGAGATTAGGAATCAATCACTGCACCCTCAGGGCCTGCCGTGCTGCCTGGTCCATAAAGGCTGTTTCACAAAAGTTTCAGATTCATCTCAAAATCTCTAGCAATGAGCATCCTGCTGAAGAAAGGGTAACAGATACTTGTTAAGTCAGGCAGTGGTATGTTTTTCTATGTTTCTTATGATGAAGAAAACAGGAGATGCAAAGGGATAAAATGCAGTTAAGACAGTGGAACCATTCGTGTGGTATTACAAATACGACAGCCACTAAACTCCACTGCGTGGGCTGTTGTGTGGCATACTGACTCTGAGAAAAGAAAAAGCTGTCATCAAACTAGGATTTCAAGAAACTACTTATCATATAAAACATTTCATTTGAATATTTTAATAACTAATATACTTTACATTAGTCCTAGTAGCTAAAAGTTTTCTGGCCAAACTAGACCTCACTGGTGCCTGTAGTAACCAGAATTTGGACTGTCAAATACCAGATTCATTGTGACAAATTTCACCAAAATGTGTATATCTTTATGCCAGGGGCACTGTGATGATAGTGCTGTGAATATAAAATTCTCAGTTAACCTATTAGTGAAAAGGGACATAGACATAAATAAATGAATCATGTCCCAAACTGAATGAGTACAAACGATGTGGGAAATACAGCTGGAGAGCCATAGGTTCTGTCCGGGGTGGTGGAAGCACTGATTCTCATGCTTTCTTTAACTGAGCCTCCAATTGCCCATGGCAAAATTATTGTGACCATGTTGAAAAGCAAAATAAGTGGTGATAAGAACTATAACATTCAGCTTAAGCAATTCATCCTTCTTATGGCTGTCCCATCATTTATTCACGCATCCTATCTTTTCTTGAAGGACAGTATTTGCCAGGTGTGGTGGTGCATATCAGCAATCCCAGCACTTGGGAAGCACCTGAGCAGGTGAGCACTTTACAAGATCGCGTTTCAAAATAGTTTCTTCCTTCCTTCCCTTCCTTTCCTTTCCTTTTTTCTTTTCTTTTTTTTTTTTGAAAAAGGAATGGAGATATAGCTCAGTATGAAGGCTCCATGATCACAATTAGCAATTGATCTATCTATTAAATAAAGAAAAGCAGTATTTGAACTGATAACCAGCCTACGTCTACTTTATTTTGGAAATTTAGGTCATACTATTGTGTTCATTTTATGTGTGTTGCAAAGGCCAACACAGTAAAATATACATCTTGCTACAGGCTGACCTCAGACTCCTAATTCTCCTATTGAGCTTCACGGGTATCTGGGGTTACAGGTATGTACCGCTGTGGTTGGCCATTTAAAGGAATAAAAACTAGGAGAGTATACTCCACCACACACAGTATACTTTAGTATAGGGCCAGTAGATAGCTATAAATTCAATATTCTAATAAGAATATGCTCTTTCACTGATCTCATTGTATGAATATATGTATCTATGTCTTTATTCTGTGACACAGGAAATTGAACCCAGGGCTTTCTCACTCAGCTACTTCATAACTTCCTTTTATTAGTGCTATTACTGTTATTATTTTTATTGTTTATCTTTGAGACAGGATCTTGCTAAGTCTTTATGTTACCCAGAGTGGGCTTGAACTTGAGGGAGTACAGGCCTACATGACTGTGTCTGACTTTTATTTTCTTTATTATTTACTGAAAAGCAATTTGACACTGCTAGTGGCTGCTTACATTTTAGCTCTCAAATGAAAGATAGAACCCACGTTTTACTATGACTTGGCACCCCTGACTTAAGAAAGCTGGGAAAAGATTGTATCTGGGTGTGTGACAGGAACAACATGTAGAAGAAATGCTGGGCCCTCGGTTAGAACATCTGGCTGTATCTCCTGACTCTCTGCTGAATGAGCAGGAATAGGATCTTGGACAAGTCACCTACCCTCTCTGAGCCCATTTTCCAAATTATGTGTTAGAAACTTGAGCATTTTGAGGTTACTAGGAAAATGATGTGTTCAAAAATAAAATATTTAAAAATCTTGAGATATTTGGCATCCTTGTAAAGGCTGTTTTAAAATTTTAATTGTCTATAATGGCTATCAAAAAATATCTCCCCAAAATCAACCCCACAAATTTCTGGGGTTATTTATATTTAAGAAGAACAGGGTCTATGGTCTATGGTCTATGAGAGGTTACCATCCTGTTAAAATGTAAATTCATTCAGTGACAACAAGTCTGTTTCAGTTCTATCATATTTTACAGTATCATATGATTATTCTGGCTATTATTAAAAATTCTAGCCTAAAACCTAGTTTGCATTATAATACTACATTAGGGATAAAGTCATTGATTCTCTCCAATTGTGTAGAAGAATCTAAATACAGATTGTGTCAGATGTATGTTCTGAAACCTCAATTAGCATAAGTAAACATTCCAGCTCTCATTAAGTCAAAGCATAGCAGAAGACAGTATCTTTGTGTGGGTAATTAGGATTTCATAATAGAAAACAAAAGATGATGAATTTGAAGAACAAGAAAAGAAATTTCACATTATATTTTTAAAGACTTCTTGATAGTCTTTAGGCAAAAAAGGATACTTTCAGAGGTTATGTTGTTCTAGAATTAAGTGTACAATATAAATAAGAATGTGTTATATTACCATAAGAATAAAAAGTTATTCTGAAAGGTCATCTTGCAAGATCGGTTTTTTATGTGGTATGTGGAGGAGGCAATGTTCTGAAAACCCACCAGGAGAAGAAAATTCATAAATATTAATAAATGAAAGAAATACCATTATAGATAATAAAGTAGAAAGGAGCATGTGAGTTGTGTGGTTTCTATTTTCTTAATATGTGCTTGGTATTTGGGGAAAGTATCTTAATGTGAAGTAGAAACATCTATATTTATTTACAGAAATTATACTCTGGAAAACTTTACTCTTCAATCTTTCTGAAACTTAAAAGACCACAAGTTTTGAAATCCATGAATTACAAGTAAGCAGTCACTACTATTATATAAATATATATCAGTACTTTAATCTACAAGCTCATCATTTCTTAATGAGATATTACATTAGTCACTTTACAGGTCTTTCAACTTCTGGCTTCAATCCTTTCAAATCTTTATGAACATTACTAGAAAGATCTTTGAGTGGTATAGCTCTGGTTGTCATAGTTACTCAGTAGATTATACAGTTTTTCCATTGTTAAGAACTAAATTAAACTACCTTAGCTGTACTTCATATTCTGAATAACCTAGCACTCTTCACACTTCAGCTCCGTAAGCTGTTTTCTGAAGTATCAAAGCACTTCTGAGTCCTGTAACTGGAAGCTCTCTGATTCTGCTACAACTTTACCATTTCCATATTATATCACAATGGCTTTCTGTCTGTCTGTCTCTCTCTCTCTCTCTCTCTCTCTCTCTCTCTCTCTCTCTCTCTCTCTCTCTCTCTCTCTCTCTGCTTGGGATGCCTTTCAGACTTTCGTGCCTTGCCATGTCCTCAGCCACCCTCTATGATTCAACTGTCACCTTTTGGGCATCACCTGAATCCTTCAGTAGACTCACACAGGAAAGCAAGAACTCCTTTATGCTTTAGTTTCTCTCTCTCTCTCTCTCTCTCTCTCTCTCTCTCTCTCTCTCTCTCTCTCTCTCTCCCTTTCTCTTTCTCTTTTTTTCTGAGAGACAGGGGCTTGCTTGCTCTATAGTCCAGGCAGGGGTTGAACTCAATGGCAATCTCCTGTCTCTGCCTTCCAAGTGCTGGTCTTACAGGCACTTGTCACCATGCCTGTTTTATTTTTATATGGTTCTGGAGAATCAAATTTGGGACCTCAAGCACATTAGGCAAGCCCCCTAGCCACTGAGGTAAACCCCAGCCCATACCTTCCTATGCTCTCTCATTTACCTTCCATATTAGTGTGCAAGATTTACAAGAACAGAACTGTATTGTCCACTCTACATCCTCAATAACTACACAATATCTTTACACAGCAATTGCTTGTGTTCAATGTATATTTGTTGAATGACAAGTCACTGTGCATTTTCACAAACATTTGCTGCAGGAATTGTCACATACAGGACACTGAGATATTAAATGGAAGATTTATCTTTATAGATAATTGCCCAACTATCCACTCTCTTCGTCTCTACAGTGAAGTTTCTCAATCTTGGCAGGACTGACATTTTGGGGGCTAGCCTGTGTACCATAAAGGATGTTTAGTGACCTACTAGCTGCCACTAATGGCTTCCCTTCCACTTGGGACAACCAGAAATATTTCCAGACATTTCAGAGTCTCTGGGGTAGGAGGAAATCATCTTCAGTTGAGAACCACTGTGTGACAGGTTACTTTTTTCATGGCATTTTTACTGAGTACATGGATACCTTGGGTTTTAGGTGCGATGAGAAAGTTTGGTTTTTACTAATGGATTGTCAGACTCCATGCACACCACTTCTGGATGATTCACAAAAAGGACGTGTCATTCCTTTTCTCCCCTGCCCCACCCACTTACTGGAATGCAAATAGCTAAAATATCAGGGATCATTTTTGACCAAAGGGATGAAATCAATGCTCTATGAATGGATAAGCAACAACACACTTGGACACTTTGAAGCCTCCTCTCAGCCCTCTTCTTCTTATACCAACACTATTACAAGGCAAAAATAACACTTTGTCTCTTGTTTAAGTATTCTTTTGGTAGACTTGTTCTTCCTCTAAGCCTCTGTTACAGTAGCAAAACCTCTAGCTTAAATTATACACGACATTCTAGTTTGTGATTTTTTAAATTTTTGTATCTGTTTCCTCAGAAAAATGAAGTCCTTGAGGACTGTCACCTTCTCTTACCATTGTATCCTCAGTGTACCTGTCCCGTAGCAATACCCAAGACATTTTCTTGAGAAGCAAAATGAGTGGAACAGACAAGGCAATACAGATCCCAGTGGAAATGACCTTCCATTTTTACTCAGCAGTTACCATAGTGAAGGAGTTAAATGGAAATGATAGGATCCTAAACTGATTAAAGATCACCAAGGGAGAGGAGAGCAAGCGTCCCGCCAATCAGAAATAGCAGGAGGTATTCTGTAGAGTTAGAAGGGCTTGACTCTTCTCAGGGCTTCAGGCAGGCTAACCATCTCTAAGTTACAACTAATTGTGGCAATCCCTGTCTTGGCATGACCCTAAGCTTCAGCACTTTTCCTTCAGGACCCACTTCTATACATACATGTTCATAAAACCTGCCTTTACCAATAGGGCCATCAAGTGAGAATGAAGCGGAAGAAATGCTAAAGTTTGGACAAAGAAAATGTACAAGGGAGGTGGTTTTTTACAAGACTATGAGCTGACAGGTGAGGAGAAATAAGTTGACTTACTGAGGTCCACGTGAAGTATGTCCCAATAAAATAAGTCAGTCATGCTGTTTCTGTTCTCACGCTCAAACAGAGCAAGTAGTGTGCGGCCACCTTGCTATATTTCCTGTGCCAAACATCTCCACCATGCCCACACACACAGCTTGGCTCTGTGTGTATGACCTTGGCTTAGAGACAGCTACTCCCTCATTCCTTCTGGCCATGATAACTTGCTTGACCTTAGCGTTTGTGACCAGCATTCACAATCTTCACAGGCCCTGACACAAAAACTTTGCCAGGCCCAGCAGTTGGCCAACCCTGGTCCCAGTTGGGGAACCGGTCTCCCTTATCATTGCCCACATGCCTGCTTTCCTAATCTATCAGGCACCCTGCTTTGTCCACTTCTGCCCTATCCTTGACCCACATGCCAGTTAGACAGCCCAATCCCTGACCCTCATGCTGACTAGTTGACCCACACGAAATAAAAGCTCTATTCACCCCATAATAGTGACCTTATGCCTGGACTTGCTATCCAGGCCTCAGGTCATGGGGGCAATAAACTTTAACTTCAACTTTTTAAACTTTTAACTTCAAATTCTGTGACTGCTGGTCATAGTTTTGGTTTCTGCCAGGATCCTTCTTTGATCTAGCAGGTAAACAGTTGGATTCAATTAAAGAAAAGTTTTTCTTAAAAACAATGAGGATACCAAATAAGGAAGTGAGGGGACATGAACACACAGCCAAATCCCGAAGCAAACAAGGCCAAAAAGAATGTCACAGAGTGCTGGTGGATGGAAGGTCAGTGGACTGACATTCTCTGGGAACAAAGAGTCACTGGAGTCCGAGTGCTGCTCCCTTCTCTCCATTAGCCCTGCACAGGCTTCCTCAGAACTGCGATGTGCCATGGCATGAGGGTCTTCATGCCCAGTCCTTCCTTCCCTGGTGTCAGACCTGCGTGGTGGTGTAAAAGTTCTTGCTTATATCTGCTTCCTATCCATCTGTTTTTCAGAGATATTTCCTTCAGTCAATCTTTGAATGTTTAATTTTATTTTAGCATTGACTTCATATAGGACTCAAAGCTCACACATTTAGAATAAAAATCTGATACCTTGTAGGTGCTGAATAATATTTTTTGATACTGTAATGAATTGATTCATATATGCCTGTTATAAACACTTAGGATTTTCCTCTTAGTATCTTTTTCTTGAAAACTGTTTTTTCCTTTCAGATAAAACATGGAAGAGGAGATATTCCCCACCTTGGCCAGGCTAGGGAAGAGACCCAATCCTACCCCCGTGACCACTGTAAGAATGGCAGTATCTGACATGGTTCAGGACTCAGGAGATCCACCAGCATTAGGCAAAAGAAAAAAATGGGAGGTGAAGATCCAAGAGAGAGCAAAAAAGAGGGATGAAGAGAGAGAGGACAGCAGCTGGATGATTCTCCAGATGTCCTTTATCAAAATATTTTAATGCAGATGGCAGAAACCACAACCCTTTTATCATCGTCTGGCACCTGAGTCAACTTTAAGCAATTTGTCTTTGAGGAAGAGAAGGAGAAGGAGGGAACACAGTCGAGCTTCCGTAACTATACTGTCCTTGTCCTTTGCTAACATACAAATCCAAAGATGCACCTGTCTCCCAAATTAATACAGGCAAGGCTTAGGGGGAAAAAAAAGACTTTGTGTTGGTGACACTTTGAAACACTTATGAGAGGAATCATTGGAAAGTAAAAATGGGCCCAACAGCTACAGGCAAATCTACACTTACTCATTCTTTGTTTTTCTTTCATTCATTCCATTATTTTTGTTGAGCACCTGTTCCAGGAAGGCATATGGTAGGTACTAGGAAAAAATTCTGACTCAGAAAGAGGGAGACACTGCCTGAAAAAAATTTTAACGTCAAAATTCAGGAAGGGCTTCAGAACAAATATTAAGACTAGACTGGTTTCAAAAAAAGCAAACAGGTTAGGTGGTCTATTTCTCTTTTCAAAAAAAGACATACAGCTAATAATTCAAGTTAAATTCTAGTCAGGATTCTTATTTGTCCCTTGAAACCAAATACAAACTATAGTAGGATCCTTTGAGCATGAGGGACTTAGATAGGTCCAGAGGCTGAGCCAGGAGAACCACAAGTTTGAGCTCAGCCTAGATGACTGCCTTGGTGACTTAGACTCGATCTCAAAGCAAAAATAAAAATGAGCTGAAAATATAGCACAGTGTAAATGCCTGGGCTCAATCCTCAATAGAGATGGATAAGGAAAAGGAGAGAGAGAAAACCAGAGAGAGCTGTCTATAAAATGAATATTTTTTCCACACGATTTCTTTTTATTTTTATAAATTAGATTTGACTCAAGAAATTTCTTTTTTAAAGAAAGAATTGTTACAGTTCAAAGAAGGCAGAAGATAATAAATGACCAAGTTAAGCAAGTGAGGTTTGTGCACTACAGATGAGTACCACAATTTTCTGTATTAGGATTGACTCATTGACATTTCATGCACTAAAACAAATTCATACATACGAAAATTCAACTTGTATCTTTAACTTTTCCTGATTTTGAACTGTTAATAATTACCAGCCAGGCCCAGCGGTACAGGCCTGTAATTCCAGCACTCTGGGATGCGGAGGCTTAAGAATTACAAGCTCAAGTCCAGGGTGGGGCAAGTTGCCAACTTAATGATCCACGTCTCAAAATCAAAACTTAGAAATGGGCCTGTGGTGTAGCTCAGTGTGAAGGTCTTGGACTTGAGTTCCAGAATAATAATAATTAAAAAATTAAATTACTGACTGCTGATCCTGCTGTAGCAGGATGCTTTGGTAGCTAGCCAACCATCAATCAGAAAACTTGAATAGTTTCAAGGAACAAAAGTAATGACTTGTAGAACCTAATGGTGCTTCGGAAGCTACCTGATTATCCCCTCTCCTTTAACCTGGACATACAACATGCATACATACAAGAGAGTAAGAGAAAGAGAAACACCGAGAGAGGCAGACGGACAGATAGCTACATTAAGGTCTAGAGCCAAGTAGGTAGGTGATAAAAATCTACTGCCTGACATTTATCTGGCAGATTATTTTTTTAAAAGACATTATTTTCTGTCTATGCTGGGCCTTAACCCATTTTTAAGAACTATGGAGTAGAATACACATTTCTTGACAATACAATATGTTTTAAAAAGAGGAAAAACTGAGTTGATTCATTCTTCTGATTCTCTGTCTCTCCCTCCCGCCCTACCCACCCTGCTCAGCGCTGGGGTCATGTCCTCGAAGCCTCTTGACTCCTCACAACTGTCATCCATCCTGGCTTCTACCACCACAGCTGCAAGATTCATGATTCTTTTATTGATGATCTCCCTTCTCTACTCAAAAATCTTCAGCGTCTCCTCATTATTTAGAAAATAACAACATCTATAACATTCAAGGCCCTCCATCATCTCATTTTGGCTTTTTTTTTTTTATTTCTTTGAATGTAACCTATAATCAAATGAACTCAATTGTTCATTCTTCACGTACATGTCTTGAGCTTTCTTGCCTCTATTTTGAGGCCATCTGGTTCTTCCCTCCAACACCTCCATGTTGGGTACCCAAATCAAATCTTGTTCAAGGCCCAACTCAGATACTAACAAAAATCCTTCCAGACTAGAGAGCTTTTCAACAAGAAATCATCTCTTTCTCTCTTCTCCTACTCCTCCTTCT
Source organism: Ctenodactylus gundi (assembly GCA_004027205.1). NCBI lineage: Eukaryota > Metazoa > Chordata > Mammalia > Rodentia > Ctenodactylidae > Ctenodactylus > Ctenodactylus gundi. Next base: position 256,216 of record PVKB01000237.1, read on the forward strand.
TCTCATTATTATTATTTAATTATCGTGTTACAACTATAGACAATTCTTTCTCCACTGCTTCATGGAGAGGACAACGTATTTCATTCCTGCTTTCATTGCCACCATAGTACCTTGCCCTTAAATACTCATTAAACTAACAAATCAACGAATGTGTAAGAATAATATATTACTTTAAAGTTATGTTTTTAAACTCTACCAATGCTACTAACTATAATTTCAAGGTTTGGGTTATTTGTTTTGGGGAGCTGGAATATGGAATATGGATTTTTAAAAAATAACTTCTTATTTTTAATTAAGCAGAGAAAATACACTGATGATTGAGGAAACAGTTTTATAAGAATAATTTTTAAATTACTTTATTTCTGTCACAGATGCAACACTGCCTGGACATTTTCATTCTGCTATCTATTACAAATTACTTGTCTCAGAAGTCTTTCAGTCTTTTTAAAAGTGACTATAGAATGACAAGACCTTGAGAAGTTAACTCATCTCACTCTTCCCCCTCCCCAATCCAAAGGAAATCTCTCAGAAAAACAAATACTTACCCAAGTTTAAGAATCTCCTAAGATAAACTACACAGAATTCTTTGAGGTTAATCTTGATGTCTCCAGACCCTCTCTGTCATAATCTTACTCCATAAGTTAATCTGAGTTACTTGAATCTAATTTCATTTTGCCTCATGAAAAGCAGTGTAATGTAGAGTGATTAAGACACATGAGCACCTTTTCCTGTGGAGATGTGAACAATGTCTATTTACTCCAGACAGGTCATAGCAGACAGACCAAAGTAACGATTACATCAAAGTCTAATTTGGTGGGTCAGTGAGTTTTGGGGGTTACTTACAGGAGTATGGGTGGGAAATTACTTACAGGAGCATAGATGAGGGGCTACCTACAGGACCATAGGATGACTCACTCCAAAGGTAGCCACATCACGACAAAGTTCACCCCAGCACAAAGAGTGACTTGCATACTGCCTCCCAGATGCTCATAAACTATGACTAGCTCAAGACAGACAGAACATCTGTCTATTATGTAGGAGTCCTGGTTCAGTTCCTAGCACCAACCCCTGCCTGTCCCCAGATATACAGATGGCTTTTAAAGTTAGATTTCCAGTCTGTCTCTGAGAACGTTATTTAAACTCGCTACCTCAGTTTCCTCATTTGAAAAATAGAAGCAGTAATTGTACAGATTTCATAGGTTTTTTTTCAAACATTGGATGAATTTATATAGGTAAGGACCCAGAACAGTTTCTGGAGCCTGGTGATATATACACACTGCTACTATATCTGATTCTTATTTTATTTTGAATAAGTATGAGTAATAGCTAGATACCTAGTCTTTCATACCTAAAGGTTTGGAATAAGTGGATCTTTTTCTGAGCCAAATAATCCCAGTTTCTTTCTGATATTTTGTAAAAATCAGACTAATGTTCAGTCTTTTCAAAATTCTTCTATTCATCTTACTGTAGCAGGAGAGTATTTTTACAAACAGAAATCTCTAAAAGTCTCACCTGCTCAAGGTACATCTTTTAGAGCCCTACTCCATACCAAGCACCGTAGGCACAATGTCACCTGAGACAGAATAAGAACCTGCTTCCATAAGGTGAACCAACTTTCACTTGCAGGGAAAAAAAAAAACTCTTTGCCAGCAACCAATCACTTACCACTCTTCCTAATTCTTTCTTCCAATAGGTCAGCATGTCCAGCTGGAAGTTTCTTATTGAAAATCTCAGCTGAGCGGAGGAACATAGCTTCAACTGCAGATCCTTTCAGCAAGGCAATCTGATCTTCATGATCCAAAGTCTGAAATCCTGAGGAAAGAAGATAATGAAGTCAGCACCAAGGAGTTGTATTTGTATAACAATATTTCACATTACGTTTGCGTTACAGGAGTTCCTCAGCACCATGGACGAAACAGTTTCATAATGTGGTTTGTAATTATATTTGGACATAACCTCTCTGTCACAAATTGAGTCAATGGAGTATATATTATACTCCTCAAAATAAAAGCTGAATTTTGCCTTCATTGGTTAGGATTTACTGAACAAATTAGGCCAAAATATATGTCAAGTTTGTAGTAAATATACATATTATGACAGACACAGACCAGTGCAGATGAAGCAGTGATCAGGAGGCAGGAAGGTTCTCTTTGAGTCACTATTTTAATCACCTCTGAGGTGCAGGGTCAACTCAAAAGAATGAAAGTACCTACAGCCAGAAAAAAATAAACTTTATATGCGTCCAGAATATTTGCCTGACTCATGAGTCTCTACTCAAAATTTAGAGAAGGAGTGGCACACTCCCTCCCAAAAAAAATGTTTATCAGGGTCAAGTTGAGGAATCTAATTGGAGCTCAGGACAGTATCATGCAAGGTAGGGGAAAACAGGAAAATATCAGAAGGAACTGTAAACCTGGAGGAACACGGTGCTAGCAGGTAAAGGCAAAGTTTTTAGCCAAGTTTTGTTTTGTCTTTTGAGACATGTTCTTGCTCTGTATCTCAGGCTGGTCCTGAACTCATAGCCCTGGTTGGTCTTGAACTCATGGCACAGCCTCAGCTTCCTGAGTACTGGGATTCCAGGTATACCAACACACTCAGTTCATCTGGTGCTAGGGAATTGAACTCGGGGCCTTGTCCTCGACAGGCTGGCACTCTAACCACTGAGCCTTGACCCCAGTGTCCTTGCCAGGTTTGTGTGGTGCAGTCCCCAACAGCTTCTCTGACCTCGTTTTCTTCTCTGCCGCTCACTCTCTGTGCTTCAGCCACACTGGCACCTGGCTCTGCTGTGCATACAAGCCTGCTTCTGCTTCAGCAATGACTGTTCCTCCCAGATCTCTCCACGTTCCATCCCTCACTGCTCCAGGGATACCCTGCCTAAAATAACGTCCTCAGCACACACTATTTCCTACCCACTTTACACCTGCTCATACAGTTTACCACAAGCTGACGTGATATCATAGGTTTATATGCTTGTGTGTTGATTGCCACCTTGTTGGGTATAAACTTTCTGGGGAACAGACTTTCTTTACCAGTGCCTGGTACACCGTAAACACCACCTAAGACTGTTTTATTTTTCCTTTTCCTTTTTTTTCTTTTTCTTTTCTTTTCTTTTCTTTTGGAACTGAATGACAGAATGACGTTTCACAAACAGAATACAACTTGTGTGCATGCTGATACACACACATACGTCAGGATAAATAATGTCACTGAGGTGTAAATGGCTAAGGAAAGGATTACATGGCAATGGAAATTTAGAGACAAAAGCAACGTTAAGGACAAAAGTCGCTCTCCTATAAAATACGGGCTTCTGCGAGGACAGGAGCCAGACCTTCCTCTACTGTGGGTGTCCAGCACCCTGGACAGTGCCTAGCACAGGGTCTGCTCCAAGAACTGAAGGAGACTGAGCTAGGTTTTTCACAAAGTATCTTTTCAGTATTGTTATATTGCTATTATTATTATTACTTACAATAAGGTTGTCATTTCTATAATTTTTTTGAGACAGGATCTTGCTCTGTAGCCCAGGCTGGTCCTGAACTCACTATGTAGCCCTGGCTGGCCTTAGGCTCACAGCAATTCCCCTGTCTCAGCCTCCCAAGTACTGGAATACCAGGTGTGTGCCACCACACCCAGCTATATGGTGCTGGGGAATCGAATTCAGGTACTTAGCACTTGACTTAGCGCTTACTAGGCAAGCACTTTAACCACTGAGCCATTCCTCCAGCCCTCATTTCTATAGTTTTAAAATAAAAATTTCCTTCTGAAGAATATTTCACCCTACATTTTCTTTTGGAATTTTTTTCCTTCAGCTTTGTTCATTTAAGGAATTATTAATTTCTTAATTATTAATGTACTTGCCAACAGATTAGACTAATCATTGAGAATTAAGGGATGTTAAGCTATTACCTTTTTAAAGAGAAGCTATCTTCCTATGAATAAGAATTTTTTAATCTTATTTTTTGGTTATATTAATTGACTGTTTGAACTGAATAAATCTCTCCCCATAAACTTTCTTTGTTCTTTTCCCCACTTTTTTTCTGTTGTATAATCTTGTTTTTTGATCAAGGTTGCCTTCAACTTAATTAGCATATAACAAATTAAGTTTCTCTCTCATTGTTAATAAAGAAAGAAGAGAATATTAATGGTTCAATGATAGTGAAAAGTTTCTCCTGCATTTTATGAGTTTTACACAGGCTTGTGTCTATCTGTGACACATTTAATAAAATAATAGCATACTGCTGACAAAAGTAGGCAAATTAATCTGTCTAATTAAAACTCTATGTCAGAAGTTACCTTCTGTAATTTAATATTACAGTGTTGCACTGCATACAGGAATCTATTGTGCTCTGCTGAACCAGGAGATTCTAATGCACTGAAACAATTTAAACGAATTAGCTGAGTTAATGTTGAAATGCAACAGAAAGAATTTAGAGCAGAGGATGAGACAGATGCATTCCAGTTTCTGTACTGGCACCATCAGAAGGACTCTCTCCTTCACCGTATGCACACAACTGGTCATCAATGCCTATCAGTTTTGGAATCCTCCCACTGTTGCAGCTTCACTTCCAGCCCTCTTGCCAGGACTTGAGCAATAGCACGCTAATTGACCCTCCCTACCCCCCCCCCATCCCTTCACATTCAAACCATCTTACACAAATCACATGAAGCTATCTCTCTCAGAAAAAAAAATTCATTATTTTCTTCCCTAAAAAAAGTAGAGTCCACCAAGTCTTTTTATTATCAAGACTCAAGGATTAAATTTCTTAGCTAGGTACAACTTAAACTAATCCAAGCAAGGTGCCCAGCACAGCATTAGGTGACAACCACACTGAATTCTCTCTCCTTCCTTTCATACTCCTGGTGCCTCTCGTGCCTTGCTAGCTTTTACAAGCAGGCTGCTACCTTGGGATGTGCCTTCTCCTCCACGACAACAGGAGAATTCCTTTTTTTAAATTTTCAACTCAACTGAACTCAAAACTCAAATAACTCTCCCTGTATTCCCCAGCCACAATTATCAATTAATTTTTCACTCAATGAACAGCAGTGTGTGTGTGTGTGTGTGTGTGTGTGTGTGTGTGTGTGATAAATCTAATAGCCTTTAATTATTCACCTTGAAGCTAATAGCTAAATGTATAATATACAACACAACTACTTAGTTATCAGGTGTGGTAGCACACGCTTGCAATCCCAGCATTGAGGAGGCTGAGGCAGAAGGACTGTCATCTGTTCAAGGCCAGCCCTGGCTACACAGTGAGTTTAGTACTGGCCTGGACTACAGAATAAGAGTCTGTCTCAAAAGGAAAATAAATTACTTTTAAATAAATAAGTGAATGAATGACAACTTTGCAAAGTCCCTACTTCATCTGTTGATTTGGAAGAATTATTATAAGTGATTTTAAACATCTTTTCTAGCTCTAGTTTCTCATGTCTATGGTAGTTAGACCCATTGAATCAGATATGAGAGGATTCTCACTTAACACTCACTTACCTGCCTCTTCCTGTGTCACTAGAATATTGTACAGTGTAACTACATTTAAAAATACCTGGCGACAGTAATAGTAACAGTGATACAGAATGGAACACAGAGGAATGTTTTGAAAATTGAACACAACATCAAATGTGAAATGGTTACTGTCACCTGTGGTATATATTTAAACATTCAATAGATGTTAACTTTTGTTATTTAAAAAATACCTGGCAGTTTTTTTGTGAATTCCACAAGAATCTGTACATGACTGGTAGCCATTTCTGTCAAAATGAGAAAATTTTCTTCTGCACTGAATTCTTCTTTTAACTAAAATTTAAGAAAAAAGCAAATGATTAATACCTAGATAGGGAAGAGATAAATGAATATTAAGCTAGATAAAAATCAGGTTTAGACAATGAAATTGAAAGACCCAAACCCTATTTCTCAGCTCTTTGGAGAGCCATTATGATTAATAAGATAGACATGAGACATCTTTGTCTAATAGCACAGTGCTGCTAGAAGTTTAAACACATAATCTAAATTCTCAACTCTATTTGTTTCAAGTAAAATATTCCATATAAATTCTACTTCCAAGGCAGTTAAATCTCCAGAAATCATTCACTCTTAACAAGTTTATTTTCCAATATTATACGTACAATTTTATTTGTTATTTCCTGAGGCATCCTCTGTTTATTATATGAATCCATGATATAACGTAGAAGATTCTGCTGGTCGGGACTCAGTTCAGTTTTCTCCTACACTGGCAAGAAAATGGACGGTGTTAGGGGAATGATTTTGAGGCATATTCTTCCTCCGTGCTTTTTCAGCTGGATTGAACTAATAACAAAAGTGCTAAATTGCTAAGTATAATACAAACAGAAACTCTGAGCTCCAATACAGTATATCATTGCTTTCTGGGAGGTCTTGGGGCAAACAACATCATATTTCATGCAATTTGCTTCAAGTTATTTATCTTCTTATCTAGAAAACAGAAATAACAAAATATTCCATCAGGTATTTCTTAGGAATAAATAATAGTGTGAATATGAAGCCTTTTGGACCCATTTATACTGAAGGTCAGTGGAAATTCAAGGTTTAATCACAACCAAGCAAAAGTTCCAACATATAAAATGGAGAATCCATCTAAGTATATTCATTCTGGATTAAGGGGGTCATCAACTGTGACACGTGGACAAATTTAGCTGGTTTTATAAATAACCTCCTGTTGGAACACAGCCACACTCCTTTGTCTAACTCTGTGAGATCTACGCTGCTTTTGCACTACAATGACAGAATTAAGTAGCTGTGATACAGGCCATGTGGCCAAAGCCTCCAGTGTCTGGCACTATCCAGAGGGAAAAAAAATCATCTACTGGCTCCCAAAATAGGGAGCCGTCCACTTGGACAAGCCAACCCCAAACATCTCTTTCCCTGTCGTAGCATCTTCTGAGGAGTGTCACAAACAGTGGCATCAGCTCCTTGCTTTCCTCCACCAAGGGGCCGCTGATGCAGCACAATGGCAAAATAACACTTGCCTATAAAATTATTTTTTCTGAAATGAACCCAAAATAATGTACTTGAAAACCTAAAAATAGATGAAGTTCTCTTTGCCAAATAATGTAATAATACTGAGGAGGGTGTAGCTTGAACAATTGGGGTTTATTGGGTTTTTTTTCAGCTAACAGTAAATCAAAATTCCTCTAAATGTTAGTGCAAAAATTCTGCGCATTATCACAATGGGTTTGTCTAATCATCAGTGTTGCCGTTCCTATATTTTGTTCCAAATTATTCAAAGAATTTCTTGAGAAAGTTGTCATCCGATGGACAGGGCTTTTCTCCACAATGTGTATTTACCCTGTCTTATCCATGGATAAGGACTAGTGCACAGACTCTGCTGAGTCTGAGTCCGCACCTCCCACAGGGGAGGAAGTTGGCCTTCCATGATAAGGAAAAAGTGGTTATCAAAACTCAGCCGTGTACACCACGCCACTCCTATGGGCACTCAGTCAGCAGGCAGTAGGAGTTGAATGAAACCAGCACAGAGAGCTTGTGCTTTACAGCTTTGGTGCTATCATTAGAACAGAATTTTTGCACTAACGCATGTATTTCTCTCTTGAATAAAAAGAAAAGAAGAAATTGATTTTAATGCACAACTGAGGTGGAAAAATCAGCTGTGGCTGTGGCTCCAATTTGAAAGTCTCCCAGCCAGACCACAAGGATCCCGGAAGCTCGGCTCCTCCTGGCTTTGGCAGACACCATTGCATGTTATTACCCTGCACAGCTTGGTCGTGGAGGTCACTTGTCTCAGGTCGCGGCCTTCAGTGTCCTCACTAATGGTCTGGTCTGTATGCTGCTTCACGTTTTTCCTCAGTCGTTTGGATTTACATTGAATTTCAGTTAACAAGCCTAAAAAATAAACAGAGATGTCACTGGTCATGGATGATCTACTGTATGGGTGTAGTCAGTTCAGAGTCACTACGCAATTTGGCACAGAATTGATTCTAGTGTGTCAGACATTTAAAAAAAAGGAAAGCCAACATTTAAGGTCTTGAAAAAAAAAACCTTAACCTCTGTGAGTCTATTTCTTCATTTGTAATGTGTGAATAATATCTATCTCATAGTCTCGTATGGATTAAATGTCATCAAAATGTTTCTTTAAAGTGGTCTTTATACATATCAATAAAATGTGGGAATAAAGAGAAAAAAAGTGGCCTTTATACAAAGAATTTGAAATACTAATGCATTATACAAAATGCAAGATATTCAGTCAATAAAGTGGCAAATGACACTCCATCTCTAGCCTAGGAGACCTGGAAGGTGGAGTTTTAAAATACTACATTTATACCCATGTTGCATGCTGTATCATACATATACTCATTTTCTTTTTCCCCCCATTTTATTGATATGTGTACGTGCCAAATTTAAGGTTTACAATGGAGTTGAGCCTTTTATGCACATATGTATCTTGTCAAGGTGACAAGGGCTTTCCCACTCTCCTTTTGTCCCTCCCTCATTTTCATCTTAATTACATATAATGAAACTTGTTGAATAAAATAAATGTCAACCTCCTTTAGGGAAAATTTTAAAGCCTGTTAATTTTTATGAAAATAATGGATAGCTAGTAATTAAAATAACTCAGAGTACTATGGTTTGGATGTTGAACATCCTCCCAAAGACACATGTGTTAAAGGTCAGTTTCGGGCCACTGAGAGGCGGTATGCTATTGGCAAGCAGTGTCTAGAGGGAGGACCTTAGGTCGGGGGATTGTGCCCCTAAAGGGCATGGTGGGACTTCAACTCCTTCTTCTGTCTCTTTTGCTTTCTTGCCATGAGGTGAGCACTTGGTTCTGTGTGATTCCCTACCACTGCCTTTTAGCACGCCTACCAGAGGCCTACCAGCAATGAAGTGGGTCCAAGTGATGTTGGACTGATATATAAATAGAAGCCAAAAGAAATCTCTTTAAAAATATTAATTACCTCAGATATTTTAAATAGTGTTGGAAACCTGAACAATACACAAGGTGATCAAAAAAATTTTAAATGCTCATATACTGTCATGATTAAAATCTACATGGGTATAAATAACATAGGGATAGGGCAATATTTCTTTTCTGTGATACTGGAAACGAGCCAGGGCATTCACACAGAGCTATACCCCCAGCCAATTTTTATTTTTGATTTTGAGACAGAGTATCACTAGGTCCCTAGGGTGCTCTGGCTTGGCTTTAATTTGCAATCCCCCTGCCTCAGTCTCCCAAAGTGCTTGGATTACAGGCTTGTGCCCCAGGGCCTGGCTAGAATGATCTGATCTTTAACACTCCCATTTAACTTCTTCATTTTTCTCTCAGTGTTAGTGAAATAAATTTGCAGGAAGTTCTTATGTACAGAACTTTATAGGGTGGTGAAAAGACCTTCAATGTTACTGGAAAATATAAATAACATTATACATTTTTACAGAAGGACTCACACAAAACATTCTCTAAGCTTCAATGGGATCAAGTTCATGTTTAAGTCATCAGAAACATGAACTACACAGTACCAGTGTTTCCATTGCAAGATTGGATTCCAGCTCTGGTTTCATGTGCTCCAAAATGAGATTGTGATCAGCCACTATAAAACTTTCATCCCCCCAGAGCTGGATTATTTACACAGACCTACTTTTCCCCCTCATGAACACATTATTTCCCTGGGTCCATCCCAGTTGCCTGTACAGGTTGGCGACAATAGAACTGGAGTCGCTTTCCCCAGGCTTTTGTTCCATGTGTCATTCCTTCCCCGAATGCTATCGTCCCCTTGGTGACTTTTGTTTGCCTATTTGTGTTTTGAGGAGAAACAGGGTGTATCTCAGAATCTGAATGGTCTGTAGAATTTGCAGGATGAAAAATTAATTATGTTATATACTAATATGCATTGCAATTTCTGTTGAAGATTATGGTTCCTTGCAAAGCCAGCAGTCAATACATTGTCTCTTTATCAGATTGAAAGAAAAAAATTATATTAAAGCTTGCGGTAGTTAATTTCCTGTGTAAGCCTATACAAATCGGTTCAGAGTTACACAAAGACAAGAAGGGTTTTTAATAAAATGACTTGGTTTAAAACTCTATTAGCCAATTCAGAGGCAATTACACTTTATGTAGCACTCCTATTTTCTCCACTGCTATGATTTGCACTTTCAGTAATAAAAAAACATAAGCAATATATTGAAATGAAATTTGAAAGAAATGCAGCATTTCACTGCTCGTGGCTTATTAGAGCCTGTTATTTCAACTATATGATGAAGCCACTTGACCTCATACACACAGTTCCTTGCGACAGAACAACTACAAAATCAGTTACTTCTTTCAGGAGAGTAAGAGGCTCTTCATTGACAGCTTGAGGAATTTTAGTGGTTTATTACCCTTTTCAAGAACCCAGATGGCTCCAGAGATTCCTTCTTTAAAACGTGAAGTAGCATCCTTGTGAACGAATTACCTGGCCTCTGCCTCCTTAAGAGAGTTTTAGCGGAATGTAAGTGCTTGAGGTGAATACCTGTATACATACATTCAGCCAACATTCCCATCTCTTTGCACTTCCTGAGTCGACACTCTTGGCACTTCCGTCGCATGTACATGTCCATCACGCAATTGCCCCCGTTTTTGCACTTGTACACGGCATTTTTGGTAATGCTTCTCCTGAAGAAACCTGTGGAAGAAACACTGGAAAGTGTAAGAAGGTCCCCAGTAACTTCTCGGAGTAGCACAGCTGGACCCAGAGCTTGCAGGCTATTTTTTCCTGAGCTGCTGAAGAGGACGCCGGTGACGCTTGAGGACACCGAGAAGAAAGGATGCTGTCAATGATGCTGCGTGGTAGAGAGAGCTGCTGGGATTTAAAAAAAAATTCTCTCTCAAAAACAAAGGGTCAGTTAATAGCCTTTCTTAGGAAAAAATGTCAGTTTTTTTAAAAAGATACATTATTTTTATATATCTTTACTGGGATACAGCTATGTACCAGTGAGCTCTGGATGCTGGTGCTATAAAAGCAAATGATTTATCTCTGCCTTTCTAGAGTTCAAAGGTTAGACGAAGGAAAAGTCATTCAACAATGGACAAGTGAAATTGAGCGTCCCGGGGGCTGAGGCAGAGCAGAACAGTTTGGATGAGCAGAATGTGAGCAATGAGCTAAGTTTTAGGAAGTGCCTTGCTGTTTATTAGATATCAGGGTAAATGCTGCACTCAAGGTAGGTGCCAATTCAGAAGCTAACATGTCAGCCTGGCCCAATAATAAAAATGGCAACCTTGTCTTAGGAGTGAGCCCCTCCCCTGAGAGAGAGGGACCCACTCGTCCACAAGGAGGGGACGAGGCTTTTCCTTCTCCGTTTCATTTCTACTAGTTCTCCTCCGTCCAGCTAAGCAAGTTTCTGACATTTCTGGAATTAAAAAGGGAGGTGAACAAGGAAATGATTGTGAATGCAAGGAAAGAAGCAGCAGGAAAGAGCTGGCCTGTCCGGTACAGAGTCCTCGGACCCTCAGCCACAGTTTCACTTTCTGAAGATTCAGTTACCCAAGGTCAACCATTGTCCTAAGATATTAATGGAAAATTTCAGACATAAACAATCCCTACATTTCAAGGTGCATGTTCTTGAGTGATGTGATGAAATCTTGTATAATCCTTCTCTGTCTTGCCCAGGACTGGAGCTGTCCCTTCCTGCAGCACACCTACAATTTTACACATCATTCATCCACATAATTTTATAACAGTTTACTATTAAAATTGGTATATATATATATATATATATATATATATATACACATATATATACCACAAAGCATATTAAATATTATATATTATATATATATATATACATATTATAACACAAAACATATTAAAATTGGTATCTACCAATTTTAATATGTTTTGTGTTATTCATGGTTTCAGGCATCCATTGAAGTTCTCAGAACATATCTTCTGTGGGTAAGGAGGAATTACTATATTGTCATAAGCCCATTGTACTTGACAGATTTTCAAAGTTGACCCTCCCTTGGGTTGGGGTCTTTAGAGAAGTCCTCTCATGATTGAGATACTGACACCTATACTTCCTTGACAAGAGCAAATGCATTTCTATTATAGTTCCTTATAACATATATCTCCTTTTTAGCATCTATGACTAAGGCAGTTTATTCTACACTCTTCATATTGGGTCTATAACAATGCCACACTTGGTCTTCTCTATTTCAAGAACTGTTGTGAGATAGATAAACCCACCACTACCTTTGACTTTTCAGGCAAAAGTCAAGCAGTAATCCTTGCATCCCTTAGCCTCTAGAAAAATGCATCAATCTTCCCAAGTGAGCCTATTTAAGACCCTTTCGTTGGATCTGGAGCAGCAGGACTGCCTTGGGTACCGATGACACTGGAGGAGGGATACCCTTGTCTAATTCTCACAAAAATGCTATGTCCCAGCATACTATGCATTGGGTGTGAAAAGATTATGGCACACAAATGGCAAGCTTCAAAACTTTTACATGACCTCTAGAAATTTCCAACTGATATCTACTTCTGCGTGGTGTGACAGGATCAAAATCTCAACATAGGAGAGGTGTTTAGCTGGTTCTCGAATAACCATTGTAAAATTTCTGCAAGTTTGGCTCACTGTGTAATGTAATATGCGCTGCCTTCAAGCAGGAATTGAAACAAGAGTCCTTTATGTCCTTAATAATGTTCCATTATTAAGACAACTTCCCCATAGCAAGCAAAAAATATTGTTCCAATAAATATATAAAACATGATGACTTTCCAATACCTAAAAGTCAAGTGTCTTGAGGAAAAGACATTATATGGCAAATTAATTGGCCCAATTATTGGACAAATTAGTTCCAAGGAATCAGAGAAGGCTTTAAGAAAGAAGAATTTAACAGACTGTTGAAATAGTATCTAATATCTATTATTTACCAGCTATTGTTTTTAACCAGATTACCACCACTTAGTTATTCAATCATACCAATATTACAGTGAAAAAATGTCTCCTCACATCATAAATGAAGGGGAAAAGGTACAGAGAGGTTAAGTAACTTGAACATGATCTCATGGTGATCACATTCAAAGCCAGGAAGTCATGTTCTAAAGTTCTTACATCACCTCCCTTGGCCACAAAATCCTAGAACAACAATATTAAACACCTCCTACCTGACAGCTACATTGTCTGATCTAGAAGATGCCAATATGAATAAGACATTCTGGTCTTCAGAGTTCCCAAATTAGTGGAATGATGAAGAAGGAAATTAACAGCATAATATAAGACAGAGTGACAGGATAGCTAATGAGGCAGTTAATTATTAAAATGTTGGAGCATAAGTGACTATATTAGGGCTGCAGCATATACTTGTACTACATTCAAAAAGGAGAGGCACCAATTCCATTGAAGACATTCCATTATTAAGACAATTTCCTCATAGCAAGCAAAAAATATTGTTCCAATAAATATGTAAAATATGATGACTTTCCAATACCTAAAAGTCAAGTGTCTTGAGGAAAAGGCATTATATGGCAAATTAATTGGCCCAATTATTGGACAAATTAGTTCCAAGGAATCAGAGAAGCCTTTAAGAAAGAAGAATTTATGAATGAGGCCTTAGAGAATAAATAGGCTTTTGAAACATGGTCCATGAGGGAGAAAAGACATTTTGAGAAATGAGCAAAGATGGAATGGTACACAAGTCCCAACAAAGAATGGCTAATCCTCTCTGTAAGAGGGTACAGTATGGACAAACTAGTGTTGGAGATGGTAGGGAGATGTGATGGGGACAGAATGTGATTAAATGTCCGTTAAAGCCAAACAAAGGAGTTGATTCTTCAGCAGCCAGAAAGAGGGAAGCTGTTAGAGAGCTTGATGGGGGAGATTTAAGGAAGATTCATTACAACAAGTAAAGAAAGGGTGTGTGAGCATCACCCAGCCGTAGCAGTGGCATATTGTTCTAGGTGGCGGATCTTTACATTTTTGAGCCTTACCTGACCAGGTGACCAGAAATAGGTGGAAAGGGAAAGGAGGAATAAAGGTAATGGCATTGTGATGAACTTGGCCCAGAGCCAGTGCCTTAGATTTTCTCGGGAAGATCGTGAATCCTGCCAATAGGAAGAGGCAGGGGGAGGGACTTGCAACCTAGGTATTTTCGACGGTACCCACCACGTTTTTGGTGTGCCTCTCTCCACTTGCATGTGGGAAGGTCACCCTTTTTGCAAAAATAAAATTAAAGCCTCATTCTCAGTCATCCATTCTTCCCATGTCCATCCTTTGTTTGGACAGGCAAAGTTCCTATGAGCCGTTTCTAACAGGTACAGACTGAAGACTAGACACAATTGCTATATCAGCTGAGAAGTGATAGATATCCAAATGAGGATGGGAAGGAATCAAAGGAAGGAGAAAACACTCCACTTTTTGATAATTCACTAGATGTGAAAACAGACACTGGAAGAGAAGCCAGACACTTCAAAGTTAAAGTCATGGACTTGGGGATTTGTCAGCAGGTGCAAATTTCAGTAAGAAAGATCTTAACATTTTTTAAATGTCATATCCAGCCAAATATGTCTAATAAAAAAGACTTTGTGCTTCAAATGGTGTTGATATTGAGAGGTCAAATACCAAGGCATGCATTCCAAAACAGACTAAAATCCAAAGAACTTATTTTCCTTTAGTACCTAGTCATGAGCTCAATGAGCATCCCAGCCTGCGTGAGTCAGTCTTCCCACTGACAATCCTCAGCTTCTCCCGTAATGATTCCCTTTAAACTTGTCATAGATGCTGACAGACAGCTCAGTAGTTAACAGAATAAAACTCCTTATGCCAGGATGAGTCAAAAAACAGAAAGGCACCTGGCAAGGTGTTTTTTTTTTAACTCTGATATTAACTGAGAAAGAAATTATTATCATCTCAATAGCAGAATTAATTAGCTTTCACTGTGAGATGGCAACACAATATTATCAGTACATCATTTAAATGTGGGTGCATATACTGTATTTATACTTATGCAAATCTGCTCACGCATACAGCTCTGCCTCTAGCTTGCTCTTTCTCCTGCATATTCAACAACCGCCCCTCAGAGTAGTCATTTGAAAATGAATGGAAAGGAAATTCACTGAGGAACAGAGCCTTCTTGGGGATGAAAGATGAGAAGACACAGGGTGGGCACTGTTGTCAGGGATATGTGGAGCACTAAGGGATCCCCGGAGTAGCAGAAAATAGCTCTGAAGTGAAACTTCTACTGGGATCCCTTCACTGTGCAAAAATATTGCACACCCTGCTTTTTCTGCTTCCTACTGCAGGTGGTTTCCACATATGACACGCCCTGTTCCCAAGTCACGCACACATACGTGTATATAGGAGTGCATATATCAGGTACTGCAGGCACTGGTAGTAGGCTAACCATTACTTTGAACTCAATAAAACATTTATTGACACTTGAAAACTTTCAGGGACTACAAGCTTTTTAAACAGCCACAGACAGAGCGGAGTCACTAGAGATCTTAAGTCTAATACAACTGAAAAGGAGGAGACAATTTTCAGGTTTATCTCAGCTTACGTGGCACTTTTGTGCCAAGCACTATTTTAAACATTTTGTATATGGCAATCCATTTAATGTTCCTAGCCATCTAGTGAGGTAGGTCCTACTGTTATGCGTATTTTGTGAAAGAAGGGATTGAGTTACAAAGAGGTTAATTTACATGAGGATTCGCAACCTGATTGGCTGTATTCAGATTCAGTTCTCTTGACCAGGACATGACTGACATGCCCTTCTAGTAAGGAGATTATATTTCAAAAATAAAGTTGTCTCGAGACATTAATGTTCCCAACTCTCACACAGTATGGTAAGTGCCCAGGCCAGTTACCTTCTCCAATCTGAGTCCACAACAAGAATTTCACAATACTTCTAGGAATATGAAACTGAACTCATAATTTGTTGTCATTCGTGTGCATTTTCTTTCTGCTCCTATGACTTTTCTTTTTCTGCCCCCATTTGCTGAGACAAAAGCTGAGGTTGTCTACATTTAAATAAAAATAACCCTTATACAGAGCTTTCTTTTTTAACCCCTTATTGAAGTATTATTCCAACCCATCTCAAAGATGTTGGAGTGAAAGTCAGGTCAACGCTTTAGAGTTGAGGGAAGCAGACGCAGCTTAGCTGAAAAGAGGTTTGGAGAACTTCCCCAGAGCCTGAGGATAGACTGCATCTCACAGATCTAGCACCAGAAAGGGCCTCCAGCGGTGATATCTCCATACGGGGTGGCCCTAGCATGAGAAAAGAAAAATCCTGAGAACCATGGCTTTGGAAGCCCATGTTGGCTGTGTATGTTGTCTGCTTTCAAGGAACCAGTTCACAGTTGGACAAGGAACACATCAACAGATACAAAAATATTCTACCATTGAGAATTGTTCATGAAAGAAAGTCTCCAAACACTGTCTAAATGAAATTTCTTATCTGCCAGGAGAATTGTAAGCTTAGAAAGGATTAGATTTGATTTAGAGAAACATGAGTGTATGGCATCTCATACCTGGGTTATACATGGGTCAGTAGCAGGCTGAGAGGTTACACACAATGTAAATCTAGGATATAGGACTGGTGACCTAAGTTGCCCTGAAGAGCCAATTGAAAAGTAGACAATTGATCTAAATTAGGAGGCAGTACAGGAGTACTTACAAGGAAATTTACAGCATTAAATGTACAATCTGAGCTTGGCATGGTAGCATATACATGCAGTCCTAGCACTTTGGGAAGCTGAAATAGGAGAATCAAAATTCTGAGCCTATCCTAGGCAATTTAGTGACTTAGCAAGATCCTATCTAGGACTAGGATACAGTTCATCATGATGGTCCTGAGCTCCACACCTGATTCTGGGGGCGCGGGGGTGGGGGGAGTATAGTTTCTCATATTCTCTGTAGATCTAAAATCAGTATAGAGTGAGATCCTGTCACAAAAATTAAAAAAGGGGAAAACAAGTTGAATCCAAACAAAGTAAAGAAATAGTAAAAAAAAATTAGCCAGGTATGATAACTCATGCTGGTAAAGCCAACATCCTGGGAGGATGAGGCAGAACGACTAAAAGTTTGAGCCCAGCCTGGGCAATTAAGCAATTTAGTGAGAACCTTTCTCAAAATAAAAAATATAAACAGAACTGTGAATAGTGGATATAGTTCAGAGTGAAGGCCCAGGGTTCAAGCTCCAATGATGCAAAAATAAAATGAACTAACATAAAAATTAAAGAAGAAATCAATGTATTTGAAAAATAGAAAAACATCAATGAACACAAAAGTTGGTTCTTTGGAGAGATAAAATTAATAAATCTCTTGCAAGGTTAACCAGAGAGAGAGAGAGAGAGAGAGAGAGAGAGAGAGAGAGAGAGAGAGAGACAGAGACAGAGACAGAGAGAGACAGAGAGATTCAGTAGATTATCAACCTCAAAAATGAAAGAGGGTCCCATCACCACTAGTCCAAGATATATTAAAAGGAACAAAAAGTAATATTATGAACAACTCTAAGCTCATAAATTTGCTAATTTAAATTAAATTCCTAGAAAGATACAATGTATCAAGCCTCATACAGGAAGAAATTGTCAAAAGCCTATAGTATTTTAGACACTAGATCAACTATAGACTTCCAAAACAGAAATCATCAGACCTAGATGATTTCATCGGTTATGCCTATCAATTATTTAAGGAAGAAATGACACCAGTTCTCTACAATCTCTGTCAAAAAACAGAAATGGTTCAAGAACTCTTTTCAACTTATTTTAGAGGACAAACATTACCTTAATACCAGAACTACACAAAGACATTTCAAGAAATGAAAACTACAGGTTATTTTTTTAAAATTTACTTTGTTAGTATTTGACTTCCTTTATTTTTATTTTCATCTGGCATTGTGCTTTGATTCTGTTCCAGAGATTACCTCATCAGGTGGGAGTTGAAAATGACTTTCCCATGAGATGATTTGGGGCAAGCTTCTCATCAGCTCTCAGCTTTTCCCAAATTTAAGCCTACCTTGGGACACCATGACTCCAGTCCAACGGTGAGTGCAGCACGCTGCAGGGCTTCTCAGCTACGTCTGCTGAGGAGGATGAGACCTGTATTGGCAACTACTGGGTCGTTAAGACCTTAGTGGCAAGAGTAAGCTGGCCAAGATGAAGTTTGCCTGGAAAAGAAGCTGCCGTGCAGATCGCTGATGAGCCTGAATAGAACACTTGAAGACTCTAGAGATCACAACAAGACCGGCTCACTGCTGAACACACGGCCATCACGGGGCCAGGAAACGGAGGTATGCCAGCTATCTCGGACTCAACCAGGTGCAAGGTGAGCTTATATCTAGCATTTCCACATCTTCATAAACATTCCTCCAAAATAACCTATAGCCTGAAGCCTCCCTCCGCTTCCAAGCCCGCCACCTTGGTCTCCCAGCTCCAAACTCCAGACGCTGGGCTGATGCATATACCCCTGGGCTTTTCTTAGCCCGTCTCTATCTTTTCTTTCACGTTATTGTTCTGCAGAAACAAGCACAAACTATTCAAAGGACAAAAAAAAAAAAAAAGCAAAAATACAGAAAGAACAAAATTGTTAGTGGTAATCTCAAGGTGTTAAGTAGGGTTGGGCAGAAGCTCCAGTCCTGTGATATTCTCTCTCTGGAGTCCTGCGTACTCACTGCTTTGGCGAATGTTTATTGAATGATGACGTAAGCAAAAGGAATGGAAAGTAATGATCCGCTGACCCTCTCACCCCACTGAGTGCCCGAGGAGAAGATGAGGCCAGGAACTGTACCTGCTGGAGTCTGGCTTTGTCTGTCATTTTGATTTCTATGTTGGCAAAATTCCAGGAACTGGACCATGATCTCTCCCGGGGTGCTTTAGGAACCCAGTAAATGATTTCCAGGCCTGGGAGGTACCTGATGGCTGCATGCAGCTGCCTAAACCCAAGAAGTACTTTATTTTTTAATCTAAACACCCAAATCATGGCCTAAATACCTCTTCATTATTTTCTTACACGTCTCCGTGTTGCTGCTCTCATTTAACAACTTATACTGTATGAAATTTCTTTCAATCACCACATACATATTTACATATTGCATATGTATTTATTGTAAATGGTTTTTTCTTGTTTAAATCTAATATTTACTGTGATGAGTTTGTCTATTGCAATGTTTATCTTCCCTTCTTGACCATATGTTAATTTGAAATACCAATTTTTACCCACTGAAAATCATCCTTTTACTATTTTACTTTTTATATGTTCTTTCAGATACTATTTTATTGATTTTCTATTTTAAATTTATTATCTGCTTTACTTTTTCTTATTGTCTATTTTAGCTCAGTTATGGAAAAAAATCTTTTTTCTATACTTAGGAAGTGCTTAAGCACTCCTGGTACAGAGCTCCATGTAATAAAAGCAGTCTCTCTGTTTTTCACCATAATCTGCTGTTAATAGCAGTAACAGCAGACATTTGTGGAAGCTTTATTATTGGCAAGTATTGCTTTATACTCATCACTTTGTTTAATGCTTGTCAAAATCTGTAGAGACCTACCTCAAAGGGTTTGTCATGAGAATCGAATCAGCACATGAAAGGCCCCAGAACAGTGCCTGCACACAGTTGTCCGCCTGTCGTAATCTGTCTGTATATCTATCATCCATCTTCATCATCATCACCATTACCACCATCATTTCACCCTCACCTTTCTTATTACACTCATATTTATATGTAAGAAGTTGGCAGTCCAGGTCAGGACAGCAAGGAAGAGAATCACTGGATAGGTGTCCAAGGTTGTCTGCCTTCAGAGTCTTCCCTCTACCAGTGATCTCATGATGAGTTACTACAAAAGCTTCCAACAGTACAATGGTTTGGAACCCCACCTTTCAACATAGTAAAAGACAATTTGACCTATAGAGTTCATCAGACTTCACTTGATCTCGAACAGGATCTCTGTAAGTTTATTTCTGGGCCATCTAAGGCTTCCTCAGTTTTCATATACAGCCATAAACAAAGGATCCATTAGAAATATTCTCCATCTCTCCTGTACCAGAGTAGTTCCAACAATCTTTGGAAGCTTTGTTTTAAACTTCAGAGCTATGTCTAATACTGTTTCATAATCTCATATAAAAATAATACAGGAGGACAGTAGGGTCACCTATTCACTCACATGGCTTCTTTTAAGATGGTTACCAATCTGTCTGATATGTGCAGACTTCTGGCATTGAGACAGCTGTGACAGACACTGACCTATTAGGAAATGTGGCCATTCAAAATTTCCAGTCAGATGCAGATGGGTTTCGTTGGTTAAGGTTTGAGGTTTAAATCACCATTCATTCAGACATTAGCACATTTCCATATCCTGCAGTGATAACAGAGAAGGAAAGAAAGCTCCTGATTTAATCTAGGGCCAGCAAATGACACTCATTGTCACTGTACATCAGTCTTGAATTCTGTAGTTATTATTTTAAGAAAATATCAGAAACTGCATTTTTCCCTTTGATGCCATAAGTGTCTATGAAAAATTCAGATAAATTAAAATATTTCTCATAAAGGTAGAAATCAATGAAATCAGGAATTCAACTATGGTCTTTTGTTTTTAAGTTTAGAAAAATCTTTAGTCTTTCACTCTGCTTTGTCCTAAGTTTCACATTTCTGACAGATCTGAGGTGGAAACCTAAAGCAAGAGAGCTGGCCAAAACATTGCATATGAAAATCTAATTTCATTCTCATACAGACTCTGTGAAATATTAATAGATAATGTTCCCATTTTGCACAGTGAAGGCTCTCAGAAGGTAAGTATTGTGTGGACAAAGGGTTGACCGACTCTTCCCAATTTTTAGTTTGGTGTGACTGTATACTACAGACACACTTGCAGCTAACGGAGATACGACTTAAGTTGGCCCACAGAGATGCATTTGTATGACACTGCAAAGCAGACGTAAACCTTGAGCTCGGCTTCTTTCATTGTTTCTACAGGTGAGCAGGACCATAAACATGACCACAGCAGCATCTGGGATTCTGACTGAGTGTGCCGGGGAACAGGATACAGAGCCCTTGTCATTTGCAGATAGGTGCTAATTCAACAGACAAGCCATAGCTCTGAAGCAGTAATTGTAGCAAAAGCAGCTTTCTGATTCATTAACAGCAGATAATAAGGTGATATATTCTTGTGGCCAACAGTTCTTGTGGTAGATTTCTAAGTCCCTCTCTTAGTTACTTATTCATCGATGGGACAGAATACCTGACATCCACAATTTAAGGCAATTTAAGGGAGGAAAGATTTATTTAGCTCGCAGTTACAGAAGGTCTCACACAGTCCATTCCTGGGCAGCCCACAATGGCGGCAGCACATAGCGAAGGCTCACAGGATTGCAGACAGAGGTCAAGTGAGACAGGATCCAAAGGGTGAGGCAACTCAAAGTCGGGACGCTTGGGCAAAGCTGGAGCTTTTCTAGGAAGAAGCTGTAACAAGGTTTCTTTTTCCTTCCTTTATTGCTTCAAGCTGCCAGTTGAGTCACCCCACATCCAGAGTGGGTGCCCCTCCTTCACGTCTTGTCTACAAGTCAATAATATAAACCTGAAGGCTCTGCCTTGGGGACCCCCCACCCCACCACCAATCTCAGCAAACTGACTCATTCCTTTAGTTCACACTCCAAGCATTTTCTCGTTCCAGCCAGGCAGGCCCTACCTCCCCCAAACACATGATTCCACAGTTACCTTTCTACATCCAAATATATGAGGCTTTTGGGGAACACTCTAGGTCCAAACCATACAGCCCCCATCTTTCTTACTGTAGCAGATAGTAATGACCTTGACAAGCTGGTTTTGTGGTATGGCTCTGAGCATCCTACAAAAGGCTTCGCACTGAACATCCTTCAGATGCTTTCAACTTTTCCTGTACTAATTTTTTTTACTTGGAATGTTGATTTCTGTTTTATTTCACTAAACTCTATGATATTTAAATTTTTCTTTTTTTGTTTCCCATTTTCATTAAAAATATATTTTATATAATGCAATCACAATGGTTACACTGAGTTTGAGTATTTTGTGCACATAAATATCATGTCAACAATACAATCCCTTCCTCTCCCCATTTTTGGCCCTCCTACATCCTCTTTCTCCTCCCTAACTCCCACTATCACATCTACTTGGTTCCATAAAAAGCCTATATTCTGGGTTTCTTAGAGAAACCATGCAATATTTAATCTTCTGCATTTGACCCACTTCACTAAGCATGATGATCTCAAGTTGCATCCATTTGCTTTACAAAGCCCCAAATCCATCTGTCTTTATGGAAGAGTAGTATTCCATTGTGTTTGTGTACCATAATTTTTGTATCCGTTGGCCTGTTGATGAGTATTTTTGTGTCTTCCATATCTTAGCTACTGTTAGTTGTGCTGCTATGAACATGGGCATACATGCATCTCTGTTATACGTTGCTTTTAACTCTTTTGAAAAGACATCCAGAAAAGGTGTCACTGGACCGAATGGAGTATTTATTTTCAGTCTTTTGAGGAATCTCCATAATGGTCATACATGTTTACAGTCCCATGAGCAATGTAAAAGGATCTCTTTTCCCCCACAACTTTGCCAGCACTGGTTGCTGTTTGAGTTCTTGATATACACCATTCCCACAAGGGGAAATACGTAACTTTCCTACTCTGCAAAGAATCGCAGAGCCTAGATGCACTGCATGCTGATCCAGCATCGATGCTCATAGGCCCTTTGATGGGAAGTTACAGAGTGAAGTTGGTTTTGTATTCGGTGAGCACAGATCCCCAAGGGATGCGGCCTGCCTAGTGCAGGGTTCTTCCACTTGCACTCTGCCCTGTTCTGTGCTCCTTCCCTGACATCCTTTCAGTCCTTTCCTCATTCCTTATTCACTATGTTAGGACAATTTTTATTTGTGTTCCCAAGAAAACACATCAGAACACAAAAGACCTTATTATTGGCTTCTCCATCACCAGAACCTAAGCCCCCCCAACACTAGATATAATGTTCCAATTTTGAGAGGCAGCAGACAAGGATAAAGTCAGAACAGCTAATGGAAAAAGCCTTGAACTCTGTGCCTCTCATCTCCTATCTCCAGACTGAATCCTAAAGGTGGATTCAGAGATACTAGGAACGCCATGTCATTTGCAATCCTAACAAATGGATTCTCATGCCATTTTCTGGATAGAACCAGGGAGGCCCTTCGGGTTCCCAGCCCTTAGCATGATGCAAAGCAAATGAACTGGCTGCATGGTTTCTCTGGACAGCCCAAATTTCCTGCACAAGCCTGGAGCCCACCAAAAGCCTTACCCCCCGACCCCCCGCCTCCCAACACCACCACCACCTCTTGACCTGGAAAGAGTGGGCAGAGTGAGCCAGGCACAGAAGAGTCTCTCAGGACTCCAGGATGATATTGCAGAGACCTTTCCAGCTGGTGATATAGAACAGCACCTCAAAAGATGCCACATTGTGTCAACAGCACCGAGGACCAAGCTCCATTTCACTACCTAGTCCCTCTGTAACACTACAGAAAGCCTAGTACTTAAACAAAAGCTGGATGAGAGGAATAATTCTGAGTTGGTGATGTTTCCTCTAGAGCTTGAGATGGAATTAGAACCAATTATACAACATAGATATTTCTGTGTGCTTGTCTGTCGGTTGAGTGTTGAATATGTAGGTATTTGGGTCCTTCTGCTCCTGACCCTCAAGAGAATGGGTGTCAGCAAACTGCAGCTTTATACCTTCTTCTTTTCTGGTCTATTTTTGTAAGTAAAGTTTACGAGGACAGAGCCACGCCTGTTCTTTACACAGCTGCATTTGTATTGCCCTGGCAGAGTTCGGTAGTTACAGCAGGGATTGCAATGGCGTAAAGCTTCAAATATTCTTAGCCTGGCTCATGTCCCCTGCCTGGGTACTTCTTGTCCCCTCCCGTGTACAGGTGTCCTTTTTCTGACACACTAGGGGCAGAGTCTGAAATAAAAATCAATGAGAAAAGAAAAATCTGCCTGAATTTGCTCCAAGAAATATATTTATATCCAAATTAACCTTTTCCTTTCTGAACTTCCTCAAGATCAACCTTTCCTTTCTGAACTTCCTCAAGATCAGCTGTCTTTGACTGCTTTCTCAGCCCTTGTCTCTTATAATCTTGTGTTTACCCAGCAGCCTCCTCCCTGTGGCTTCTCCACCCTCAATAGGCTGCTCTTTCCCTGGCAGCCATTGAGGTGACTACTCCTGCAGCCGTCCTTGACCCTTTCGTCTCACTATAGTCACTTGGCCATGCTCCAGAAGCTTCTCAGGAAAACAAAGTCTCATCATAGAATTCATGTCTAAAGAGGTGAGCAAACCAGATTACTACTTTAAGGGTTTCTTTCCTGGACTTAGACAATCCCCTTGATACCAAAATAGAACTCTTGGCTTAGTATCTTTGGCCACTGAAATAGTTAGAATTGGCTGGGAACAAAGGGCTAGGAAGTAGAATGATCCCTTTGTGGACAGACAACACAAAGCATCATAGCCCAGTGGTCAATCGTAAAAGGCTCGGTGTTAGATTTGTAATCTACAGCTTTGAAGCTCCACTCCCTTATTAGCTGTGAAGTCTCGGGAAAATTAACTTCTTGTGTTTCCATTTTCTCTTCTATAAATAATGCTCAAAGTATCAGACTTAAGAGAGTTTTACTACTGAAGCGTAGTAAATATACTGCATAAACCCTTAATACTGTCTTTGTAAATTTTCTAAAATTTCTTTTGAGACAATAAGTTTGTTCTTTTTTTTTCTTTAAAATAAACAGAACAATTTCTACTTCCCACGATTGTTCTTAAAGACAGGAGAGAAATACCATGACACCAGCACTGAAATTTGTAAATTCAGAAATATTTATATTGGGATTTTTCTTTTGAATCAAGCTTGCAGAATATCACCCCTCTCCCCTCCTCTCTGTCTGTCTCAAGAAATAAATTAAGATAGGACTTTGAGTCTTTTCAGTCCATGTTTCTATTCTATATTTACCTTTTTTTTCAGACAGGGTCTTGCTCTGTAGCCAAGGATGTTCATCTATTTACTTGTCTTTTCATTAAAATAATGGAAAGCAGTAGTCTTTCTGTTCTATGCCCCTATCCTTGTGCATCTCACAATCACAACACACAACTAAGCTTCTTAGCCATGCAATCTACTCAGGTGAGTTTTAGATATAATTCACACCAGCAGTTCTCAAACTTTAGCATGAAATCTAATTAAATCACAGAATCATGAGTGCCATTTCCAAAAATTATGATATTGTAGTTTGAAGTAAGACCTCAGTATTTACTGTTTTTGGAAATTTCCATGTGGTCCTGAAACTTTTGGACTAGGGAATAGACTGTGAGTAGCACTAGTGTACACAGAGAAGTTAAAGTGATTTTGACAATACAGTAAATCCTACCAAGCAACTGATAATGGATTGGGCACCAATGCTTATCAATATAGGAAGTAAGCATAAAAATTCTACTACATTCTTCGTAAATAGATTCAAAGATCATATCATTCAGAATGCCAAACACTTATTGTTTTGAGTATGTACCAAAATTTTAAGTCCTTTACAAGTTAATTTATTTTTACATTTTTATGCTAGTCTTTCAAAATTTGTAATTGCATTCTCTGGATCACCTCTGTAACCATCTCATAGTGGCATTCAAACTAGTTGGCCTCATTTTTTGTTTTCACCTACATCCTCACTAACAGCATGAAGCATGGTTTAATTAACAAGTATGAGAAAATGGAAAGTACAAATGTAATATGTTTCATATGTATGCAGCTCAGATGTGGCCACATGGAGGTCTGGATGAACCAAGGCTTACATGAACCAATCATTTGAACAGGGAAAAAGAGTGGAGTTTTCATATGATCTGTGGTATGATATGCCCCGTATGACGTGTGGTATAGCTGTAACATTTGTATTTTCTTTTGTTTTCTGTGCTTTTGGAGCCATATCTCCCTCAAAAAAAAATCACTGTCTACACCAATGTCTTTAAATGATTTTCTGTATGTTTTCTGCTAGTAGTTTCATAATTCCCTCTTACATCAATGTCTGCCATCTGTTTTGAGTTATTTTTGTATAGGGGCAAAGCTTCAGTCTTCTGCATGTGGCTCTCCAGTTTCCCAGCGCCATTTATTGAAGGACTTGTCCTTTTTCAATGCATTTTACCTTTGTGGATAATCAGTTGGTGTAGGTGAGTGGATTTATTTCTAGGATCTCAATTCTGTCCCTTTGGTCAGTGGATCTGTGATTATGCTAAGACCAGGCTGTTTTAGTTCCTATGAGTCTGGTGTCTTCAAATCAGACATAATGACGCCTTCATCTTTCTTCTTTGTGTTCAAAATTGCTTTGTCTACTTGGGGTCTTTTGTGCTGTCATATGAATCTTGGGGATGTTCCGTTTCCATTATGCTCTGTGAAGAATATGATTGCCATTTTAATAATGATTGCATTGCTGTAAGCTTCTTTGATAGTTTTGGACATCTAACAATATCATTTTTTTTTTCAATTTGTGACCCTCACACTTTTTTGTGTTCTTCAACCTCTCTCAATGGTGTTTTGCAATTTTTGTTATTGAGGTCTTTCTCTTCCTTGTTAAATTTATTCCTAGGTATTTAATCTTTTGTGTCTATACGAACAGGCTTGCTTGCATACTTTCTTTTTTAAGGACCTTATTGCTGATTTGCATATGTTGTTTTTGTGTCTTACCGCTTTGCCAAATTCTCACATCAGTTCTAACATTTTTTGTGAAGTATTTAGGTTTTCTATATTTCACAACTGCAAACAAAGGTAATTTTATTTCTTCTCCTATTTGTATGACTTATGCTTATTTCTTCTGCCTAATTGTTCTGGCTATAGCTTGTAGTTTTATATTGAATAAAACAAGTGAAAGTGAACACCTTCCTTGTGTTACAGATCTTCAATACTTTCATTTTTCCCCCAGTCAATACATTATTGCCTATGGATTGTCATATCTAACTTTTGGTACTTAAAGTTTTTAAGGTTTTTAATCAGGAAGGCATATTGAATTTTATCAGACACTTTTTCTGTATTTTTGCGATGATCATATGATTTTTATGTCTTTCTGTTAATATATTACATTTATTAATTTATATATTCCCAGGATCCCTAAGATAAAGCCAAGTTGGTCATTATCAAGTGATCTAATTTAAAAATAGGACGATGATCTGAAAGGAGATCGTACACATGGCTGCCAAATATTATGAAAAATTGCTCAATATCAGTAGCCATTAAGGAAATGCAAATCAAAACTGCAATTAGAGTGACAATCATCAAAAAATAAAACTATAAAAAGATTAGTGAGGATGAAAGAAAAAGAAACTCTTATATAGTGTGTATGGACAGGTAAAACAGTATAGCCATTATGTAGAATAGTACAGAGAGTCCCCAAGAAACCACAAACAGACCGGCCATATGGTCCATCTATTCCACTTCCAGATATATACCCAAAGGAAACAAAAGAGGCACACTAAAGAGAGAATGCCATGCTACATTTACTGAATCACTAAGCATAATAGTTAAGTATGGAGTCAATCTAGGTGCCCATTAATGGATGAAACAATCAAGATAAGCTAGCCAAACATCTGAAAATTAAATTCTGACAAAAGTACACCCAGTTTTTCAGAGGTGACGGTATGGTCTTATATAATCTGGTTATTTAAACATTCTAAGGGTTTGAAATGTCCTTGATCCACTTCACGTGGCTGGATCCTTTGTTTACTTTTGAAGCAATCACTGGCATCTGGGAACATCAAATGGCACACCCTCCAGTAGATTCTGCTCAAGGGCTGGCTCCTGTTCAGCTTTCAGTATCCCAGAAGGTAGCAGGGTACCTGACGCATGTCAGGCATTCTGAAAATTTACAGTTCTTTTTATTGTTTCCTCTGATTTTCTAAAACTTATCTGTGACTTCACTGGGAGAGTAATTACATGAGATTTGGAATCATTTTTATATCTCATGTGCTTTATCTCATCCATTCTATGTAAATACAGTCTCAAATATTCTTTCACAGATTTATATCAGATCCAGATCCAGAGACCTGTTATAGACTTGTTAAATGTAAGCTATTCCTTTTTTATTTTTCCTGTTTTCTTTCCCTATCTTCCTCAATTACTAAAATACATGAAAATGTATATCAAAATATTTGCCAAATCCTTTCTATGTTTCTTAAAAAGTTAAGTTCAACAAGTTCTCTTCCCTTTAAAAGTAAGGACAAACAAAACCCACAACCGACAAAATTTACCCATAAATTTCTTTTAATAATGTATGAGGATTATGAATACTACTAAAAGGACGACTTATATCTAAGCTAAATATACTATCAGGTTTTCTAAGAGATCTACTAACATCCAATGAAGTTGAGAAGGTAGAAATGGAAAAGGAAAAAATAGGAAGTGACCAGGGATAAGAGAAGAACCCAGCTCAAAGGATTCCAAAAACCTAAAAACAGCAGAACTTTAACAAAGGGGAATCGCCGGTTACTGGATGCTTACCTTTGCACCCCTCACAGGTCAGGGCGTTGTAGTGGTATCCAGATGCTCGGTCTCCACAAACCACGCACAGCTCATCCCCTTTTATTCTCCCAGCTGATGCACCCATTCGGGGCTTCTTTATTACAGGTATCTCTGCTACCTCGGTCTCTGGCTGGTAGACAGTCTCAGCTGGCATTCGCCTGAGTTCGTATATTCCAGGAGAGTACCATTCCTCAGGCTGCTGGGGGTAGAAACCCAGGTTGGAATAATAGGATGATGAGGAAATCGGTGGTTGAACTTGGGGAAACTGGACATTGCTGTATTGGGAGTATGGTTCCACATCCAGATTCTGACCCAGAGGACCTGCTGGTGGTTCTGTTAGCACACCTGGACAAAAGCAACCACAAGAATCAGTGAGATAGTTTAGCATAACGGTGAGGAGTGTGGGCTGCGAGATTGGAATGTATGTTTAACTATTATTGTAGTTTGGATCTGGAATGCCCCCCGAAAGTCTCATGTATTTGAATGTTATAGATTGTCTATGGAACCATGTGCTGTTGGGAGATTGGGGCCTGGTCTGCAGGGGTGGATTGCAGGCAGGTAAATTGGATTACAGGTATGTAAGTTGGATTACAGGCGTGTAGTGGGGGCTTACCACACCTTCCACACCTGGATCCAGGAGGGGCTGATCCCTGGGATGAGACCTGGAATGACATATAAGCTGCCTCCTGCCTTCCTTGGAGGTCTAGACTCAACTTGCCTTGACCTGGCTTCCTGTTTGTAATGTGGAGGAGCTGAGCTGCCTCCACCTCTGCCTCTACCATGTACTTACTTCCACTACTGCAGGCCGCCCCTGAATGGACTGTGACCTTCTGAAACTGAGCTAAAATAAATCTTTCCTCCCCTAAATTTGTGGATGTCAGGTATTAAGTCACAGCAATGAAAAAGTAAGTAGAACAACTATGTAAACTATGAACTATTCATAGATAAACTATAAACTATATATTCAACAGTATAAAATTATTTTGATATGTACATATTTAAATGAGAAATTATAAGCTGAGAAAAATATCTTCAACAGATAGGATAGAGATATATTAGTATATAATGCTCTCACTTAAACTGATAAAAAAATTCAACAGCCTATAGATAAAGGAGTAAAGGATATAAACAGTTTTTGGAAATATAAATACAATTGTTTTATAAAGATGTAATACAAGATACACTAGCTTTTGTCAATAATTAAATTCAAATTAAATCTACAAAATAATCCCTTTCATCTTCAAATTTTAGAAGTTTGATAATAAGCAGTAGTAAGAAAACAAATGTTCTTGGAGGACAACATGTCAACAATTTCCACCCTTTAAATACCTAGAATAACTTGTCCACCACTACATCAATAAGTTTCTGTTTAAAAAAGTTATATCTATACACTGAAGTATTATATAGATGTGAAAAAATGATTAGGATTCTCTGTGTGATTATAAAGAAAAGTTTCTTCCATATGGTTCTATTAAAAAAGGTAAATCATAAAACATTAGTATATTCATACAGATGCTAAAAACACTTTATGTATAAATATGTATGTTTGTAGGCAAGGTAGATTTCTGTACAACACATAACAAACTAGATAGTAGTGACTATGAGATGTGATATTATTGCATTTTTTTCTGGAGTGTGAGATT
Source organism: Ctenodactylus gundi (assembly GCA_004027205.1). Classification (NCBI taxonomy): domain Eukaryota; kingdom Metazoa; phylum Chordata; class Mammalia; order Rodentia; family Ctenodactylidae; genus Ctenodactylus; species Ctenodactylus gundi. The sequence goes on from PVKB01000237.1 coordinate 286,344, forward strand.
GGACAATACTTCCACTTTGTGAATTTTCCCATGACTGTTACTTTAGTTATTATAAAACAAAATAAAAGCTTTAGAAAAAGAATATGGTGCCGGGGATCTATCTCCTGAAATTCAAATCCCTTCTCTCTTACTATCTGTATGCAGCTGGAAATTTTTAACATACTTAAGTTGTAATTTTCTCTTCATATAACAGGGAATAATAATACCTACTTCACTAGGTATTAAATGTGAAAATGCGTGTCAAGCACCTTGTTAAATTTGGCACATAAGTACTCAATACATCATAGCTGACATTAAAATATGAACAATCAAAATTCCTGCTATCATTGTTAAATAAGCTTCTTATACATAAAATCGGTAATAAAAAACTATTAGGTTATAAAGATATTTCTATTTTCTGGAAATATAAAGTCCAGTTCTTTAGAAAGTAAAATATTTAAATTATTCAAAATACTAAAAGCGTAATTGATTCTCCAAATCATTGCCACACAACTCTAGAAAATTCCAGCTCCATCCCGTATGAACCGAGGGACCTTGAGCAAATTAAACTATGGATGAAGCTCAGTTTTCACAGAAGTAGCTTGGAATGAAAATATCTATATCAAAGCTTATGCTGATGATTGAAGATAAAGCAATACTGACTTATAATTCCTGATCAAACCCTTAGGAGCAGGTGTGGTTTGAAATTCAAAATTTCTTAGTGGTATTTATATACTACCACAGCACCATCTAAGACAGAACCAGAACCACACATAGCACTGTCGAAATGTGATATGTGCAAATATTCTCACAAAATGATATAAATAATGAATCACATCATATCCATTCAGGTCGAGTTTTGCCAGGAAAGAATTTTGTGTCAAATATAAAAAATGGTTTCTACTGCATTCTGAGTTGACAGTTAGGGGTTGTGTGAACCTGTACACCTCTTCAAGCACAATGTTCTGGAAAGTGTTCAAAGGACAGCTGACAGGCTACTAGAAGTGGCAGTACTAGGACTGTCGCTGGCAGAAATCATTACAGCGTTTTAGTCTAGCGATGGTACCTGTGTATTTTCATTTTTCTTCAATAAGTTCTGTGAGGCAGGTAATAGTCTTAACTCCCACTTATAAATGGGTAAGTCTTACGAAAAGGTAAGAATTTTCACCCCTACAGTTCTCAGTAGCTGAGGTTAGAGCTTTGGGAATCCAGCCTCCAAGCCCACGCGATGATTTGCAACTCTGAGATAATTTCAGATGTGAAATGCTTCACCATCATGACAGTCCAAGCTTTTTTCTTCCTCTCTCTCTGTACTTGAGCTTGCCGCTCCTTCCAATGCCTCCGCTCATGAATAACCTCTAACGAGGCCCATGAGGCTCTGCATGACCTACCCTTTCTTTTCTCATCATTGTCCACATTCCTACTGCTCTGTTCTTTGAATGTACCTTGCCATATCCAGGATCAGGACTTTTCTCATGTCCTGCTGCCTGAGCCGGGAACTTTACTCAGTATAACCATCTTTCTACGTAGCTTCAGCTCACTAACCTTTATTTGTGTGCACATTTCCCTGTAAATATTATTTCCTTTGGGAAGTCTCCTTTGGCTCCCAGATCTAGGAATCATGATTCTGAATCTAGCTACAAAGGGATTTAAATATAAAGCATTACTTACCTACTTTGCTGGGGCCTCCTGTGAACTGAAAATTCATGCCAGCAGGTCTCCTCGTTTTTTAATTTAAAATCTCCATAAGCATATGGCTAATAGTGTGTGAGCATCAGAACTGAGGACTTTTCTATTAAATATTGAAAAGAATCGCATTCTGCACTGGCCCAGGAAATGACTAACAGAACACACAATATACATTATCTGTGAAAAAATCAATTCCCATTCACTTGGGCCTGCCTTTTCTATATAAAGCAACAGAAAAGTCAGCAAACATGACAGATGAAAAAATTCTGGTTATGCTGATCTGACTTAGGACCACAAAGTGAAAGGATAAAAATATGGATGAAGTGATTATAGAAGAAAAGATATAATATAAACAAGATTCTGATTCGTTTCCTAGCCAAATGTGACTAAGACTTCTGAAGTGAATAGGATTAAAAAGAACTAAAAAGTCATAAGAGCATAAATTCCACTCGATTTTGGATTTTATCTTCTCAATTCTTCCCCCTACCTCCCCCAGTCCAGGTTTGTTCCACCACAAGTTTAGCAAAGTTATCCAATATGTCCACGGCCAAGCAACTAATTTATGACATAATATAGGTTTGATAGAATCCAGGAGGTGAGTTAATTTTTTCTTTACAATTTAAGATTATTATAACTCAAGATATTTGAGCATTGTTTTAACAAAACACATATTTTATAATTTAAAGAATAGAATTCTAGCTCAAGTCAGATACTGATATCCCTGGGACCATCTAGATTAAAACAGGAAGCCTTTACAAAGATACGGATAATCTTATGCTACAAACATGGCAAAAATACGAAAACAGTACATACTAACATTAAGTGATGTTTCTATTCTCAAAACACATCAATTCCTAGTATTTCCTCAAGTGCTCCTCAAGTCTCTATAAAATACACAGAAACACACAGGCAGCTTCTAACTAAAGATCCAGTGTGACTAACATACTCCAATTTCCACTTTTAATAGGCAGTGAGGTCTTAAACAACTGCCTTCCCTTTTTCTGTTCTATTTTTTTTTCTGTAAAATGCGATTATTAACCCCTAGCCTTCCTATTCATAAGGCAGTCTGAGTACAATATACAGTGGTTGATAAAAAGTTTTGATAAGCCTGGTGCCATTAAAACATAAGCTCTTTTGTAAAGAACCCAGCAAATTTTTTATTTTAGTGACAGCTAATTGATAACCATTATTAACACATAGTCTGTTTAGATGACAAAGTATTAGGACAGTTCTTTCATTATGAATGTATATGAACTTGCAATTGCTTTTTGGCAGACAGCATGTTAGTCTCCAAGGATACAATCACAAACAAGGCAGACAGACACATAGAAAAACGCTGGCCTTGCTCTTGTGTGCTGGGATGGAATATCAAGGGCCACCAAAAAGGCAAGTAAATAAGTAAACACATACAAAATTGTGTGATAGAGACAGAATGTGCAGCGAGTTAAAGTGGTTCGACTTTAACTTTATTGGAAATTTGGATTTCTTTCTGACAGGAAATTTATCTACAAGAAGTTAGTGGGGAGTTCTTAAAGGCAGCATGCAGATAACCTCCAAGGGAGTCTAAGAATTTCTGGAAAGGAAAGCAAAGCTCTTCTAGCTAGAGGGTCTTCAGCTTTCAAGACATTCTCTAGAGGATGACCATCCTGGGGACTTCCTGAGGTGACAGAGAAGGGATCTGTACCTGTCAGTATAGGGGCCACTAACCAAGTGAGGATATTAACACTTGAGATGTGGCAAGTGATATCAACAATTTAAATTTCATTTAATTCAAAGTAATTAAAATGTAAGATTCAATAGCCACTTCTGGATAGTTGTCATGTCAAGGAGTGTGTGACCAGAACCACTGTGCACCCAAGTGGGGGATCAGGATCACATGGCACTGATGACAGCTTCCCACAATACCACATTTGGTTTTTGATGCTTCTGAGGAAAGGTATAGGTTCTATCCAGGCTCTGCTTGTTTTGTTCTATTCTATTCTCTTTTGCTTGTGGGATGAGGAATTGAACCAAGCCTCGTTCAGGCTCGATAGGAACTGTATCACCAAACTACATTCTCAGTTCTTTTTAATTTGTTTTGAAGCAGAGTCTCACTGAGTGGCCCAGGTTGGACTCGAACTCACTATCCTCCTTGTGTCAGCCTCCCAAGTAGCTGGGAATGCAGGCATTGGCCACTGGGCCCCAACTCCATCCAGTAGTTTTTATTTAATCCCTGGCACAATGCTGACCATAGCAAATCTTTAATAAATGTTTATTGTATTGAATAGAAAAGTTGCCTTTCTGCCCTCCTTTATTTCCTAATCCATGGTTTCTTGGTCAGATGACACGGCTTCACTTGTGAAGTTGTTTGAGTACCTGGAGCCAGGCCTTTGTGACACTGGTGCCTCGCCCTGCCTGGTCAGCGAATGACCTCTCCGTGAGTCCTGCCCCAGTTCCCTCAGATGGAATTAATCTCTTCAGTGCTCTGTACGCATGTCTATCACAGCACTTATCAACGACAGGTACAATCACTTTATTTGCTCAAAGGCTTATCTTCCACAATAAACTGGAGGTGGTATAGGAAAGTAGTTAAGAGTGCACTAATGAGCAGACAAATCTGGACTCACGTCACCTGCGACTTGCGGAACTTGGCAAAGACACTGAACAGCTCGAACTTCTGCTCCTTCCTCTATAAAGCTGGGATAAAGTTGCACTTACATCAGAGGTTGTAATACGGGTGAACTAAGACGAGAAGTGCAAACTACATATCGCCTGCCACAATACAAACACTGGGTGCATTTTTGTTATTATTGTGTTTAGTCTAAGAACTCGCCAGGGGAAAATACTCAAGTCTCTTTTTATCATTTGTGGCACCTAACACAATGTCCTGTGACACATAGTAAATGTTTAATAAAGCGTGTTAAACTGAAGAGGTTGCAAAATTTGTTTTCCCAGCATCCTAACTAACTTCTATTTTTAAATACAGTGTCAGTCAGTCTAAAACTTCATATTTAAATGAAATCGTATGCCCCAAGTAGGGGGTCAAAATTATGTTCATCATTGTAGTGACTCTAAAACTGGCAGAGTTTCTTTTTGGAAGAAAGGTAAGTTTCTGTTTTGAGAAAAATAGTATGTATAATATGTTGTCTTGTATAATAATTACAAACAATATTTTAATTCACAGAAAATAAATAGCTTAAGTCTATTTATCTGATTTTTCATTTATCTGATTTGCCAAAGACTCTTGGGAGAAATTTGCTTTATATATATTTTCTGATTATTATTTAACACATCCTGTATTTGAAATGTGTTTTCTATCATAATCCCTATATAAACTTGTGTCTATGAAACTGAGAGGCATGTAGATATTCCTGTTCTATTTCATTCTAGTCTAGTTTTTAAGGCTGGTGACAAGCCACTGAGTAGATTTCATGATCCACTAAGACCTGAGGTTCTCATTTTAAGAACATAATATTAAATAAGTTAATTTAATTTATTTTGAGCTTACATTAGACATAAGGTAACATTTAACCTCACTTAAAAGAATGGTGCTAATACGCTATGAAGAATTTTAGGAAAAACATATTTGCATTTAATCTCAACAGAACACTCACTTGCTTAGGATCTTGTAAAAATCATCCCATTCCAGCCTCCCACACGAACCGTGCAGGTCTGGCTGAGCCATCACTGGCAGGGATCTGTTGCTATAGTCTCAAACAAAAGACCCAGGATTTTCTCAGTGCTCCTGCAGAAGCCACCCGCGAGCACCTGCCAACAGCATCCTACCTTTAGCCGGCTTCAGGCTCATCATCTCTGTGACAAATCCCAACGGCATGGGGCTGTGGTGAGGACTAATTCGAATGGGACTTCCTGAGCCCTGAAACTGCATTACCATCCTTAGCTTATTCACAGCAACTGAAAATAAGACTAGGTAAGGAGTGAGAGAGGCCAGAGGTTGTATGGTTTACTGATTAACTTCATCACAGAGCAGAATATTTGTAAATGTTTATGAGAAAAGCCCTCAATGCCAAATTGCCTAGTAAGTTGGAAACCAGTCTCTTAGATAAACATTTTTGAGGAGCGTTTCCCAGCTTAAGAACATTTAGAGGATAGATTTTTGGTCAGGTTCTAAAGCTGTATTTGGAAGGGAGCAGTCCAAATGTTCGTTCTTACCGAACATAAAGAAAAAAATTGGTATAATTCTGTACAGCCAGGAAGCATTAAAAATGATGCCTTAACAATGTGAGGTGTAGAGGCCCACAGACCTGGCCAGCTGTGCTCATATCCAGGACTGTGTCTTGAATTGGGTCTCACTCTACCCCAGAGTTTATATGCTGAATGTCTAACCTAGAGCACCTCCAAGTACAGCCTTCTTTGGAGATAAGGTCCATATGTATTCCCTTTACACACAAAGACAATCAAATTTTTAAAAAAATAAAGAATAGAGTGGACCCTAAGTCAGTATGTCTCATACTCTTCTAAAAAATAGGAAATTGGGACACAAGGAGGACAGGTGATGTGAAGATACAGAGAAACAATGACCAGGAAAGGGAGGGAGAAAGGCCTGGAAGAGACTCTTCCTTACAGGCCTCAGAAGAAACAGTTGTGCTGACATCTAAATTTTAATTCTTGGCTTCTAGAACTGTAAGATAAACACATTTTTTTTTTTTATTTAAGCCACCCGGTCTATGGTACTTTGTTATGTCAACCCTAGCAAGTCTATACATCTCATTTTCTTTGGCATTTCCTAGTTTTGGCTATTTACAAACTCTTGAATCATTCTCTGACTTGATTTTTTCATTTATATAAATGGAGGTCACCGTTGTAAATAAATTAAATAACATTATAAAATGCTTCTCAGGAAGGGCGATGGTCATTGTCACATCGATGCTGATTTCTTAGTTTGGACTCATGTTGCAGCATGGGTTACCTATTGGACAGAGGTAAGTCCATCTTTTATCCTGTAGCATAATTTCTGGATATCAAACTTAAGCCTGTGATGTTTTATGTTTTGTTTAATTTTGATTTTGATGTTAGTGAGACTGCTTTAGAAGGGGACATAGTAGGTCCAGCATTGAACCTAGGATTAATGCAGCCAGCTACACTGTGTAAACTTACGTTAGTATCGTAGCTCCTGTGGCCCCAATTAGCTATGTTAACAGATGATAAAGCACAGATAATATCTCCTTTCCCGCTTCCCTCTTAGGGCTATTATGAAAACAAAATGAGGTAATAAAAATGAAAGCAATTCTATGAAGCAAAGGTGATATAAAAATACAACAGTTGTTAAGGTATCTCGACAACTTTTAAAAGCATACGAAGAGAATCCACAGCCTTACCTCACCAGATATTCACCTCTACCTTTGAGGAAGCTATGGTTTCCTGAGGTCCATAATATTCAACCTTATTTTACAGAGAAGAGAAAGCAACTCTGTGAGGTTAAGTGATTTGTTAGTAAAGGATGAAGCTGGGACTGAAACTCATGTGTTCTGATTCAAAATTCTGTGGCTGAATAACTAAGACACATTTGCCCTAGTTGTCAGAGAGAAAGAGAGAGAGAGAGGCGATCTACATGTAGATTTCGGCTGGGATTCTAAATTCAAAGTATCCATTTGCATAGCTGTTCAGTTTAGTTTTGGTCTCACTCTCATTTCACCATTCCTGAACTATCCTTGTCCCAAGAGGACCTTAGGTAGAATAGTACCAAAAGGATGTAGGCCCAGACAAACCATCTCTAAACTCTTTACATACATCAGACATTCTCTACTAATTTTACACTGATTAATGCAAATAGACCTATGGCTACTATCTGAAACACCCATGGTGTGAGATATCAGCAGGGTAATTCAGAGGACTGGGGGAACCATTGCTACTGCATGAAAATCACACAGAATACTCTCATTATAAGACGGATTGGGTATTTTTGCATCTCTCTGAGATGATCAACTACCTTATGTTATCTTGTTCTACTAAAAAGATACTTTTTCTGCAAATCTGTGCTTTCCAAACAGTTATTATCTATGATTACTTGAAGAGTCTTTCCTCAATCACACTACTTAGATTAAACTGTCCAATAACCAATAACCACCTGCGTACAGCAGCTTCTTTATTGGACCAAGCAGATCTAGAACATTTCCACCATCGTAGGAAGTTCTAAGGGACAGACTTCTTGCCCATTGTACTTGGGTGCGACGTGAATGATAGGTTGACCACAATTGTGGTGAGGTGCGCATTCTCAGCTACAAAGAAAGGGAAGTCCCTCAGCAAAAGCTGGCAGTGCTTCTCCGAGCACTGTTCCTGAGAAAAACATGGCCAAGATTTTGATATAGTATCACTGGAAAAACTATGTCCATTGAGAAGATAAATAGGAGTGTTCTCTCAGCTGGGAACTTTAATGTAAAGGTCTCGTGATTTAAAATTCAAACCGAATTCTTTGTCCTGATTATATCTTGCTGGTCTACTTGCTACTTACGGGATGTCAAGCAGATTATTTTTTATGTTTAAACATTCTCTTTTTACCACACAGATGATATCTACCATATAGAAGTGTAAGAAGAATTAATTTTTAATGGCAGGTAGAGCACAGGTACCTGTTACGTGTTTGGCTTTCTTCTGAACACTATCTTTAAGAAGGCAAATGACTTGCAAAAGGTAAGTAATTTGTCTAAGACTACACCTAGGTGGTGGAGTTGGGACCGAACTCAAAAATAAAATCTGCTAACAACTCTAAAATATACTTAAAATGATGTCTAACTCACGGGAAGCACTGAACAGATGGTTATTAACTCAACTCTTCTTATTGATGTAGTTTAATAAATTTGCAACCTCTCTCAGCCTAATGCCCCTGAACACCTGCTTCTTAGCCTGCAAAGTTGAGGGCTAACCCTGGAATGCCACAGTGTCTCCCACAAGCTGGTCATGTTATCTACACCTCTCCATCTTAAGGCATGGCTTTGCAGAACTAGACCTGCCCTATCCAGAAGAAATACTAGTCTGTATTTTAATAAGGAAAGACAAGTTCACTCAGTATTTTGTTTTCTTCTCCCTTTCTTTGTTCTATTAACGAGAGTACCACATCTGAAATTCCTAGAGCAACTGGGAACCAAAGCCAGAATAAAATAACAAAAATTTTAGAGAAAGCGTTAGTGAATGTGAAAGAGATGTGGATAAGAACCAAGAGTGACCGAATATTTCAAGTATGTCAAAAACAAAGCTCCTTTTTTTGTAGGAGTCAATGGTAGCATTCCATCTTCTGGAAATTTTCAGCTTTAATTCACCCAGTAAGTCAGAACTGCATTCACTTGAGTTGAACTCCATGAGATGGAAAAATACTGGAAACCTAAATGTCAGAAATAGTCCCCAAAACTTCATCTCAAGACTTTTAATTATACTTTAAAATATCTGGATAACCCTGATAAGTCTGGAAGAGTCTCTTGATTTAAGCATATGAGATAGGGAAGAACCAGACACCAAAGTGAGTATGTTCCAATAAAAATAAAGCATCTCCAGAAAAAAAAAGCACAAATAGTTGAGTGATGCTGTTTTACAGTGAAAAGTGGAGGGTAAATGGATAGGATTATACAGGATCTGCCTTCTGGGACTTGTTGGGCCTCGTTCAGAATGGAGCTTTGGGAAAACTACTAATCAGAACAATGAAAATAAGATAAAACATGGATTTCAGAGCTGTTACTAGGAATGCTATATTGCCAAGATGAGTCAGAACACATGCTTTCCTCTTTAAGATCCCCAGGAACTTATTTATATATTAGAGATTCTTGTTGACTCCTTGAAAATTCTCTGCACTCAACAATGTTAAGATAAGCAGTACTTCCTTCTTTTAATGAATGTAGTGTTTATAATTTCAACAATTTAGAATGTAACAAATACTTTCCAACTTGACGTTAATTATACTTTACAGAACACTTTCCCACACCATTCATTCAGTGTCATTATCATTTCTACTTTACAGGGGAGAAAACTGAGAGTGTCATTTGGCTCCAAGACTTCATTTCTATTTCTCTTTTTCTCCCCACTCACATTCAGTGAAGTTTTCCCAGTACCACTGAGCCCAGATGCACTGCCCAGGGGACTCTGGGCATTGGGACATGAGACCACTTTCTACTCCTTATTCTGTCCTACCATTACAAAGCTGTGCCTATCATTCTTTGAAGTTCTGCGATTTTTCTTTTTAGTTTTAAACCACAATTTACTAAAAGAAAATATAAAATAGAATTAATATACCACCTCCTGCTCTCATCACTTTGTCACTATTGCTGTGGACTTTGTCACTATTGCTTTTTATTGTGCACTAATTCCATTAAACCTCGCCTTTATTCACCAGAGATGCATTTTTAAGCCACTAAATTAATATTTGACCGGGTTTCCTTTCATGAAGGTTTGCCCCAAGGAAAGGAGACTTATCTCTATGAGGTCACCATGTTCTTCCATTGCAAGTCTTCCCGGTGGATTTAGTTACTGACGGGCTAGATTCTCGTCTCAGTTTGCAAGGAGGTGATTCCAGCTCCCTGTGTCTCCTTTTTGACCAAGCTGTGGGCTCTATTTCCTGTTGATGGTGCCACAGTTCTTCAGCCCACTATGGCCTTGAGTTTTCGCTGTGGCAGTACCATTTCAAAAGAGTGCTGTGCCTGCTTTGCTTTCTGACCAGAACTTCTTCAAAGCCACAGGAGAGAGCTGAGGACAAAGATTGTCCAGAAGCAGTCAAGTCAGTGCCCTCAAGATGACCCTCCACCAAGGGGAACCAAAGGCCAGTTATTAAATGTTCCAGGCCCTGATCCCTCCACCAAAAATTCTCTTTGCTACTCCCAAGGGCATCTAGCTAACCTTCCTTACAGCAGTGACCTGGATAACTCGGTTCATACTAGATGTTTTCCCCTTCCCTATCTCCTTGCCCTCCTCCCTCACTTCTGCTCCCCACCACTTCTGACATTAGCTGCCTGCACACAATCCTTCCCTCAGGCTCTACTTTTGAATTAGCCAATTATATTGGCAGAGATATCCCCCTTTGATGCAGATAAAGACTTTGGAGAGTGAAGGCTACTTCAAGAAGAAGATGAAAGTTACCATCAAAAAGTTCATCAGTGTCTCCAACACTCATTAGCCAGGACTCACCAGTATTTATATGTCACCTTCCCAATATATTCAAGTTAAATTTAATCATGGCCTTTATGAAAACCTGCAGTGAAGAGGACCATACCCAGTGTCACTTTAAAAGAACTTTCCAAGTAACATACCAACTGAATACCACCGAATCACTGCTTCCTGACAAGGAAAAATGCAGCATTTTGTGGACTCCACTGGTAAGATGAGGAAGGGTTTTGTTTTTCTGCTATTAATCCATTCTTAGACAATAATCTCTTTTTACCATTTTTTTCAAGACTGCATGGATGCTTAAAGAAGAAGCAGCTTTTGGAATCACTTCTTGTACTTCTTTACTGCCATAAATAAAAATGAGAAGACAAGGCTTTTCTCATTCCATGGCAGACATGGGGTCTTTGTGTTTGCTATTCCCTCCCCTGGGATGTCTTCCTCAGCTTGTTTTCAATCCCAGGTCAACTGGCAACTCCTGAGAGGCCTTCCTTGACCACACCACTAGCCACAAGGATAGCACCCTATTTTGTTTTCATAGCACTTACCACAACTGTGTATCGTTTTGTTTATTTACGTATTTACTTTGAGCCTGTTCTCCATTGGGATCTTTCCTGTCTTGCTCCCAGCTTTCTTTCAATATACAATTTATTCTCAGTGCTCAACACTTGAGTGGAAGAAATTATAGCTATCCCATAGGTAGTACCACGAGCCCCCCTGCCTTGTTGCAACAACATGACTGCTGCTTCGGAGTACACAGACCATTGAGAAACAGTCCAGATTTCTAGTTAGTTGAAACCATAAATTAACTCTTCTGAACCTCTGGCATAGGTTAAAAATCTAAATAAAGAATTCAGCCTGAAGGGTTATTCGTTCATGAGACATAGTCTTTCTCTGGATGTACTTCACCCAAAACACCCTTAACTCAGGAAAGGGGACTAGAAGTCATCAATGTCATCAAGACATACAAGAAATTGGAGGAAAGGGTAGAGAAATAAATGTTCTTCACTCTCCCTGTTATTCTACCACCAACCAGCTGAGATGTGGTGAGCTCAGTGAGCCTGCAGCTCCAGAGAACAGACACTTGGAAACAACATGCAGCCGGGGTTCTAGCAGGCCTGTCCAACGTAAGGGTTGTTTTTTTTTTTTTTTGCCCCTATTTTTTCTTTAATGTTACAATTTTAAAAATTAAAAAGAAGGGGCTGGAGGAATGACTCAGAAGTTAAAGCGCTTGCCTTAGACAAGTGCTAAGTGTTCGAATTGAATTCCCCAGTACCACATAAGCCAAGTGTGGCCATGCACGCTTGTAATCCCAGCACACGGGAGGCTGAGACAGGAGGATTGCCATGAATTCAAGGCCAGCCTGCGATTCATTGTGAGTTCAGGACCAGCCTGGATTACAGAGCAAGACCCGGTCTCAAAAAAAAAAAAAAAATTAAAAAGAAGTTTCATTGCTTTTATACATTAGCTGTAGTATATATTTTAGATGTGAGCCAAGACAATTTCTCTCCACCCAAAGCAAACAAAAAGAACTCAAAACCTTGTATGCCCCAGGTTGGACATGCGTGCTGTAGAGCTTAGTGGGGAAAGGAGGAGTCGCACGTGGTTCAGGTGGGCTCACCAGAACCAGATACGGATTTGAGGAAACAGTCCCAGCCAGGAATAACAACTACTAAATGACAGAGCAGAATAGAATGGCCTAGTGATGTTCAGATTAGGAGATTTCAACAGGCAACCACAAAATTTTAGAGAAGGAGGTGGCAGTTTTTACTTTAAAAAATAATCTTATGTGAAATTTTCCTTATTCTATGACTTTTTACCAAGAGTCCTAATTAATTAGTGAGTTCTGTTCAGTAGATCAAAAATCATTAAAATATCTACGCATAGATTTATTTAAGAAGGTATAAAAGAGCAGACCAGAAGCCAATGGTCAGAGGTCCCCATCACGTGGGCAGGGCCTCCCGCTGTCCTTGACTGTGTACCCACAACGAGGTAAAGACAAGTAGAAGAAATATGAAGCAGTGAGTCAGTGTGAGAACTGGCATTCCAGAAACAAGTACTACTATCCTTCACACGAGATCAGCACCTCTTTTTCCCCCAAATGTGTTTCCCCAATTCCCTCCTACTGTTTATTACTGGGTTGTTATTTGTCAAGTAACACAAGGATTAATAAAACATTCACTGCCCTTAAATGTTCAGGAGGCAAGTGAACATTGAAGTATGTAACACAAACAAGGATCCCTCCTTGGAGATGACCTGATAAATCATCACATACTAAAGCAATGACAAGTATTAGGTCACAGAATTAACTGCAATTTGTATCTTCTAAGGGTATTTGAAACCAAATAAGAGATCATGTCTTAACATACTGTGCAGAATGCCAAGTGTTTGTTTTCACTATCAGAGTTTAACATGGTCCTTGTATTAAGTCAGATGAGAAATGGAAGCCCTTTAACCTCTGGGGAGGTTATTATAAATAAAAGAATCATTTTAAAAGTCACAAAAAGGCTCCCCGCTCCTTAAAATATTTTTTCCTTTTTAACTTGTGTTAATGTTCTCAATTGAAGCCCTTTATGATGAGATTTTTTTCTAAATGCTTAAAGTAGAGCAATATATCATTTTATGGTATCATCTAGTTACAGATCTACTGAAAACAGCTTAGTAGAATTTGTCCTCAATCTAGTTTACGAATGACTAATCTTGACATTGTGCCATAGATCCCCTGCACTGAGGAATGGGGGAAAGGAAACCTATGGCAAAACTGTAACCTAAGTAACCTCAGCGTTTAATAGGTATAATATTAAACCATAAGAATTATGGTTTCAAATTTTAGTACCTGCTGTAATAATACTACAATTAGCCCTTGAACAGGGATCAGTTTATACTCCTAGCACGGTTAATTATCTAGCCTCATGTCCTTGGGTAAGTCACAAAGCTCTCAGTGTCTCATTTTCCTCATTTATAGAAAGAAAGAGAGAAAGAAAGAAAAAAGGAAGAAAGAAACAAAGAAACAGAGAGAGAGAGAGAGAGAGAGAGAGAGAGAGAGAGAGAGAGAGAGAGACCAGTCAGTTCAATGAATTGCAGTTCTTATATATTTTTAACCTGGCAGAATAGCTAACATTTTAGTTAGTGCTTAAAAAGAACAAAAGTATTTTCATGATTCTATTGAACTCATTATCTAGCTTTTTTATTTCCCAAATGGTAGTTTGTTTTTAATTCACATTCAGTAAGTTGGGCAACTTACCAAATAAGTTTTCAGGAAGGGAAAATTCATCTATGGCTGGAAAATGGGAGTATTCGATGAGATTCATTTTTGATCCTATCCAAAGAGTCTGATTTGAGGATTCGATTACAGTGGTCTTCAAATAAAAACACTGAAAGGCAAATACATCAAGTTCGTGGTTGTAAGGTGAGGTAGGGTGGCAGTTCAGAGGGAAGGAGAAGTGGAGAGCAAAACTAATTTACAAAAGCACAAATGGCTCCTTCATGAACACCACCATAGTCTTTGCATATATATGTTTTCTCCACTTGTATCGTGTTTACACTATACTTAAATTTAAATGTCCAAGATGTATGCTTTCAGAAGAACACATTCTAACTTTTCTGGGAAAGCATTTTATGCTTTCATTTAAATTTTAGCACTTGACAGATTTATATATTTTGGTTATATTTTTATTTATTTTACATTTAGAGAGAAAGACAGAAACCAATGCAAATGATTTAATTTAAAATGAGATGAAACCATGATTTATTATCTTAAACTTTATTGGAAAGTTGAGCAGATCTGCATAAACACATGACAGTTTAAAAATATGTAAGTAAATTTTCTTGACTATAGGTTATGTTAGCAAACCAAAAATTCAGAGGTATTCTTCCAAGATCTTTTAATTTCTGCCCTGTAGGGAAATTTTCAGGGACTTGTATTTTCATTCTTATATTTATCCTGATGTAGGTTTAGGAGAGCTAATAGCAGAAAGAACAATAATGGTAAATCTCACCTAAAGATGTGAAGCTTCATCCTAAGGAAATTTCCAGAATAAATCCAAGAGAAGTAGCGTGTTCACTTTGGGTAGTATTTCTAGATCTTCTTTCCTTCTTTCCTTCATTCCACAATGTTTTCTACTTTCCTAAGAAGTAATTTGAAAGGCTGAGTAATGAAGAGTTGTGTTATCAAAACTTCTTTTCCAAAGCTGTTTTCTGAGAATTATTTCCAAGCCTTTTAAAAGCTTTTCTACCAAGAAATCCATTTGTTTGCAAATAAACATTTATATTTACTACCAAGGAAGAGAATATCAAGGTTTCATTAACCAAGTATTTATTAGAATTTCTCTACTATTTCTTTCTCACTCATTAAATGTCCCAGCTTAAACACAGTGAGTTTCATATGTATCTGACTGCTGGTAAGGTAGTCTACCAGAAGCCAATTTTCTTTATCTGTTCATTTAGTTTCACTTTCAACAAGCATTTATTGAACAACTAACTATTCTACAAGAAGCCCTGTGTTGGATTTTTGGAGGTAAAATGGTGAAGGCAGAAAAAAAAAAAAATCTGTGAATCAGGATGTGAAACACAGACATTAAAAGAAAAGTAATCACACTCTCAGATAATTACATAGTGTCATGAAAGATATTTATGAGGATATAAAACTTATTATGGTTTAGACCTAAAATGTCCCCTGAGGCAACATGTTGAGGGCTTGGTTACCAGCTGATGGGCTTTTGGGAGACCATTGGATCATAAGGGCTCTAACATTATTGGTGGATTAATCACTGATGGATTCATAACTTAATGTTCTTATTGGCAAGTGATGAAATCTTATGAAGCAGAACCTAGTTGAAGGCAGTGAGTTTTGGGAGCATGAACATGGAGATTCTAGATTATTCCTAGGACCTTCCTCTCTGGCTCTTTTCCTCTGTCCTTCCCTCTTCCCTGGCGGCCATGAGGGAAGCAGTTTCCCTCTGCCATGCTCTGTCATTATAATGTCTCTGCATTGCTAAAACCATGGGCCCCAGACTGAAGCCATGACCCAAACTGAGCGTTTCCTCCTTTAAGTTGTTCTTATCAGGCATGTTGTCACAGTGATGGAAGCTCACTGACCGGCCTATGGATGGAGAGCTTCGGTGTGAAGAGACAGAACCAACAGAGACGCAGGTGAAGGATGTAGGCTTCAAGGGAAACTTTTAGAGATGAGCAACACTAGAGCACATCTGCCTTTACAGGAAAACTCTAGAAAGGGAGTGAAGAAGCAAAAACGAGAATATCCTGAGAAAGAACATAACCACCTCCACCTTAGCAGTCCAGACATACTTGGGTTGGTTAGGTAAGCCAACGGCACAGCCGACCGAATGCAGCTGTCAAAGGTCACTAAATACTTAAAGGAAACCCGGAAAGTGAAAGGGAGACCAGCGACACCAATGACCCCAGAGAAGAAGCGACAACAGCTAGAGGAGAATGAGCTGAGAAAAAAGTATGGTGGTAATTAGTGAAATATGAGGAAATAAGATATGAAAGTTAAGGAATTCTGAAATAACTCAATTTGCCTTCATCTCTTCCACTTTAAGTATATTTATGTGGTATAGATTTGACTTTATTTACTGTAGCAATGTGATATAGTTTTAACTTTGTTTTGTTGTAGCAATTATGCTTATCAGGTCACTAATGAAAGTTTATCCTAAGGAAACTGATTGATGTAAAGATAACCTTGTGAATGTACAAAATGCACCTTCCAGTATTCAGCTAAGGCAATTGAATTTTATGTATTTATTCATTTTCTCTCTTTCCCAAATTAACTAGTCTTTTGAACTACATGCTTGTAGTTATTTTCTAATGGGAACTGGTGGGTAAGGCCAGGTGTAACAATAACAACAAAGATTTAGGAAAATATGGGGAAAAAAAACTTTTGGTGAATATCCCAATAAAGGGATTGGTTGGATTTGAAGAAGAGGTATCAAGATTTGACTACTCCGAACCCATTAGAGGAATAGGAAGCTGGGGTAGAGTGGTGACTTAAGTGAAATGACTTAGGCGTGGCAGATTAATATGTTAAACACCGTATGGTTTCTCGGACTTGGAAAACCCAGACATTCTTTGGAACCATATAAAGTGATAGCTGGAGCCGGGGGAAGGGACAGGGAGCGGGTGGGAGGGTAGAAGATGGGAAGAGATTGTGAAGTCGATGTGATACATAGATGTACGAAACACCCAAATTCATTGTAAATACTATGTATTACATTTGTATATTAATAAAAATAACGGGGGGGAAATAAAAAATAAAATATGATGGCTGGATTCAACCTAAAAAAAAAAAGGTCACTCTCCAGTATGACAAATGGAAGTCAGTAGACACTACAGAACCATGGCTTCCCACGTGGCTCGATCATTAGAGAAATGCATAATTTTCAGCATGGCTGCATCTGACTCAGGGAGCTTCCGCCACCCAGAGGTAAGAGAAGACTCGTAAATAA
>PVKB01000237.1:303659-479588 GCA_004027205.1 Ctenodactylus gundi
GAGGAAGGGGGAAGGGAGGAAGGGGGGAGGGGGGAGGGGGAGGGAGGGAGGGAGGGAGGGAGGGAGAGAGAGAGAGAAGCTTTGATCCAGTGCTGAAAGTCCTGAGGAGTAAGCCAGTAAAATTGGAGTCATAGCTAGTAATGGGATCTCATACTCAGAAGCTACTTTAGACTAGAGAAATACAAGTTTCAATATAAAAATTTCAGTTGCATGAATATATATTCAATGTATACATATGCATGTGAATCACACATACTAGATGTATGAATTATATATGTATCATATGTAAATGTACATATTATATGTTAGTATATATATGTATTATATGTAATGAATGGATTGAAAAGCTCCCCAAAATTCAGACAACTACTAATGTAGGCAGTTTTCCCCATCTGTAGAACACAATAAAATTTTCCTAATACCCATATTTATACTTTGCAACTTAAATACATTTTCCTTTGGTCTTTAAAAAAACGGGATTGTTATAGGTCTCTGGCTCTGACTTTCGATTTTCTTTTGTGCTTTCTTTTACTTATATCTGCAACTTTTTTAAAAAAAAAAAGAACCATGTTCTAGCTACCTTGCTCTAGCTGGTCCCAGAGCTGCTGGGTCCAAATGGTTCTTCTGTCTCCATCTCCCAAGTATTAAGGTCTACAGGTGGGCACCTCTGCAGAGTTCATCTTTTTAACAATGTTCAAAAAACTCCTCTGTTCTTCCACAGCATGTTGCAACTCTAATATTTTCTAAAAACACCCTTTATTTTCAATCCATGTAGTATATTTTTCTCTCTATGTTCATATAAACTTGGCGCCTTAATTCAAGTGCCTAGTGGACAATAGGTCCTGAAGAAAGGTTGGCTCACTTAAATTATTCATATTTATTTTTCTTGCTTAGTTCTGCCAAATGACATTTGGTGTGCTTTCCCTAGAAAAATGACATAAGGATTTCATTCTCCTGTTGGCACAAGTTATAGACATAGTTCATCGCTTGTTCACACAAATGAAAGTCCTAATTTTGTACCATTCGGGTTACTAGGCATGGTTGAAGACCCATAGTGTTGGTATTTCCAAAGAGCTAACAACGGAGCTTTCTAGATCTAGATAATAAACAGGTTCATTCAAATCAGGTTCACAATTCTTGAGGGGTTTTAAGGGGAAAAAGAGAGAAAACTTTAACTTTTGAAAGGCTAATACAGGAACATAGCATTTTGGTCTATTTTTTTGTTTGTTTGTTTGTTTGTTGCTGCTATAACAAAATTCCTGAAGCTGGGTAAAGGCTTATTTGAATCACGGCTCTGGCGGCAGGAACATGGCACTGTCATTCCAGTCAAGGTCCCCTGGCCACTTGACAAAAAAGGCCAAGAAATGAAACTGTCACACACAGAAACACCTCATGTCACAATAATTATTCTTGGAAAAACTAACTCACTTTGCTGACTAGCATTAATCCCTTCTGAAATTGATGCTCACATGACCCCATGCCCTAATTACTTTCCACAGACTCCATTTCCTAAAGGCTCCACCACCTCAACACTGACACACTGAGAACAAGTATCCAACCTACAAACCCTTGGGAGACACAGTGACACCACACCCAAACCACGACACATGACAAGCGACTCAAGCAGTGCACTGAAAAATAAGTCTTCCCAGCTCAGTCTGCCATTATCCTTACCAAAACGTAATTACAATGGCCAGTTTCTTGTGTATCCTGCCAGATACTATGACCAGCCTTTAGGATCAAGGGGCCTTTACACATTGTATATACCAGTTTAACAAACTACATTATCTGCAGGCCAGTTTGCTGCCTGTTTCTGACATAGGCTCTGTGCTCAGGATGTTTTCACACTTTAAAATGATCGAAAAACATCAAAAGAAGACTATTTCATGATATATGAAAATTATGTGAAATTTAAAATTTGCCATACATAAAGTTTTGCTGACACACAGCCATAACTCTATGAAATTCCTATGCCTATAATTGTCAGGGTTGACTAGCTGCCACACAAGATTATATGGCTTTTACAGGAAAAAAAAATATGTTAATCCCCTCTTTACTCAAAGATTCAGAAGAATCAAGGTGATTTTATAGGTAACCTATGAGTACATGGAGCAGCTACCCTGGAGGCACACATTGACTTAATTTATGCATTTCACAATAGGATCTACTAACATAGTTTCATACAGGATTTAGCAGCTTTAGGCTATTTTTCAAATACTTTTGTATATGTTATTTCTTTGATTAGGGCTATTTTTGTGCATTTCTCTAATACTCCTCAGCTTCTTATTGGGTGGAGAACTGGATTTTTAAAAACTACTGCTAAGGAGACCCCAGACCTTAACCCAGGAGTCATTTTTTTTTCCTCTTCAAATCTTTTTTTAGGTTAAGAATAAGTAGCAGTTGTTTTCTACACTACCTTTAAATATTTTTTCTCACTCGTTCCCTAAAACAAGATTGAAAACAATATGTTCTTCCAACGCTTTTTTTCGGATTGACATCAAAGCTTTCCACTAAAAATTAAAATAGTTACAAATGAATGTTGTTTCTCATAAATTATAAAAATTGACATTTTTGCCTGTTGCCACATTAATTAGCAGCAACTAAATCTAAATATTACAACAATTTAATATCCTTCCTCATCCTTTTAAGAAATACGTGAAGATGTTTTTAAACAGCTGGAAGCCTTTAAAAATCATTTCTGTTCTTCCTGTATTCATATTTCATCCCACTTCGCAGAATTTTTACCTAATATAGCACATTTCTGTGCTTAAAGAGTCTACTATTCAACTTCCTATCATAACTTCCTACCACTAACAAGTATATATAAATTTGAAATTTTAAAAAAATTCTAGTGACTTTAGGAATTTAAATATGGATTGAGTTTATTTCTATTTATTATTAGTGATCACCTAATCAAAACTACACCTTGCCCATCAGACCATCTCTATAAATCCAGTGGCTCATTCTCCTCCAAGCCAAGAAGCACAAGTAGAGAAAGCAGCTTGCTGGAAGACACAAGGCAGAGCTGAAAGGAAGCCACCGCAGTCAGGCAAGAGTCACTGGCAGCAGCTGGCAAAGCCCAAGCACTACAGAGCAACCCTCCTCAAAAACACAGTTAAAAACTCCTACCCAAAAAAATAAACCTTGAACAACTTCTGGCTGACAAGGCAACAACCCTCTGGTGTTAGTAATAAGTGCCCAGGCGACAGGGAGCCACCGTGTCTGTTGAGATGAGCCCATGTATGTGCCAACAATACAGAAAACATTAAATGCAAAGTCAGAGAAGACAAAGAATGTCAGAACTTCCACACACTCACTTCCTGCCTTTTCCCTCAGTTCCCCATTTCCCACTTCCACCCTGTAGTTGGGGATAAAATGAGTGTAGAACTGATTAACTGGGGGCCCTCTGGGTCAATGAAAGCATCATCCGTTAATAGTTTAGTTGGCAGGATCTGGATCTAACTTTAAGAATTCCTTTATACTTGTTTCCTTAGAAAGTTGTTAAATTTTTTTATTGGAAATTGAAAATAAGGCCTTCACACTGAACTACACACCCTCAGCCCAGTTGTTTTTATTTGAGACAAGATTGCACTAAGTTGCTGAATTACCCAGGCTGGGCTCAAACCTGGGATCCTCCTTGCCTCGGCCTCCCAGAGTACTGGGATTGCAGGCCTGCACCACCATGTCCGGTTTGCAATATCTTTTTGTGATAAAAATATTTTCACTTAAGAAATAAATTTCAAGACAGGCACGATAGTTGGAAATTTCAAGGAGGAAGATTTATACCTTTATATTATTCAGTTTTGTCTTTTGGAAGCATATTAAATTCCATTTACCCAAATATACTCTTACAATTCATAGCTTTCTAGATTTTTATCTCTGTTCATATGCAACTTACGCATGGCTACTACTCGTGTGTTCTTCTTCCTCCTTGTGTGATAATACAATGAACTTTATGTGTTTTATCATAACATATCACCAGATTGGAAACTCCTAGAGATAAGAATTAGCTTGTTTCTATTGCATCTCCTCTGGCAGATAGTGGTACTATACACAATCTCTGAGCTCTACTAGAAGTACAATGGAGGAGGCTTGAGCCATCAGGAGAATGCCGGTCCTGAGCTCCTAGCTCTATGTATGACTTAGACTGAGTCTTTCAGTACTTCCTCCCATCACCTCCCTGTGAACCTCAGCTGAATGGGAGCTTAAAGTCTAAATCATAAGCTGCAGCCCAGGTTGAAAGGTAAGCTCCTCGCGGGTTCTCACACAGGTAGAGGGCGACTGACTAGACTACAAACGTCCACTGGGTTTGTCCCAACAGTAAAAGGAGACATTGGCAAGTGTCCACCACAAGAGTGGTACGATAAATATATTCACAATTGAACACTACAGCAATTAAGATGGCTATAAACCAAACTAAATCAGTGACTATAAGATGAACTAGGACTGTATGTATTCACATGGGTAAACAGAAAAACATACTGGGCAAAAGAATCAGGTTGCAGAATAACATACCCAGTCTGATAGGTAAAACAGTGCCATATGGCCATGTGTGACCATGTGCCTCTTGGGTAAAATCCAGCCTGCTCTGAATCCAGCTCGACCATTTGTTTACTTGTCTGTGGCTGTTTTCAGAACACAATGGCAGGTTTGAGTAGTTGTAACATAATCTGCCCAGTCTGCAGAGTCTCCAATATTTATGCTCTGTTCTGCGTGAATCACTGATTCCTGACATCTCTATAAAGACATGAATGAAGCCAGGCGTGTGCCAGCACACTGGGAGGTTGAGGCAGGAGTACTGCAAGTTCAAGTCTAGCCTGGACAATGTAGTGAAACCTGCCTCAAAAAAAATTTTTTTATTAAAGAGCTAGGAATATAACTCAGTGAGAAGGCCTTGAGTTTAATTCCTAGTATGCCATTCAAAAAGAAAGAGAGAGAGAGAGAAAGAAAGAAAGAAAGAAAGAAAGAGAGAGGCATGAAGTGGTGGAGAGTCCACGTTCAGAAGAGTGGTGCAGAGGCGAGTGGGTTGGACTCCTAGGAGAGGGCTATAATACCCATGACCCTCTCGTTCCTGAGCTTGGAAGCAAGGACAAAGGACTTGATTATGTTACTCTATTGTATATTGAAAATATCTGAAATGAAAAATATTGAATGAGTCATAACTTTATATTATGAAAAGTGTCCTCATCTGTGAAACTATGCATCCTCACACAGGGCTCCGCTCCTTCTCCTTCCCTCTTACCCTTGTCCAGACACACATTCTTAAAGATTGGAGGGGAAAGTAATCACGCCCCTACAATGTTTGGGTGCACTGACTGTACTTGTTGGGGAGATATTGGAAATTTTGAGTGGTACGATGAAACCTGTGTTTAAGAATACTCTAATGAGGGGCTACAGAATAGCCCAGCAGTTAAAGTGCTTGGCTAGCAGGCTCAAGGCCCTGAGCTCAATTCTCCAGCATCACATAAACCAGGCATGGGGGTACACATCTATATCCCAGGACTTTGGAGGTTGAGGCAGGACAATCTCCATGAATTTAAGGCCAGCCTGAGTTACATACAGAGTTCAGGAACTGCCTGGACTGCAGAGTGAATACTCGAATGAGAAGGTGGGAAGGGGAAGAGAAGCCTTAAAAGAAGAAAACTGCAGGTTTTTTATTTTATTTATTTATTTATTTTTTGAGACAGGGTCTTTCTGGGGAAAGCGAGCCTGGGGTGAAAATGTTTATTTTACTTTTTGTCTCTTTGTACAAGTAGGACGCAGTAACCTAAGTTTTTATTTAAAGACTCAGGAATAATTTCAAAAATGGTACACAATGTTTGTTTTTATTGTGATAAGACACATGGTCACTGTTAGCTCGGTCTCCCCCTTTCCGGTTATCAGTATTGACTTGTTTAGACACTGTGTGTTTCAGGAAGTTCACAGTGTGAGGAATGCCTCCAATTTAGCAGAAACCACTTGCAAATGGAGACCCAGGAAAGGCTATTCCAATTAAAATCTCTAACTCTCATTTAGAAGAATCTCAGCTCTCTCTTGGAAGATGAAGATGGCATGCTGCATTCAGGGTATCTGTAAAGAGTTCCCTAAGCTGTAGCCCCATCAATGAGGGATGGCCTACTTGAGAAATTGTGTCCAGAAAACTATTTCCCTGGGGGGTAAAGCCAAAAATTTCTATCTTGTGTCAAACTTGAAAATTACCTTTACATGGATAAAGACTTAAAACACGAAATTATGAAATTATTGTATGGAAAATGGAATACTATATCTTTGTGAGCATGAGGTTTGCAAAGAACTAAGCAAGAAGTAAATCAGAAAAGAATAAATTTGACAACATTTAGACATAAAATAGAAATTAAGACACCATAAAGCAGTATGGACATTACTCAAAAGGATGAAAATAAGTATTCCATTCCACCCAGTGGCACTGCTTCCTGGCATCTTCCCCCCAAAAGTTAGAAACAACTATTATACAACTAGTATTCCTCCATAAAGACTCATTTGAGGCTTCTGTAGTTAAATGGATGCAACTTGAGACCACCACGCTTAGTGAAGTCAGTCAAACTCAGAAGGTTAAATAATGCATGCTTTCACTAATATGAGAAAAATCAGAATACAGGCACCTTATAGAACCAAATGGATGTGGCAATGGGAGTCGGGGGATGTGGGAGGGAGTGGGAGAGTCAAATGGAGGGAGGGGAAGGATTGCTATGTTGACACGATATATAGGTGCACAAAATACCCAAGCTCAATGTAACCATTGTGTGTCTCATGTATATATTAAAATGGGAGGGGGATAAATCAATAAAACACCATAAGCAAAGCAAAACATCTAAAATGGCAGGATGGAATATTAACATAAATAGCAGCCAAAGCATTAGTACAAACAATATATAAATAATTCCTGCATATAAAAATACAGATGGTAAACATGCCAAGGGAAAAACTGGCAAAGAACACGAAAAGGAAATTCAGCAAAGTGGGAGCACTAGTGGCCAAAACCAAGGAAACAACTAAAAACAACTGACAACCAGAAAAATGAAAATCTAACTAGTTACTATATTTACCCGTCTGATTGTCAAAAATTTTATATGTGGCTGGGCATGGTGATACACACCTGTAATGCCAGCTACTAAGGAGGCTGAGGCGTGAGGATTGCAACTTACTAACATGCCTTCTTCCCTGGGGGAAAATTCTCTTCGTTTCTTTCTTCCTCTGTTTCTAGGATTTAAAAGGAAAATGAGGCTCTCCTTATGAGGAAAAGAACCTTCTCTCTTTCCTTCATGCACCTCCCTAATGTCAATTTAAACCTCTGAAAACCTATAGCTCGGGCATAGGCATTCTCGTGGCATTGAAAGCCCACAGCTTCTGTGAGCCACAGCAGCTTTGACTTCCTCCCACAGGGTCCCAATCTCAGCACCATGGGAGGTTCATTCCAGCCTTTAATTAAAATGATGGTAACTGAAGGCCCAATAAACTCTTCTAGACTGCTCTCTGGGTTAAGACAAACAGTCTATAACCTTCCACTTCCCCTGCTGATAGTATAGTCAGAAAGGTCCTACGAAGGAGATTTTGGGAATCTTCACATTAGCTTTAAGTTAAAAAAAAAATCACCCCCTGCCCAGCTGAGATGTACCAGCTGGTCTGCCTGCTCCCCCATCATTCTGTGTTTCAGGCTGTCCCAGCCTCCCACAGTTTAGGGGGAGGAGGGACGAGACAGGGGCTTTGGGATCAGCATGGTTGACCCTCCAACTCAGGTCCTACGACTTTCTGTGTGCCCTGGCCAGGTGACGAATCCTCTTTGAGCCTCAGTCTCCGCATCTGTGAAACAAGCATGAGCCTAGCACACATGTGACCTTGTTTTAAGAAGGAAATAGGCCATTTTGGTAAAGGCTGGGACATACTAGCAATTGAATTAAAGTTAGCTCCGTCACACGCGCAGGCACACACACATACCCATGTGTACTCACTCACTCACACAGGCCTTTCCTTTTCCTTACACAGGCCAGCGGGCCTCCCAACCACTGGGTGTTCCATTACAACTTGTGCTGCCTGCCAAGATGTGGAAAGCAGAGAAGGACAAAGATGACATGACTTTCCTCTCCAGAAACAAGGACAGGGCAGAGGTGCCTGGTGGAAACAGGGCTACAGATGCAGAGGAAGGATCTCAGGACAGAGAGTTTGTCCCTGTTCTATGCTTTATCTATGAGCGAGGCATTACATCAGTCACATTGCAACATTCTCAGCAAAACAGAAAAGTCCAGGGTACAAATGGCACAGATTCGCAATTTGGAGTGGTGGGAAGGTAGGGAGAAGGTAACTCAAAGATGAAACCATCTATCGTTTATAAAATTATAGCTAGAAACACAATAATACCTTTCCCTACCCCTCCCCCTTTAAGGAACTAGATGCGCACACACGCGCGCGCGCACACACACACACACACACACACCCTTATACTAAGGCATAGTTGACATACAAAAAGCCATAATCATTAATACAAGCTCTAACATAAACCTATGTATCGCTTCCAAAAATTCCCCCTTCTTATTTGTTATTGATAATATTTTAAATGTTTCTCCCCATCATGAACACTGCTGAAGAGTTTCTAAGATAGTGCCAGAAATATCATCAGATTTCTTTGAAACTCAGATGAGAGTTACTCAAACAAAGAATCCAAGGTGAGTCATTTGTTTCTCTCCCAGCCCCTCCTTTCTAAGTAAAAGTCCAATTAAAAAAATGATCCAGTCTCCACCGTTGCTTAATTCACTACATCACAAAGCAGACAGGAAGGTGCTTTATCTATAGACTCAGTCCTTGGACAGTTTTAATAAAAAAGCTCTTCCTCAATTTTTATCTTTTTAAATATTTTTATCTGATATTAGTATTAGTAATAAAACAGAAAAATTTACAACTGAAATCAAAGGAAGGAGCTTTTTAAAACCTACTCTTCTCCTGGAGAAAATGGTTATGTTAATTAAACACAGCTTCAATATCTTATTCTCACGTCCATGGTCATCTGACATTAGCAACAGTCCCAAACTCACATCAAAATTTTTGGTCCAGTTACCCAAAAAATAGCACAGAACACAGGTCAAATTGCCTATAGGGTCAAAGCAGAAGCATTTCTGAAGTTTACTGTCCCCAGCAATTCTCTTGGGTGAACACAGTGTTAAAAGCCTTACCCTAAACCATTGCTTAATAGGTTAATCTCTTAGCTCTTGCTTTATTTTCTCTGTAGTCACCTTCTTTTTAATATACATGGCTATCCACTAAATTCTACACAGAATTCATTCATTGACAAAAGTGACAGATGTCGAAGAGAAACTTTTAAGTGACTATTTCTCGCTAGTTGCCCTATGAGACACTCCCCCTCCTAGACACTTAGGTACTTACTTGAATTGTTTTGGCTCAGAGATAAAACGTCCAAGGCCCTGGGAGGATTCTGAGTTCACTTCTCTCTAAATCCCAGAAATTTTGCTACAAATCCTCAGAATTTGACTTTTCATTGGGGTGAGTTGAGGAGATAGTGGGGTGAGGAGGAGGAGAGAGTGCTACAAATGCTGTGGGTGATCACAGGCGGCCTTCCGGCCCTAGCCACAGCATCTCTCGCTTGGCTCTGTGCCTTATGGACACAGATTAGTCATTAACAATCCTCTGCTAAATGATATAAACATAGAAAGGAAGCTTGGGAAAGATTCCCAATTCCCAGGGCAAAACCCACAGAGCTCCCCCATTGGGAATGTGACCAGGCCAAAGAGCCCTGAGTCACACCTTTTAAGTCAGCTATTTGCAGGCTCCTGGGCACCCACATTTCTACTGTCATCCTTCCTTCTCTTTCTAACTTCTTTTCATAATCCTGTCCCTTCCTAGAAATGGGAGCTAGAAACCACAAATCTTCTTGACCCTTCCTTCTCTCTGACCTCCCACATCAAGAAATAATAAACGTGTTGATTTTATTTTTGGAGTATCTCTTATTTCCAAGTGACCCCAGTCCTCTGAAAAGTTGGTCTTTCCACAGCTTTCTTTGCGACAATAGCACTGGTTCCACAATTTCCTCTCTTCTCTTCTCTTTCTGTTTTCTAATTGAATAGTATTACTAGGGTAGAGCCGGGCTTTGGTGAAAGGCCTGCTCTCTTAGTCACAACCTGGAACAAGACATTTGGCCTGTGAATCTTGATTTTTCTCATCTGTAGAGTTGGTAGATATAGAGAAATTATTGCCAATTGATTATACAGCATGGTAGCATGTTTTGAAAGGGTCTGGTATACAGTAAGCATTTAATAAAATTTGATTCTTATTATTCCTTTTCTTTACTAGCTGGACCAATATTGATTGACCGTCAGCATACTGTGTACCAAGCAACTTGCTAAGTGCTTTCCCAATCAAAACTCCATGATATATTCTTATTGCTTGAAAAAAAAAAATACAACAAAATGCCAGGCATTTAGAAAAGCCCTAAAACATCCTTCATCCCAATCTACCTTTCTAGAATTTTTTTCACATCCTTTCTGTTTAGAGTTTATAACCTTCGCCCACTTATATTAACTTTTCCTGCCCCCATGCCTTTGATCAAGCTTTTCTTCTAAGTAATCCTTAAATTATCTGTCTTCCAAACATCTCCAAGGCATGGAACAAAAGCCAAAGTCTCCCTGAAGTCAGCCCCACTCCTCATCTGCCCCTACAGTATCCACCAATTTCCCCTGATTCTCCATTTGTATTTTCTTACTGTCCCTTAACTCTTGTAACCTTATATGGTAAAAATGTTCTACTTATCTCTTTCACAAGAACAAAATTTCCAAGAGAGAGAGCCAGTAGCAGACTTGCCTCCAGGCCCACTGTGGGCTTATCACAGTGCCTCTCCAGAAGTGTTGCATCACTTTAGTTAACTCAGTCAGTGAAGGAGCTGAGATCCACAGTGACGTGGCTACACACGCCTTGTGTGTGTGCATTGTGTGTGTGTGTGTGTTTGTGTGCATAGCATATGTGTGTGTGTGTGTGTGTGAGACTCCCATTGTGAAATCAGTAAGCAGAAGGCTTACATTCAACTCTGTCAAAAACAGTACATTTTGCTTCTCTTTTAGAATATGTAGGTCCTACAGGCTCACACTCCCCCACCTCCGTGGACTCCTCGCTTACCATAACACATCTTCCTACACCTGTAGATTCTTTCTCACTCATGAAGATGTACTGACACTCACTATGTCATTATGCACAAAGGACTCTAAGCCCAGTTCTTCTAGGATGATAAAAGCCTTTATAATTATTTGACTCTCTCTAAACAGTAAAGGAGGTGATTGAAAACACAGATTCACAGAACCACTGAGGCTCAAACATCAGCTCTTCCGCTTACAAGCTGTGTGGCCTTAGTCCTTAGGCTTCTACTTACCATCTCTGTTTCCTCACCTGGAAGGTGGAACTACAATTAATGTGAATCTTATTGGATCATTGGTAACATTAAACAAATCAATGTGTACAAAATGCTGATACAGGGTATCTGACCTAGTGAAGCTTTGATCCATAAAAGGCATCGGTTAGCTGTAAGGATTTTCTGAGCATTTCACAGTAGTGATCAGATTTATCCAACTTTACTAGGTATCTCGTGAAGAGAGTGTGTTTTCCATTTCCTCAGATCTCTGGTGATTAACAACAGAGTGCTGAACATAATGTGCATTTTCAAAAACTATGTGCCTTCTCTTCACACTGCTCAGTTAATGCATGTATTAGTTTGGGTTCTACAAGAGGCAGAATTGACAGAAATTATAAGAAAAAAGAGATTTATTTGGAGAGCTTATAAATCAGAGGCAAGAGACAGTCCAGTATGGCGTCTGCACGTGCGAGAGCTGGAGAGTCCAATGGCTGCTCAGCCACAAGGTAGAACACCCATCCGGGTCTGCAGGACAGTGGTGAGAATCAGGTGGGGATCTCGGTTGTTCGAAGAACAGTGGTGAAGACCAGAGACTGAAGGTCAGTGACAGGTAGACAGGCACAAGTGGAGACTGGAGAGAATCTGTGATGAAAGATCTGTGGAGTGTAGCAAGCAAGTCAGCATCTGCAGACAATCGTGAAGGTGAGAGCTTTCCCGGAAGAAAAACCTGTAACAATCTTCCATCTTCCTTCCTTTTATAGAGTTTGAGCTGCCAGTTGGGCTTCCCACATCGAGGGTAGATGTTCTTCCCTCACTCACTGGCCCACAAGTCACTCACACACACCTGTAAGCTCTAGCCTGGTGAGTGTTCTAATTGCCTCAAGTTGACATAATTTCTTTAACAGTCACAATGCAGCAGAAAATCCTTCAGAAAATGCATGTGCTGAATATGACACCTTCTTACCACCTCCACCACCACCACTCTGGCCTAAACTAGGTTCTTCTCACCTGGATTCCTGACATAAGCTTCTAACCTGTCTCTCATTTCTGTGTTTACACGCTACAGCTCATCCCTGGAACCACATCCGGAATAGTCCTACTGAAACAAAGGGGCGAGACTCCTTTGCTCAAAATCCCCAAGGGCTTTCGTCTCCCTTGAAGCAATCGACAAACTTCTCACAGTGATCCATAGGACCTTTAGGGCCCTCCAATCTCACTTCCTGCCACTATCACCCCCACCTCTTTTCCCTTGCTCCAGCCACACTACCCTTTGCTACTTTTTAAAATTATTATTAGTGAAACAGGTGTTCCCTCTACAGGATGTCCACATTGTCTGTTCCATAGCTTGAAAGAGTTACTTTGGCCTGGACATCTTCTATTGCGTCGTATAGATTTCAACTCACCTTATCGAAGAGATCTTTCCTGGACACATTATGGTAATTCTATTCCTAGTCCGGAATTTCTTATTCTTGTTTTATTTTTTCTCACAATACTTAGCATCTCGTGGCACACATTCCCTTGTCTACCATCTACACGGGGTGAAGAACCTCTTTTCTGTCAAAGGCAATTTGAATATTCATGACACTATCCACAGGGCATCCCAAAATTATCAGCTTAAAAATTAACTGCTATATTTTCTAAAACATTTCATTTACTCACTTCTAATGCCTTGGAGAAGCTTAATCAAATACTTTTGTGGGCCTTATATGGCCCATGGGCTGGACATATCTCTCACCCCTGAATAAGACATGAGTAGGCTAATCTGTCTTATTCACTGTACTGTCTCCATAGCTAGAAGTTAAAGGAAATCAGCACACTAGCGCTAAGGAGGAAATTCCCAGGACCTAGCCTCTCGAAGTTCACCATCTAATGAGGAAGGGAAACACTCAGAAAAGATATGAGTAGCAAAAGAAATAAGAATAATAAAAGTAGTTCACATTAAAACTGATAACATTTAATTATGGAATATAATAAGAATACACGGAGATTATAAAAATACTCTCCATTAATCACAACAAGCAGATAATGTGCTACTCTAGTCTTGGGACCAACTTCTTAACCAGCACTGAGAAAAATAAAGAAAAAGGACCAAGCATTTATTAAGCAGTGTCTTAGGCCATTTTCTATTGCTGTAACAAGATACCTGAAACCAAATGATCTGTGAAGAATAGAGGTTTATTCAACTTATAGTTCTTAAGGCTGGAAAAAGCATGACACGAACACACAGTGAACATTTTTTAGTGGCATCAGAACATGGCAGAGGACTCTATGAAACAGAGCACAGGTGCCAGCTCAGGAATCTCTCTTCTTATAAGATCACTAACACCATGGTGATGACTCCACTCTCATGGCTTCGTCTAATCCTAATATGCCCTCAGAAACTCCACTCCCAGATATTGTTAACATAAAAATTTGAGATTACACCCGAACTTTTGGGAGAAACATTCAGACCACAGCAAGCATTTAACATGTTCCTGGAAGTCTGTTAAGAACTGACAATTCAACAGTGAGCCAAACAGAGACCTTAGATCCTCATGCGGGGCACAAGCAATAAAAATCGCATGATTATTTTATAATTTTTCCTGTGACTGCGTATTTTGAAGAAAAAGTAAAGGGTGCTATACGGAAATTTATCAGGAAATATCAATTGTGTCACTGGAGTTAGAAAGCCTTCCCTCAAGGATGTGGTGTTTTAGCTAAGGTGTGAAGGATCTCAGATGTGCTGAGAGAGAAATGCATCGAAGATTTGAAAAAAAAAAAGCATTTTGGGGTATGAAAAAGGGATTTGTGTGAAGGAGGAAGGAAAAAGTAAGAGTAGAACAAGGATGCTAGGGAAGTGGTATGCTGCCAAGTGACTGACACCATCTTGCAGAAGGTCAGATGTATACACACATCTTTTTCAAATTTTTTGATAGACTAGATATTAAGTAATGTGAATTTTACAAATAATAGATAAACATGCAATTTTTGGATATCATGAATTTCACGTAGCCAGTTAGGTCCATGTTTTCTTTAAGCTTTGTTGCACTCCTGTGTTGCTCATCAACTCTGATTGCAATAGAATTGCATCCTGGTCTGCTAATTATTTTTCTACTATAGTTTCTGTCTTAAAACTCTGTGTGTGACCTATTACTAAACTGATACTCTTGTACAAATAGTTTTCATTAAGCTTAACCTTCTTTCAGTCCCAAAACAATATATGTGAGAAATCTACTTGTTTATCAATGATTTGAGCAGCTTTCTAAAATGATAGTTTTCAAACACTGGAAGAATATTTCCTCTTTGTGTGTGTGATCTTCACAGTGTAAGAGCTACACACATGACACATTTTATGTTTAATGTGCATTAACAGTGTCTCCATCACTTAGACTAGAGATCAACAAACTTTTTCTTTAGAGGGCCAAAAAGTAAATATTTTTGTCTCCGTGGACCACATATAGTCTCTGGCATATTTTACAACCTTTTAAAAATGTCAAGCTTCTTAGCAGGCAGATTGTACAGAAACATTCACAGGCCAAGTTCTGCCTGCTTGTTTTCATTTGTCAGCAGCTGTCAATGGGGAAAAGGGAAAAGTTCCGACCCCCAGGGATCATTTGGGAATGTGACTGTCACAACTCGGTGCATGTGGCATCTAGTAGGTAGAGCCCAGGAGCCACATACGCCTCCACAGCAAAGAGGGAACCAGGCCCAGATGTAAAAAGTACCAGGTTTAGAATCCCTGCCTCTGACAATCAGAAATACAAAGAACCAAGACTTGACCTGTAGATTTTGTTCTTTTTCTTGGGGTGGCTATTCCTCTTGTGGCCAGTTTCAAACTACCAATGGAATGTTACCAAACGCAGAGTGGAAAGAGCTGCACTGTGGCCCATTATTCACTACTTCCACCGTGCAGATCCAATACATGGAAACAACCATTGTAGCAGAAATCACCACAAAATATAGCGAAATACTTGGAATGGGGCGAGTGTTGAGTATTCAGCCTTTGTTTTTAAGCCGTACTAAATAGGAGCTTATATAATTTAATTTTCAAGAAAAGTTATATAGGGGTTTAATAACAGCTATAGAAGTTCCAGAAAATTTACAAATTCACTCACAGGAGTCCAGAGAAGCTAACTTCAGCATGCCACTAGGAGAATGAAGGCTTCTTCTCTTTGTGCTTTTGTCCCCTTTTTATTTAAGAGGAAACTAAGCCTGAAAGATAGGGAGACTCATCAAACTGATAAGGCAGAGCTTGATTTCAGGTTTGCTTTTTGCAAAGCTAATAATATACTTTCTCCCACCGTCTTCTCTAGTAACAACTCCAGCAAAGTGAGATCAAAATATTTATTCTATGAAATGTTCACTGGACTGGGATATTTTAATTAACCACTGAATACAGTAGAAATAAGAAAGTCATTACTGTAGAGTTAGTCATCAACCCTGGCAAATATTACCAACATAGGAGGAAAATTAACCTGCCAGAAAAGATTGCTGGTCATGGAAATTGCTCTTTTTAAAAATTCATCCTTTGACTTTTCACCGTCTTTGGGATTCTTCTTAACTAAAAGTTCTACACTTACTCATACCACAAAAGATGCTGAAACAAATGGTGTAGAACTGATAAACTGCAAGTATCGGTATCAAGGGGGGCAGCCCAGAATCAGCAGCCTGGGTCATCACTCTACTTAGAAATCAGTCAAAGACCTTGACTGTGAGGAAGAGTGACAACAAGCGAGACACTGAACCTCAAATAAAAGAGAGAAGGCTCAGAAAAGCAAGCTGGACTCTTACCTCATTGGCTCAGGCTTGACTGGAGAGAGTCTAGTCTACTAGAAAGGGATTAGTGTATGAAGTCCTCAATGACTTTTTTTATTAGATATCACAACCCTCAAGAAACTGTATTCTCAAAAACCAGATAAAATCCAAGGCCTACAGGCACCCCAGTAAGGATAGTGATAAAAATGGTCTGACTCTGGGCATTGTTTTCCACATCCACAAAGTAATGTAGTCATGGGAAGAGAATGACTATGCTGTTGGGTTCCCGTGAAGATATGCGTCAAAGCTCACATGAAAACGTGAATGAGCAAAGGCCCCATGAGAAATGAAATCTTCTGGAAGTTGGTAGCCATCTGGAAGTATAATTCCTGCCCTTTCACCAGCACATCAGGGCCTTGATGATGCTTTCCTCCCCAGGAGCTCCTTGAGTGAGATGCCCCCAGTCCTCGTGTGTACCTTCTAGGACAGAAGCAGTGTAAACATTCAAGCACCGTTTTTAACTGCATGCTACAAATGATTTGTAGTTCATAAAATCAGTTCTGTAGGTCATGTCAGGTGTCTGCTTGTTTTCAGCGAAAAAGCATATAAAAGAACATTGCAAATATTTGCAATGCAAGTAGAAAGAAGAATATCAATTAACAGTGATCTTGTTTACCTTGAATATGTTGTTGGCACCAGATTTTCATGGAACACAACTGTAAGGTCACACTGTCATACTTTACAAAGTTTGAAAAGGGCTTCATACTCAAATGTTCGTGTGATCAAGGCCCATGAGACTTGAACTCTGGTTGGAGAAGAAAGTGGCCAGGAGGACAGAGAAAGAACATATCCCACTGACCTTCTCTGACAGAAAAGTGGCTCTGATGAAAATATGATAGAAATCTCAAACTTCCACACAATTAGCTACTAAAAATGTATAGCATAAATATGGCTTTATCATGGAGGAAATTATAACTTTCAAAGTATGACAAATAATCTATACTGCCCTCTTCATGTATGTTGAATAGTGGACAGCCTTCTCATGTTCCTGATTTAAGGTGTAATGTTTTTAATTTTTTCCCCATTTACTATGACATTTGCAGCAGGTTTGCCATATATGGTTTCTACCAGTTTGCAGTAAGGTCTTTCTATATCTATTTTCCTCAGTTTTTAAATGATGAATTGATATTGGAGTTTGTCAAAGGCCTTTTTTGTATCAATTGAGACGATTAAATGATTTTTTCTTATTAATTCTAATGTGGTACATTACATTAATTGATTTACATATGTTAAAACAACCTTGTACCCCAGGAATGAAGCCAATTTGATCATGATGTACGAGCTTTTAAATAATTTTCTAGATTCTATTTTGCCAGTATCTTACTGAAAATTTTTTCATCTATATTCATTAAGGATATTGGTCTGTAGTTTTGTTTTCTTGATAAGTCTTTGCCTGGCTTTGGTACCAGGGTAATGCTGGCTTCGAAAATGTTTGGCAACGTTCCTGCTCTTTCAACTCTGTGGAGCACTTTGAGAGGCATTGGTGCTACCTCTTCTCTGAAATACTGGTAAAATTCTCCTATGAATCCATCCAAACATGGACTTTTCTTTGTTACTGCCTCAATTTCCATTATTGTTACGGGTCTATTTAGGGCTTTTATGTCTTTGGTTTAGTTTTGGCATTTTGTATGTGTCTAGGAATTTATTCACTTCTCCTGAGTTCTGCAATTTGTTGGAGTATGAGTTTTCAAAATAGTTCCTTATAATTCTCTGAATTTCAGCAGTGCCCATATTGATATCACTCTTTTCATTTCTAATTGAATTGATATGGGTTTTTTTCTTTCCTTCTTTTGGTTAGTTTATCAACCTTGTTTATTCTTTTTAAAAGACAGCTTTTTGATTCACTGATTTTTATATCATTTTTAGTTTCAATCTCATTAATTTCTGCTCTGATTTTTATAATTTCTTTTCTTCTACCACTCTTTGATTTAGAATGTTCTTGATTCTCAAGGGCATTGACATGCATCATTGAATTATTTGAGATTTCTCTTTTTTTGATGTGTGCACTTATAGGTATGAATTTTCCTCTTAGGACTGCTTTAGTGTATCCCACTGGTTCCGAAATGGTGAGCTTTCTTCATCATTTAAGTCCATGAAGTGTTTGATTTCTTCGGTGACCCATTGTTTGTTCAGTAGTAAGTTATTTAGTCTCCGTGTATTTGAATGGTTTCTGTAGCTTCTTTTACCGTTGACTTTCAGTTTTATTCCACTATGATTTGGAAGTAAGCAAGGAACTACTTTAGATCCTTTATACTTATTTAAACATGCTTTATGACATGACCTATACAATGGTCTATTTTGGAAAATGTTCCATGTGCTCCTGAGGAAAAAAAAAAGACCATTCTGCTGATGTTGGGTGGAACATTCTGTAGATATCCATTGAATTCAATTTTTCATAGCATGGTTTAACTTCATTGATTTTCTGTCTAGTTGACCTGTCTGTCTGTCATAATGGGATATCAAAATTCCCTACTATAATTGTATTGGGACCTACACAGCCTTTCAAGTCCAGTCCTTTTGTTTTACAAAATTTGGGTGCCCCAAAGTTGGGAGCATATATATTTATAATTGTGATTTCTTCCTGTGATCTGTTTCTTTCACAGTCTCTCCTGATCTGTTCTAGCTTGAAGTCTGCTGTGTCTGAGACTAGTAAAGTTACCCTTGCTGCTTCCTGGGTCCAGTTGCATAGAATATTGATGCCCATCCTTTTTGTTTTCAGTCTATGTGTTTCCTTATAGGTAAAATGTCTCTTGCAAGCAACAAATCGAGAGTTTTTATTTTTGATCCAATTAACCAGTATGTGTCTTTTGCCAGGTGAGTTGAGACTGTTAACATTCAATTTTATTATAAAACAAAAGTTGTAATACAAAAAAGTTTTCTACATGTAAGCAGTCTGGTGCTGGACTTTCTTCTCCTTTGGTCTTCTGCTCTGTGTTGTCCAACCCATGGAAGAAGCATGGACAAGTGTCACTCTTGTCCTTTGTAGAGAAGAGTCAGCAATTCTACTTCAAGAGTCACTTCCAGCAGACATTTCTATAATCCTTTTAAAAAATGGGCATTCACAAGAAGTGTGATTTTATGACTTTTTCTTTATTATACATTGATAACCTCTTTACATCTAGACTGTCCAGATGTAGCAAATGCTTTAAAAGGTTGAGGCAAAGTTGAGAGCAGCTCTTTCATATATATATATATACAGGCCTTGTACAAATGGCCAGTAAATCCCCTTAAAGGCAGCAGGCATCTTCAGTTAGCCACAAGTGGAATGCTACTTTGCTGCTTCTCTCTTTGGGAGAAGGAGGACCAGCGTCCCAATGACCTGCTAACCATTCCACTGCTTGCTGCCCAGACTGATCAACTTCCACACCAGTTTGCCCTTTTGTTCCTCCATGCTGGAAGGAGATGAGGGGGTCCCAACTAAGAGCAGCCAGGTTTAGATCTGGCAGCTCCAGGGCCTGAAGCGGAAGAGCTTTCAGGCGCGGACCAGCCTCCCCACTGTGGAGGCAATGGGTCTCAACAGGCTCAGGAGGTCACTCTTCTCACCTTCCCACAGCTGGGGCCAAGTCTTCAGTGGCCTGGAAGGGACCTCACTGAAGGCCGGCACAGTTGGCCAGAGCGACACTGAACCTGAAGGCTTGGAGAGGCTGCTGCCACCATTAGATCATCCAGGTGTGGTGGAGGGAGCGGATCGCTGGTGCCTAGACCCCTGAGCCCAGGACCGGGCAGGTGCTTCATGAGGTCTAAGGACCTGCAGAGCAGAAGTGGGGGTCTGCACCGCAGGTTCCCCAACTCAGCCCTGGCCTGAGACCAGAGGACCCAGAAGGTCCCCCGGGAGCAGGCTGTCCTCCCTTTCATACTGCAGTCTCTGCCAGAACTGACTTGGCAGTTCTATTTGCTATGCAGAGAAGACTGCATTCAATTCTAGTTTTTTTAAAAATAGGATGACCCACTTACTGCCGTGTGTTGCTGTATGGGCTCATTGGATGTGAAACAGTCACAGCATGTTCTCAGTAAAAGGCACAATAGATGAAAGTCATGGTGAAGCCCAAGTGCTGTATTGTGTTCTGCCCACATTTAAAACACAAAGGTTGCTGAAAGATTACTAATAGGTAGAACAGAGGACTGTGTTTGGGGACATGACCTATTTGATATTTGGAAAGGTCCTATTTATTTGGAAATTTTAGCTGATAGTTCAATGGCAAGCTATCTTTCTTCAAGGGAGAGAAAGCTACTTATCATCAAGAGGCATGGGTTTGCAGCTTTCCATGAGTGCTTAGGGCCCTTTTGTGTTTGTGTGACTGGAAAAAGGTGGAACTATGGAGCAGAATCCAATGCATAAATATCATGGTGCTGGTCCCTCAGAGGGGCTAAATAGTTATTACAGAGAAGAGAAATGTTTATGAAGCACCTCCCACTCAAAGGCTGGACCTCCCTTTGCTGAATTCCATAATCAGACATAGTTCACATAAATTTTATCTCTCTTACATAAACTCAAAGTACCCATCTGACCCTGCGCCCTGCACTGTTAGCTCTTTATTGCAAATGCTTATTTCTTTATCAATCTTTTTCACCAGTCTGCAGACTCTAACGGAGGTACTACGGGAAAAAAAGTAAGGCACTGTGTAGTTGCTATCGTGGTTCTTAATTTCTGCATCCGTAATCCTAGAATAGTACCGAATTTGTAGGTGCTCAATAAATGTCTATTGGTAAGCAAAAAGAAAGAAAGAAAGAAAAAAAGAAAGAAAGAAAGAAAGGGAAGAAAGAATGGCATGTGGCATGCAAAGAGCTTCTACAAAACAGTAAAAGAAAACGGGTAAAACATTTGGAAAGAAAGTAGACAGAAAAGCAAGTATAAATGACTAACCATATAAAAAGATTTTTGATCGTAATGAAAACCAAAGTCTAAATGGTCATTAGACACATTAAAGGACACACAAACACCATCATAGTATGATAAATACAAATTAAGTCAGTCACCTTTCAGATGGACAAAGCCAAAAGGAAGGTCACTATCATACGCAGACAAGAATGAAGAAACAAGCGTTTTCATAACTGCTGATGGGGTGGCAAATTAATTCAGTGTCTTAAGAAGTACAAATTGTAAGTGTGTATAACCTCTAACTCAGCAATTCCACTTCCAGAAACTGATTTTTTTTTTTTTTTGAGACAAGGTCTCACCCTTTAGTCCAGGCTGGTCCTGAACTCACTACGGAGACCAGGCTGGTAGAAACTGATTCAACAGCACATGTGCAAATACATAGGAAGTAACACTTGAACACAGAGCTAACTTATATATTCAAGAATGGGTTGCTAAAATATAAAAATGCTACTGATATTTTAGCAAACACCGCTCCCCTGGGCCTATATCATACCCAACTGCTGTCACGCCACCCAAGATCTCACTGCAGCACAACAACTCTGGAGAACTCCTGAAGCTGCAAAATCTCTGGGCCGCTGCTACAGGCAGCATCCTCCTGACCAGCCAGTGTCCGTGATGTAATAGTTGTGGAATACTTGGACATTGATACTGTGTTCAAGGCCACTGGCTGCTACACGGAATGCAATAGCGCAACTTGGGAAATAACCCGATCAATAGCTAACGTTTACTAGATCTTAATATGAGTCTCGCTCTGTGGAGTGCCTGACATCGATTAACGTATTTAACCCTAACAACAATCCTTAGCAAAGGTACTATTGCAATTCTTATTTTTCCATGAGAAAACAGAGGTACAAAGAAGTTAAATAAATTGCCCAAGGTCATAGAGCAAATAAGCATTGAGCCAGAATTCTATCAAGGTAGTCTGATCCAAAAACTGATGCTCCTAAAATACAGAGTGCTTTATTAAAGATTTGTGGAATACTTTAGGGCTTATTCGTGTAGTGGGAAATCACGTGGCCATAAAGAAGAGGGAAAGGTTCTTTATAAGTTCATAGTAAATGTTGTCCACGCTAAATTGTCGATTGAAAAGAAAACACAGAAAAATGGGCCTAGTAGTCATTCAATTTATGGTTAACGTACTTAAGCACATGCATATGTGTATGTATATCAGAAATTGCATATGCATCACATATAAAGGTTTGTGTATGTGTAAAATCATTAATCAGATAGATATAATACATCTGGAATAACTTAGGAAGCTGGTAACACTAGTTGAGCAAAAAAGGCTTAAAGAATTAGAAAATTGTTTGCTGTGTGTTCCTTCTATATCTTTTCATTTTTATGCCATATGTATTATCACATATTTTTAAAACTATACCACAAATTATGAATAACACAAACATGATGTATACATAAAAGCTGTGAGGCCAGAAATTAAAAGAGCTTAAAGACAAAAAGAAAAAAATATACAGCTGGTCCCATGTAGGTAACAGTTCATCTCCTGGTAGTCAGAAAGCATAAGCGTTTAAGGATGACGACGTTGTGAGGCTACTTGGAGAGCAGGCAAGGAGCACTCTAAGTGCAGAGGCAGAATTAAGGCACTGTGGCAAACTGCAACGATAGTGTACACAATGAAGCAAAGGTCTGTGGAGGTGTGTGTGTGCCCTGCGCATCATGAGGACCCACGGAAACTCGGATCTGTGCATGGAGGGGTCCAGCGAGAGCCTGTATGGACTCCTAGAGGTTCAGATTAGAAGTCAGCCCGCGGTGCCCAGCCTTGGGAAATTCAGAAGCATCTAAGTTAGAAATGCCCACGCCCCACCC
Source organism: Ctenodactylus gundi (assembly GCA_004027205.1). Classification (NCBI taxonomy): domain Eukaryota; kingdom Metazoa; phylum Chordata; class Mammalia; order Rodentia; family Ctenodactylidae; genus Ctenodactylus; species Ctenodactylus gundi. Next base: position 326,522 of record PVKB01000237.1, read on the forward strand.
TGCTGAGGAGCTAAGCTGCGAGCTATCCCCAAGGGACTGAGCAAGAAACAAAGACGTAATTGAAGGGTTGAGAAAAATAGGACCGAGGGAAAATGGCTCAAGGAGCTGAGATAGTTGGTTCTGAAGGAGGACAATTACTTGTCCCCTGCTTGATGACTGCCTCACCGTTCATTGTCAGTGGGATGGTGACCAGCTGTTCTCTGGTGCCACAAAGAAGACAAAGAGGAAAAAGGCTCCAAGGCGGCATGAACAATTTAAATTGAATTCAGAGAAAATCTTTGTCAGGAAAAAAAATCAAGTTAATAAATACCAAGGAAATGGATTCTGAGGGAATCTGATGAGACTTAAGGATGTAGAAATCAATCTGATTTGAATTCCTGTTCTGCAAGATACATCAGTCCCGCTTTTGGTATCCTAGTGTCTTCATCTCAAGCTGTGGGGAATAATGCCATCCTCAAAAGTTGCTGTAACTGTATATTTAGGCAGGCGCCGACAATCCCAACACTCAACAAGCTGAGGCAGAAGGATCACAAGTTTTGGGTCACTGAGCTACCCAGGGAGATTTTGTCTCAAAAAACAAAATTGTGTATAGCATTTAGAACAGAGGCTAATACTGTACTTTCTCAAATAATAGCAGCTATTTCTCTTTAGGGCAGAAAGGACACCGTCTATTCACAGTGATTTAGATGTCGCTTAAAATGATCACTGAAGTTGTCTGTCATTCAAGAAAATATTTCAAGTGCCTCATCAACAGTTATATGCACACAGTTTTATAATGAAACTTTAAAAGTTATCTCATATGCTTTGATTGTCAGGAGCTCCAATAAGCCATTTTCCCAACCTTACTTTCTAGAAAAGCATGACGTAGAGCAGAGGTTTTAGTTTCCTTTCATTTTGCTTTGTTTTGTTGTGTTTTGTTTTAAATGGGACTATGACCCATATTAATATATAAAGCTTATCCTAACATGGTACAAATATATGCATTCATGTATGCATAACTGAAAAGCTTGCAAGAAACTACCTATGGCTTTCAACCTGCCTCCCATTTTGATATCTTCTTTTTCTACTTCATTAATAAAAAGCTTGTCTTGACCCACAATATTGGTTTTATGAGCCATCAGTAGATTGTGACACACAATTTGAAAAACTTGTGTACAGCTTAGGAGTTGTGACTTGCCACCCTGGGTAACTACTTGGCAGGTTTCTTGATTGCTCTGAGGTTTGGCTTGCTCACTCATTAACAGGGGGTTAAATTATGTATATCTTAGTGTCTCGAGAAGTTTAGAGTAGGACACAATGTGCACAATACCTAACATTGACTTAATGTCCTCTCCTCAATAAAAGCTGATGATGTCATTGAATGGCTGCCACAAAGCCCCACCACTAAAACTGAGCTTTATTCTCAGACTGGAGCCACATGAGCTGTTACTGGCAGGCACGCCAACCAATCAAATTTGCTCATGAGCAAGGCCAAAAAGCAAGTGTGAAATGAAAGTGACTATGAAGTGCGAATTACTGGAAGAGTCTAGAGTTTTCCAAATACGCGGAGGAGAGTGTGTTGAGTATTCAAGCCAGAGGGGGATGAGCATTCAAGAGCTGCAAAGAGAGGCCATGACCTGCATCCTGGATTCTAAGGACAGTGTAGACAGGAGATTTAGTTTATAGATGTAAATATAGATATCAAGTAGAAAAAATATAAAATAAATTTGTTAGATGTTTTGTTTCTTAAGGCAATACATCTTAGGTGCTGAAAAATTAATGTGAAAGAGCTTTCCTCAACTAAGACAAATGAAAGTCTGAAATAAATTGCCAGAAATAAAATAGTGGACACTTCACTCATATAAAATTCCTACAAAAGTTTCTGTGTGTTGTTTATTTTTGTGTGTATGTCTGTGTCCTTGTCTCTTTAGTGTCCACGTGACTCTTTTGCCTTCAACTTCATCTACCACTTAGTGCTTGAGAGGGAAGATTATTTCTAAAACTGGAAAGTAGAAGCTGATTATTAAGAGTGCATGTCCTCACTCTGCTGTGAGTAACGGCAAGCACATCCAAGGGAGTAGGTACTGGGGACTTCTAAGAAGTTTGACCTAAGACCCAGTTTTCAGGTCTTGCCTAAGACTTGGATACCCCAAGGATGATGCACAGAACACTGAGCTCTCAGACCCCACGCAGGCTGGCACAAGCGACAGGCCAATGATACACAGTATGAGTGCTAGCCTGTAGTTGGTGGAGCTTTGACAATGAAGCAGAGACCTCAGAAGCACCAAGATTTATGGTCTTGCCAGCTGGACAGAATATAAGACAGATTAGTTGCCAATCCTGTCAGTCTGAGTTACTGGCATGAGATTTTAAGCCTGTCCACCCATGGACCTTCACAACATTCTGTAGTTGAGGCTGAAGTCTTCCTGGATCACACTGTGGCCTTTGACAGCACTTTTTCTACATGTCGGGTAACATTCTCTCCTGATCCAGGCCAGTGAATCAAAGCGTATCCCTTGGAAATATGCTCCAATTAGTGTCTTAAAAGCAGGACTAGAGCAATCAGAAAAAGATGTGCTGAATAGCTACACAAATTTCTAGAATTTCCTATGTCGAAGTGAACTCCTATTGCTATGACAATGACTCATCATTATTCACCATGCCGGGGTTCCAAACATGATGAAACTTCGAGGAGACACGTGTTACCACAGAATGATGAATGAGCTCAGGCATAATATACTGTCAGCCCACCCCACTCTTTCTGGTCTCTAAACAAAGGAAATGTGTTTCTATCAGGCTTAGGGATCTGATACAGCTGAAAAGAGTGAACACTTCGTTATTTTTGTCAAAGCCATTTTCAAGCATTATCTTTCCCTGCAACTGTATTTCTCTTAGAGAATCAGATTATCATCAGAATAAAATCTGGCATTATTACATACAGAAAACTCTATCATTACTCATTGGGTTTTAATTACTGGATTCAATGATGTCAATGCCTTTTTAATTTTGTTCCTCTAAAGAAAATTTTTAGAAGTTTCTCTCATTCTTTCTGATTTTATTCTTACTTGTCTAGGAGTATTGAGAACTTGGTTAATGAATGCAGCAATGTTAATTCGTTTTCAAAATTCAGCTCTAAGCATTAGTCTCTATTAATCATTTTGATAATATCTTTATGAATGCACAGCCAATGATTAAGCATAACTAATGACAGAATTTTTTATTAATGACTAATTTGGGAAAGTAGTACTTTCAGAGCACAATATTAAACCACCTATCATCAAATCTAACCTTCCGTGGACTTACTTGCTAAGTACTGTGTATTGCAAAGGCAACGTTACCACGTCCATGATAAAATGGGCAAATGTATCTGTAGCAACAGCACATGAACTCTAAGGCTACATTCACAATTAGAGTTCATTTTCTCCCTCCTAAGGTATAAAAGGAAATAAATGGAGAAGGAGATTATGAGAACCAAACAGATCTTTAGCGACCACAAAATAAATGAGCATTTGAATATCAACAAGACCAGTGAGTGGATGGAGGGGGTTCAGACTTCTCAGTCCTTCCAAAAAAAAATCAAAGACATCCTATATTAGAAAGGCCATATTTTCCATATCAGAACTTTGTTATGGGCTGTGATGAGGATGCATATAAGCTCTGTCTATTTCACCCTAATTCTTTCATGCATTAATTTATGTATTAATTCAATGCACATTTATAGTGCCCTGGTCTGAGACAGGCTCTGACTATACAACAGTGTACAGGACTCAGGTATCTACTGTCTTCACGTAGTTAATAAACAGAACAAAATGAAAATGCATAGAAGTAAAAGTCAGCTACAAAGAGCTGAGGCAAATCAATTTAGGCAAATATTTGAGGCAAGTCCAAGCCGTGGAGTTTGAACCAAGGCCATTCGTCTTCCAACATTACATTTCTTTTCTATACGATGTGCTCTACTTTTCGTGTAGGCAAACCTCCAGGCAAAGGGCGTCTCCTCCACCACGAACCCAAGAGGTTTGGGAGTAGCAGCTCAGCACGAGAGCACAGCTGTTCCCCTAGCACGCTAGGCACAAAAATCCATAACTAATTCACACAAGCCAGTCCCCTTCTTCCTGCAGTGGGCTGAGTGTATGCCAGGGTCCTCTCACCTACTGCCACTAACCGCACACCTGAGAGAGCCGCATCTGACCTCCTGTTCATGTCTCCACAAGGCAAGCTTTGGTGAAGCTGGGCTGGGAGGAAGGAACACAGGGGTTTCTCTACTACGTGTTGAAAAAGAATACAGGCTCCTTATGTGCAAGGGTTATTCCTGTTGCTCTTGGTATCTGTCCCTGCTCACGATATACATAAGCAAGACAGTGAAAGGAGAAAAGAGCAAAGGAAATAAAAGTAAAGGTTGGCCTAGACCTTAGCCACCAACACTGCGTCCTCTGGATCTCATATCCAGCCCCACCACAATTTGTCAGGTTTTTTAGAATCGTACTTTCTAACAGACTGAGTCTTACAGTTCTGCAACCTCTGAGCTCAACTGAATCAATTACCAAACCAAGAGACATACCTAAAGAATACTAGCTTAGGTTCTTGTAGAAATATTTCACAAGGATTTTCCAGTTGGTTCTTCAGGACCACTTAAAACAACATTTTCATCTCTTCTGAAATGCTTATTAACGTCAAAACAGGGGCTGGAGAACTAGCACAGCAATTTAAGCACTTGCTTTGTGCCTTATAAAGCATGCATGGTGGCACACACCTATAATCCCAATGCTCAGGAGGCTGAGGCAAAAGGATTGTCTGAGTTAAAGACCAACCTGGGCTACACAGTGAGTTCAGGATCAGCTGTGGACTACAGAGCTAAACACTTGTATCAAAGACAGATGGAGGGAAGGAAGGATGGAAGGAAGAAAGGATAAATGTTCACAATAAAAAACTAAAAGGCTTTATAGTGAAAAAAAATTATAGGATCTGAATCAAACTGTGGAACAAATGCACAGAGATTGGAGTCTCATAGACTCTGGATCCAAACACCAGCAAAATACACTGAGTGCATTAATTATACTTACTTGGCCTCAGTTTTCCTACCTGTAAAGTGTGTGGCTAAGAATCCCACAAAAGATGTTTATCTTGCAAAAGGGCCACGTACATAAAACACTTCCCACTGCTTAACTCGTAGTAAGAATTGAATAGCCACTTCTACTTGCATTAAAATAGAAAATTACAGAACAATCTATCCTAACCGTAAATGTCCAGTCTCTGAGATGAGGTGAGCTTGATTACCAGAGGTGGTGGAAAAATGGGCATTTATAAGACTCAAATTTAAATTAATCTTACACTCTTTTCTTTTGGTCCGCTCCAAGATTCTCAGCCACATTCCATCACCCTGTTGTCCAGCCTCTTGCCTAATTATAAACAAAACTCTGGCCTGTTAGCAGGACAGACTTTCTCAGGCTCTGTTCTATAAACAACACTAGAACAATCACAGATGCTTTAAAGGCCAGAAGAGCTCTTCCAGTACAGGTTTTTTAAATTTAATTTAATTTAATTTTTGGTTCTTTTAATCTAGATTCAGGCTTGAATAATTGTGCATTTGCCAGCCACAGGCATGTCGTCTTAAACCTTGCTCTTTGCAGCACGCACCACCCTGGCTCCTGATTGTTCATTTCATGTCTGCTTCATCCTTGGCAAACAGGCTGAGAGCTAAAAGGAGGTCTCATTCCGCATTCATCTCCTCCTTAGTCCAATGGCATGCACATAGTAGGTGCCCAGTAAACATTTGTCGAGCCAATGAATGGACAAATAAGTCAATGAAAAGCAATATAAAGGTAAGGATCATGTCAAGTGCATCATGTTGTCTTCTGTGGTTTCCGTGGAGGAAAAAAAATGGACATTTTTAAAACCTCATAATTTAATTTTAAACTGTTTTCATTTGGTCCTGTCCAAGATACTCAGCCACGTCCCATCAACCCTCATCATCCAGTCTTTTTGCCTAATTACAAACAATGTTATGAATGAACGAGGATCATTTCCTAAGTCTATTTGAGGCACAAAGAACTTTAAAATTAATAACAATTTAAACATCAATTTGTACCTTCAACAACAGCTTTTAAAATCTCAAAATCAATATATTAGCTATCTTTCAAAACCATGCCAGATTGACTGTTTACTTCATGACTGTGTTTGTGACTTTTCATAAAACTTCTGAAACATTTTATTAACAGGATATTATTAAGTTCACACAACATCTCAGTGTGTGGATTTTCTCCTTATTAATAGGGAAGGCAGGGCAGAGAGGAGTGTATATTCACCCCTAGATCAAATTGAGTTTAGCAAAGCTGACATCAGAAACCTGGGCTGTCTTCTTCTGAGGGATGAGAACATCTGCAAGGAGTTTTCCCATTGGGAAAACCCAAGAGACTTATGTCTTCCAAAACCAGGTTCACAGGCAGCAAGACAGTACATCTGAGATTCAGTTCCAGGTACAATCCTTCAGTGGCAGAGGGGGACTGATTCTAGGACTCCCACAGATAGCAAAATCTTTTCTCATTTCTCTATATAGTATTTTCATACAAGCTATGTGCATCCTCCTGCATACCTAGACTACTTATAATACATAATACAATGCAAATACTGTGCAAACAGCTGTTGACATTTACTGCTTAGGGAGCAAAGACAAGAAAAAAATGTACATGTGAAGTTGACTAGATGGTGTTTCTTTTTTTTTAATTTCAACCTCTGGTTGGTTGGTTCCTCAGATGTAGGACTGACGGATGCAGAGACCTGACTGTTTCTGAGCAGTCCACTGTCTCACGTGCTCTCCTTCCTATGCATAATGTCGGATGCAGAGACCTGACTGTTTCTGAGCAGTCCACTGTCTCACGTGCTCTCCTTCCTATGCATAATGTCTGTTCCCACAGACAACAGCCCTCTTCCTTGATCCCCGAACACACTATACATGAAACCCAACCTCACAGAGCCTTTCCTGTTTGGCAACCTTTATTTAATATTAATTGGGGAAGAACTGGCTTGGGTCAAAGAATTTGGCACTGTTCCCTATCTCTTCTTTGTAGGGGAAAAAAAAATCCCACGTACTTTTATTTACATACAGACAAATATCCAAACTTATTTTACTCTGCCTTCTTTTGCTATTTGCTGCCTTACTGCTTATATTTTCACACTCTATTGGCCCATAAATATATTTTCTTTTTTAAAAGGCACTTATTTTCCTAAGAAGAGCCTCATGATAGCTTTTAAAGAAGTATTTTTCCACCTGAGCTCAAATTCCCAATTGTTACTCAATATTCATTTTCTCCTTTGTCATGTAGAATGACTGAATTTGAGCTGGCCACAAGGACACCATTAAAAAATTTTTTAAAAAAAGACTTTCTCAACCTCCCTTATAGTTGTAAATAGCGCGACATATGAATGGAACCGTGTGAGCAAGACACTCGTCACGGAACCTGCATTCCGCTTCCTTTCCCCTCCTTTCCATTGTGTGAAATGTAGACATTGCTGTACAATCTAGAGCAGCAGTCATGGACCGTGGAAGACTTTTTGTTGAGGCCGACAAAACAAGAACATGTCTCTCATGTTGCTGAGCTGCTGCTTCAGCCCTGGACAATTTAGACTCTCGTGTGAGGAAGAAATGGGCTTTCCCTTGCTTTAGCTACCGTTACGTGGGTTGTTTATGACAGCCTCGAAATACACTCCCTCACAGAAAAACTGGCAAACATCAGCTGCATCAGGAGATAATGCGACAGGCATTCTAATCAGATTATCCATTCTAGCACCGGCTCTGTTCATTTCCTTTCTCTTTTTTGTTTTCCTCTTTCATTTAGAACCATTCTGGCAGACTCTTACCAAGTCAACAGATTTGTATTGTTTTTAGCTATAGATAAAAATTTTAGCATTTTACACACCTGAGATTTTTTCAACTAATATTACATGCTTCTGAATTATTTCAGTTTACAATAAAGTCCAAGTTAAATCTTCTATTGAAATTTCCTCACCTTTAGAACTTTTACTCCTACACTTGTTCTTTTTTTAAAAATGGTTTTAGTGTAAAGTCTGTATACATCAGAAAATGGTTATGCTTGTTGAAACTTTAACATAAATCACTAGACAATTAAATTCAAGAACTCCTAATGTTTTGTCCTATTTGGTTGAGTTCATTTTTCTGAAAGATGTGAAGCCCTGCGTAGATTCAGAAGTCCTGATTTCTTTCTACTTCCACTCTCCTTCCTACTTCTGTAGCAGGATCCTTTCTGGGTATTTTCAAACATTTAATAAGTACAATTTGATAAATACCTTTCCACAACTTGATTTTCATTCAACATCAGGCTCTAGTTCATTCATTCATCTTAATTCTATTGTGTAATTATTCTGCAACGTGTTCATTCTCCTATTGGTAAACATTAAGGTTGTTTCTACTCACTATTTTAAGCAATACTGCAGTGAACATTCTTTCACCTAAGTCTATGTACACAGGTTCAAACATTCTCTAGGATATATGCAGAGTAAATAAAATTGTAGATTATAATGTTTGTATATTTTCAACTAGACTTTAGTAAATTGAATTCCAAGTTTCTCTACCAATTTGTTCTTTGATTTCTGTATATCTTCATGTACATATGATATTCCAGGACTTTTACTTTCACCAATATATTAGGTTTGCGATGGTTTCTCACTGTCATTTTAATTCGTGTCCCCCAAAATTACATTTTAGGGTTCATTGCCGTTTAGCGCCCCTAGCCTATTATCTATCTCTTTACTACTGGGGCTGCTGTTGTTATTGCTGTAGATTTGTAACTACCCCTTATATGTTTGTTTTGAAACTTTTGAAGTACACCCATTGCGGTTATCTTCTCTCTAGGCATTTAACTTTCACACAGTCTAGATACTTTAATGTTAATCCTTTCTATGAATTATACTTTTAATTTCTGATTAAGAAACCCTCTTCTACACAGAACCTTTAAAACAGTTTCATATATTTTAAGCCAAAAATTTTAAAGTTCTCCTTCTGAAATAGAAACATTTAGTCTTTATAGAAATGAACAAAAGCAGACATTTAAAGATTTTCATTCTAAGCATACCAAGTTATGGCTTTTGTGACAGCTGAGGGATTGTGAAATGAAAAAGTGATTTTTGAAATAGTAGAAATAATTTTCAAAATTATCCATAAAAATATCAGAAATAGCCAAAAGTTCACATTCCTTCTTTTTTGCCAATACTTACGTACTATTACCAATATTTTACGCAGCACAGTCCTTAGCCTGTGCGTTGGATTCAGACCATGCACCACTGCAGACTGGCTCATCCTCACATGCCCTCCATCCCTGGCCATCTGCCTGGAGCAAAACCCAGAGATGGCTCACGTCCCAGCTGCTGCCACCATCATCTCATGTCCTGAAGCCTCCAATTTTCTCCGCTATCTCAGGGAGAAAACTCAGCCTAGGTGTTGAGCTGTAGCAGCCCAGTGTGACAGCTCCACCAACCTGACCTTACTGACTCTCCGGTCTTCCTGACCAACGGTGACTGCCCAGGTGGTAGCTGATAATAGAACAGTAAGTGACAAAGGCTCACTCCCCCAAGAGACAGGTTCAGTCATGAGATGGAAGATGGAAACAAACCTGCAGGTCATAAATTGTCCTTTTTCTCCCACAGTGGACTGTTCTGAGGAGTAGTGACTCCACATGGCCACTCACAAGTCCCACAGTAGCCAGCCACGGATGGTTTCATGTTTGGGGTGTTGGTTTCATTTGTTTGTTTTGTTTTAAGAAAATGTGCTGAAGATTGGGAACTTGCCCTCATGTATAGCTCTTTCTCCTTCTCTGCTTTATTTCCCCTTTTCCTTTCTCCTTTCTTCTGTAAAGTTACATCTTATTTCAATAAACAATGGCAGTTAAGTTTTGCTTCATAGTCTCTTTTTAGGGATCCCCTACCAGACCAAAATTGATGTTTAAAAAAAAAAGATCTAGTAAAAATGCTAAAACTATTAGTAAATTTTATAAATACTGTACAAATGAGTTGATTCACCAGCAAGTCAGTCATCTGTTTCTCTGGAAGGGAAGATAAAGAAAAGCGTAAAGACCTAAGTTATACTTATACTGGACAGGAAATCATTATTGAGCAAAAAGGAAGCTTAAAAGACAGAGGACGGAGCAACCAGCAGAGCCCGGCCTGCATCTGAGAGCTTGCAGGACTGGGCCTTTGTGCGCCCCGTCCCTTCTGCACCCAGAGACCGCCAGGTAACGCTTAACACAGAAAGAGTCTAATTTAAGAATCTTAGGAAAAGAAACAGAGCCCATCAACAATACAGGAGCCTCAACTCACAGTAACAAAACCATGAGGAAAGCTGTCAATAAATCTCCTACAAAAAGACCTGACACCCAAGAAAATGATAACAAGGACCCTGAAATAGCAGAACCCAAAGATGAAAAAGGCAAAAGAGATGATAATTTCTGGGCCCAGAAATACTTAGAATTGAAACAGGAAATAAAACAGGAAATGGAATAGGAAATGCAAGAGCTATGCCCCCAGGACACAGGTATGCTATCAGCAAACATTTAGAAGAAATTAAAGGAAAACAAAGAAGATATAAACTGAAAGACAATGAAGGCAATACAAGAAATTAGATAAGAATACAACAGAGATATAAAAATATTGAAAGCAGACATTCAGGATGTGAATAACACACAGGAAAAATAATCTGTCTGAACACTTTGAGAATAGGATGTCAGACCTAAGGAATAAAAATGATTGAGCTGGAACATACAAGCTGTAAAGAATGCAAAATAAAACAGGAAGAAAGGGAATGGTTTTAACAGCTGATGGGTGACTCAAGAGAAACAATCTCAGAATTATGGAAATGCAGGAGAAAACTGAGGACAAAAAAAATGACTTAAAGACCATGTTCCATAAAATTATGGAAGAAAATTTCCCAAATCTTAACTACTGAAGGCATATAGAGTGCCAAACAACTCTGATCAGAAGAGAACCTCATCATGACACATCATACTAAAATACTAGAGACCCAACACAAAGAGAGAATACTAAAAGCTGTAAGAGAAAAACAGAGGTGACTGACAAAGATTAGTCCATCAGGATACCTGCAGTTTCTCAACCCAGACCCTAAAAGCCAGATCATTGAGCAATATCACCCAAGCACCAAGAGAACACAAATGCCCAATGTAAACTTTATGTACTGCACTTATATATATCAATAAAACAGGGAAAGTTTTCTTTAAAAAGACAGAGGATGTTCAGGCTAATCACAGGTTCTGTTCTGGGCAACGGAGAAAATGGCACCGCCATTCACTTCATTAACACGGGAGAAGGTTGGCGGGGGAGGGACACTAATCTTGTTGTCAACCTGATGGACTAGGAAAGTCCCAGCTGATCAGTAAGGCTGAGTGTCGAGCATGTCTGTGGATGACTGGCACACAGACCAGCAAACTGAGAGCAGAAGACCTGCTGCCCTAGTCTTTGCCATGGCCTCTGGACATCAGTCTCCAGCACAACCTCCCAGCAGTTTCTGTACAGCGAGCTCCCCGACCTTCAGTTTCAGTCTGGTGTCACATTCTTGGTTCCCTTGTTCTTCACTTTCTGTCTTCTCCTCTGAGAAACTACTGGATCCTAAACTCCTAGATGTGCAAAGAGACATTTTGGACTCTTTCTTCTGACTCCAAGATGACTACTGTAGTCTCTCCACCTCTGACTTTGTAAGCCAACTTAATAAATCCCCTAAATAATAAATACTAAGTAAATTAACTGTGTCATGTGAGATCCTGAGGCTAAACTTTTGCTGCCATCTTGAAACTGTGAGATGGCTTTGTGAATGGCAGAGCTAAAAGGAATAAAAACCCTAAGTTCCTGATGACACCTCTGAGACCCTGATCCAGCCCTAGAACAAGCCATATTCAGTCTTTTTGCTTTCTGCAATACTTAAATGTCAGCATGATACATCATTACTGGGGGCTCTGACATTTGTAGCTCAAGTTTCCCTAGCCCAGCTCTGGCAACTAGAACCAAAGGAGCAGATAAGACCATCAGAAATGGCCTTAGCCAGAACTCAGAAAAAAATGTCAATGTTAAAAAAAAGATAAAAAAATCTTCCAAGAACTGTGAGAAGGACTGGCTCAGATGATGTTTGTAATCCAAGATAGCAGTAGTCATAATTAAGTAATATCATAAAGAAATAAAAGAAATGTAACTGTGAAAATACTCTTGTATATTATAATGACAAAGACATATCTTTATGCATATATTCAAACACTCAGAATGTACAATCTCAATCATGTACCCTGGTGTAAACTATGGATTTTAGGTGGTAAAAATATGAAGGTGGGAATCCCTCAACTGTACCAATTGTGGCATCTGATGGGAGGTGTTGTGGAGGGAGAGGCTACGCTTGTAGAGTAAGGAAACAGGAAAACCTCCTGTATCCTCTTTTCAAACGCTACTGTGAACCTAAACTTTTAGCCATAAAAACTAAAGCCTTAAAAAAAGGGAATGCTATTCTAAGTTATTGATATCAATATAGCTCATAAATTGCAACTCCATAGATTTTGGAAAATTTTTTATTAATATCTGGGAACTTCATTTTTCTTCACCCCATTCTTAGAATCAAGAATTCATTTGGAGTCCTCACTGATAGATATGACAAACATCTTCAAATTCCATGCTTAGGCGTTTCCATGTTCCTGGTCATGAAATTCACTTGTCCCCAGAGACATAATTGCTTGTCAGCATGAAGCTAAGCCGACGAATAATTTTGACAACACCACAAACCAAATTAGTGAACTGGCCAACTTCAGATTTCTCCACTAGTTCCTGTTTTTGCCAAGTGTTTAACTGTGAGTGGAAAAGATAACTTATCCCTTTCCCTTCACTTAGAATAAATATTTGTCAGCTCACTGACATTACATTATCCATACAACATATTTATTTTGTAGTCAGTGGCCTACACTCTGCTGGACTATAACATAAAAGTTGGGGTCAGAGGGTAGTTCATGTGAAATGATAGCGTAATTTCAGCAACGTTCAAGGTAAACTAATTTAACAAAAGAAGAGGAAAGGTCATGAGAAAGGACTCTGAAGTCATACTGGGTACTAGATTTTGACCCCACTGCTTAGAAACTGAAAAATTAAGCAAGTCTCACACCTAAGTCTCAACTTTCCATCTGCCAGCGTTCCACAGAGTTGTTCCCAAAACTAACTCATGTCTACAAAGAGCTAGTATGGTGCCTAGCTCATAAGACATTGCTGGGAATTTACCAAAAATTCTCAATCGGTGCATTTATAGACTTCAATATTGGACCATGATATTGAGGCACAATATCTGTTCACTGTGTTGTTCTCGCAACACATATGCATCTCTGTGTCTAATGCTTTTCTTTGGGCAAAAACATCATTTTTATGCTAATGTTTTATTTAGTTTTGAGGGGTGATACTAGGGATTAAATCAGGGCCTTTGTGCTCAGCTACATCCCTACCCTCCCCACTTTTTTAAATTTATTTTTTATTTTGAGACAATGTCTCACTAAACTGCCCGGTAGGGCTTGAACTTGTGATCCTCTTGCCTTGGCCTCCCGGAGTTCTGGAGTTACAGGCCTGCATCATCATACTTATTTAATATATTTTTTATCCATGGGCAAACAGGATGGCTACAAATGTTGCTCTATATGCTCTCTGTGCCAACTGTCACGCTGTTGTGTCTCGGCTCCAATTCTACCTTTCTGCGCTTCAATTTGTGACACTGAGGCGAGAGCTCTGCCAACCACATCTGGTTTCATACTGGCCTCTAACTTACAGTGGAGGCTGCAGACTAGAGCAGGAAGAAAGGATTTGATCCTTCCTGGTGCCCGATCTTTCTGTCTGCTCTCTCACCCAGCACGCACCAAGTCCCTTCCGTGTTCTCTCTCGCTTGTGTGTGGCACCAGCCCTCTACTCCTCAGTGATACCAGCTCGGCTGGGACAGCTGCCTTTCCATGGAGATCTGCATGTCAGTCCACAGGGTCCTGCTCCAAACTTTTCAGTCAGGCTGCCTTCTTCAGGTTATCCCCTCCCCTGCCGGAAAGGGAGCTACTTTTTGCCACTACGACAGTTGGGGTAACTTAAGACTTCTCTTTTCATCTTCTCAGTTACCTGGGTCACAACTCAGACCTCGTTATCAATTCCTTCTATTATGTTTTTTTTCCATAACTGGCAAGATTTGTCCCCTGGTGAGACAGTCACTCATATCATCTTATTCCTGTCTGGCTTTGGTGACAGAGCCTGGTAGCTGCTCTGAACAAATTAGAAGTTAGAAGATTTTCTCATCTTTTTTTTTATCTGCTCCTGGAATTTTAATGAAACTCTCCTAGAGATACCTCTGGGCCTGCTACCTTTTAAGTAGACACAAATTGAAACTCATTTTCAATTTCTTCTGTGAATTTGGGTCTACTTGATTTCTTTTCTATGTCTTCTTGCATAAACATTGGTAGTCTAAATTTTTCAAGAAAACGATTTAGGTTACTACTTTTCCTATTCTAATTTACGCAGTTAGAGAATTCTCAATTCCACATAAAATGCCTTTGAAATTTGGGACTGAGATCATTTAGGCTCCTGCCAAAGGGAAGTCTGGCCCTGTTCAGCTTCTTCTTCTTCTTTTTTTTTTTAAAGATTCCCATTTCTTTCCATTTTTATGCCAAAGAAGAAGTTAACTTCTTTTCTTTCCTTTTTTTTTTTTTTTTTTTTTTTTTGGTATTATTAAGAGCTAAGAATTTTCAGAAAGTGGACTTTTCTGTGTTGATTCTTCTGAGTCCTTTCAATGTAAGAATGTGTGTTTTTCAGAACCAGATTTTTTTCTACTTCCTTTTCCACTCATTTTTGGTGATCTCATCTATCTGTCCAGAAATTACAGCAGATGAATATTGTACCGAGTTACACTTCTTACCATGACCAACAGAAACAGATTTTCTATTTTGCCTGTAACAACTAGAAAATTGGACAAAATATTTGAAATGATGAGTTTCAGACATAGGATAATGGGATTTTAGATTACTGTCCCTGAGAAAGGCAAGACAAATAAAAGGAGCTTTTTTTCTTTTTTTCTGTACTGGGGACTAAAGCTAAGGTCTTCACATTGAGCATACCCAGCCCCTTTTATTTTATTTTATTTTTTTGAGACAGGTTCTTACCAAGATGCTAAGTTGCCCAGGCTAGGCTTGAACTTGCAGTCCTCCTGCCTCAGCCTCCAGAGTTCTAGGATTTCAGAACTCTGACACCACACCCAGATTTTTCAGGTGAATGGATCCAGGGGCCACTGCTCCAGCTTACTGCCTGGAGGCAGTTTCCAGAGCACTGTGCAAGAAATGTTACTCAAAAACAACTCAAAAATTCTACTGTATGGAGAGGACAGAGATCAGAGTCTGGGAGGTTTCATTTCTCAGCTGCCAGACTAACAAAAATTAGAGTATCACATACTTTCTTCAGGAAAAATTAAAGGGTTCCAAAGTTTGTTAAATATTTTTTGATGACTTTGGGGCTACTTGCATATTGAATTTAATGCTTGCAGAATTTTTCTTATAGCATTAGTTTTACTTCAAATAGTATGACAAGTTAATCCTGAGAAAACAAGTTTTTATATTATATTTCATATTTAAAAATTTTAAAATTATGGTACCCTTGGGACACCTTGTACAGGAAACCAGGGACCCTCAGATATTGCCAAATGGGATGTACATTGGTAAAATTCTCCCAGGAGGAAATTTGGCAACATGTTACCAAACTGCATTCAAACTTTTTTTTTTTTTTTTTGAAACAGTGTCTTATTCTGTAGTCCATGCTGCACTCACTATGCAGCTCAAGCTGAACTCAAACTCACAGTGATCCTCCTGGATCAGCCTCCAGAGGGCTGTGATTACTGGCATGCGCCACCACGCCCAGCTACTATGTGGTGCTGGGGGATAGAACCCAGGACCTCACATTCTTAGGCAAGTTCTCTTACCACCGAGCTATGCCCCTAGCCCCCAACTTTACCTTTTGAACCAGCAATCCCACTTCTAGAAATCTACCTTGAAAATATAGCACCAACAGTGCCATACACATACATGCACATTATTCATGACATCATCATTTTTGCAGCAAAATATTGAACTTAAATACCCCTATTAGTAGAACAGTTGGATGTCCTACAATGTCACATAATGAAGCAAAAGAATGAGGAACGTTTCTGAGAGCTGACAGATTGTAATTCCCATGATTAATTGAGAAAAGGCAAAATACAAAAAGAATTCAAATGGTAACAAATACATAAAATGCGCTACTTTTTAAACCTTTATGCTGCAATGTTTGGCTCTATGTGAATGAACATTTCCATCTGCTTACTGCAATATTCAAGTTCCAAGAAAAGATAGAAAGAAGAGGGGTTGCACCAAAAGAAATGAGACTGACAGAATGTCATTTTCCTAAGCATTTTGTGGCCAAGAAAAAGCAGCTTAATTGCTGTGCGCAGTATTATGCCCTCATGATTTGAGACATACACACACACGCAAATTATTGTACTATGTGTTCCAGAAATCCAGCAGTGTGTGCTATTTCTTGCTTTGAGAATCATCACTCCAAAGTAAAAAATAAAATAAATCTCATCAGTGTTTCAGAAAGGAAGTTTAGAAAATCATACCCTAATTTATTTATACTTTAATATTGCTTAGGATGTTGTATTTTTTGCTAAAATTCAAAATAATGGTAAATTTATAACCATACAACAAATGTTGAAACAAAAATGTTATCTATACACAAAGCAGTTCTGAATGTTGTGATTACATGCATAAAATAGTCAAGATACCGGCGTTCTGTAGATTTTTGACACATTCTGAGACAAAACTTGAAATCAACGCAGTGAAAGGATTAAGTAGTAAAGAAAGGTATATAAGAAAATAAAAATACCCAGTTTTGCTCGTAAGTGTAGGAGAAATGCAAGGAGAACAATCAGAAGCGAATGAGATTGTTGCCCGCAAGGAGTAGGTAGGAGTGAAGTGGGAAGAAAAGAGGAGAAATGGGGTAATAGTGACACGTCCCAGAACAAACCCCCCAGTGTAACATTTCACACGTCAAAAGGTGAGCAACCAATTCACCTCAGCGAAGACAAGCGCTCGCCCCAGGGCAGGGAGAAAGGGTACCCAATGGGAATACAGCATGGTAACAAAAGAGGCTAACTGCATTCTATGTGTAATATAGCCATGTGGGCTGCACCTCTGAAAAACCAAGTCAAAGACGAAGCAATACTACAGAGAGTGTGGAAGCCTTCGCCGGCCCACTGGGAAATCTTGTGAGGTCTTAAAAATTTGAAGCCCCTCAGCTGTATTACTGGGTTTTATGGTTGGGATCTGGCATGTCCCCACAAAGCCTCGTGTACTCGGTTATTGTCGGATAGCTATGGAACCACGTGCTATCAACAGGTGGGCCCTGGTAAGAAAGGACGGGTCACCGGAGCTTGACCGGAAAGGATGAGAACACTGGGGTTGACCTGGAAGGACACAAGCTCGCTCTGCCCTTCCTTGCTCACTTGCCCTCCTGTCCGCCAAGCCATGAACAGCTTTCCTCGGTCTATGCCTCCATGTGTTTCTACCATTGCCAGCCACCATGAATGGAGTGAGACCTTCTGAAACTGTGAACTGAAATCAATCTTTCCTCCCTTAAGCTGTGGATTTGGAGTATTCCGTCCCAGCAATGAGAAAGTAACTAAGACACTGGGTTTCATCAGCCTGAGTGATATTCTTAGCTGGCAACTGAGGGAAATTTAATTTTAGGAAGATGCTCATTATCTTTAGATCTGGCTTTAGTTTTAGGAAGATATAATATCAGAAACAGAGAGGGAAAGAAATTGGCCAAGGACTGTAGAAAAGGAAATCCTTATCTTGCTAAAAACAAAACCCTGAGCTAGAGGAAAGTTCATAATCATTAATCTCCACATGACTGTCACATACTCTTTATGCTCATCAACAAAGATTATTAATAGCCTTTTCAACATAATCAACCTTGGAAGACAAATAGGAACAGTAAAGCCTGGGGGAAACTGAGAGCTTAAATGTCCATTTTGAGGAGACTTTGAACTCTTAAGTTGTCACTATCATGTGTTAGATGTAATACTGAGAAATGATCAATAATCCATAATTCTTCCTTTCCTTTTAAATAATATTGACCTAATGACTTTACATTTAACAATTTTGTATGAATAAACCATCAGAAATGTACACAAATATTTACATAAAAAGATTGCAGCCCTATATTTAGTCGAACAAAATATAGGAAGTACCTAGATGTCCAACAGAGAAATATTCAAAGGCATTACATTACAACAATACTGTCATATGTTATACATCCATTGGCGATTATTTTCTTCCAAAGCATTTTACATAGATTGCTAAATATTCACAACACCAGGAAATAATCCTACAAAGAAGTATGTCTGACTTGTACTACCTCCCACCAGGAAAAATTTAGCCCAGAGGTATTTGCATTATTACTTCTAAAACAAAATAAATATGTGTGCATATATACATAAATATGTATGCATTTATATAAAATACATATATATATTCCTAGTGCAATTAACAAGGAAGAAAAAAATGATCAGGTGGAAATGTGCCAAAATGTTAACAACAGTTATCTTTAGGTTGTAAGAATTATAGGCAATTACCATCTTTTTATAGTTTAGATAATTCGCTGATTTTCTACATTAAAAATAAGTCAGTTGTATAAACTCTATTCCTGTTGCTCAAATAAAAAATCTTGGAGACAAGTTCCAAATTCAATCCATCAGCAAGCCACAAATTAACTTTGTGTTAGAAAAAAATATAAAATTCTAAATCTATTCACCCATTCTTGCCACCTCCACTTTTAACAGTGCCATTAAAATCTGAACTTTAGAGGTATGCTTCTGTAACTTTGTAATTCTCTGTAACTCCACATTAATGTTAACTTTTTGCAACCAGGTTGTGATACTGAAGTGACTCCATTTTGTTGTTAAGACTCTGACCAAGCTGCCTTCCGTTAAGCTGCTGGAACTCCTAACTGCCCCATTTCTGCCCCTAGTTTGTAACAAGCTGGCCAGGAATGATGATGTAAAATCACCTCACCTGTGCCCCACAAGTGCCTATAAAATCCTCTGTTAAGCTTGCTAGGGGCTGCTCCCTAGAGACTCCCTCGGAGTCCAGGGATAGCCCAGGCCCTGGCCATAATAGTATCCCAGCTGAAATAAAGAAAACTTACCTCGCTTCTTGCTCCAATTGGCGTTCGGTGGTCTCTTGCCTAGACTCCTGTCACAGCCTTCTTTCTGGTTTTTCTATTTCAACATTTCACTCCCACTCCAGTCTGTAAAAGAACCAGAGATGAGGGCTGTAAAATATATATATAAAGAAATAACAGCACCTAATTATTGGTCTCAGAATTTCCCACATCTAGTTGGGCCAGTGGCACAGGCCCATGATCCCGTGTTCTGGAAGGCTGAGGCAAGATCTCTTATTCAAGCTTAGCATGGGAAACTTAGTGATTTAGCAAGGCCCTGTCTCATAATTATTTATTTATTTTTTTTTTTACTTGGGCTGGGGATTTAGCTCTTTGTGAAGGCCTGGGCTTGATTCTCAGTACCATTTAAATAAAAGAAGAACAAAGACCATCCCATTTAGAAAGCAACAAGTCAAAGTCTAAAGAGGATCATCTGGGATAAAGCAGTGGCCAGAGTTGGCTAGTACATTTCAAGGACAAGTTAAGTGTGACACACATCAGAAGTTGCTTTCCTGCCCTGCCTGTAAGGTGCCTGCTCCATTTCCCACCCTCCACAAAAGCACAGAGTAAAAGTCTTCTATCCACAGCAACCCTGAGCTAGTGATGCTTTGGGATGGTGGCAGGAAACCCATTGAAAGGGAACAAAGGAAACGTAAGAGACAAGAAAGACAAACATGGTAAATAAAGAGCAGGAAACATACTGCAGGACGAAGCGACCGGTGGGCATCTTCAGAAAGCTTACGATAGAATTCTGGACTTCCTGCTCTACCTGCTATGGAAGATTCAATCACTATCCGGTACGAAGCCAAGAGTCCTCAAAAAACTAAAGAGCTTAAAGGCCTTGTGTAACTCAGGAAAAAAAAAAAAAAAGTCAGATTGTGTCATTTTCTAGTGGTGGAAATCGAACGCAGGGCTTCCTATTCGCTCAGTCAGTCATGTGAGCTCCGTTTGCTTTCTGATTGGCTCACGTGTGTAAGTAATGAGCAAAGTCAGTGGTTCATTCACCTCCACATCCCCTCAACACTTTGTGGCACTTTCCCGGAAACAGAAAATAAGCAGGTTAGTGAAGAAGGAAGGAAAGAAACAGAAGCATTTACAGATAACAATAAAAATAGCTAGTATAGCTGCGAATTCGCTAGAGCCAGTTCTAAATGGCGTTGTCTTGTTTCATGGACTTGAGAGTTCGAGCTTAATTCCCCCAGGCTTTGTGTACCTTGTTTATTTTCAGCTTCACCAAGGATCAGATTTGTGAGGTGAAGAAACTCGCTAATAAGAATGGTAAGTGAACAGATGTTCCTCATTTTTAAAAGGCTGCTCGTCAAGTGTGTGCTTATGTAAGTTACCCAGGTGTTGCTGGTTTATGAGAATGCACCCGAGCACCAGAGGCCACAAGTTCTGAGGGGATGTCCTCATTACTCTGTTATATGAACAACTAGAAGTGACAAAGCGAGGTAATGATTCTGCTAATTTAGGCCTCCCCAGAAGCTGCTCTTCTCAGCGGGTACATTAGTTCAGTAATAATCAACCTAACATTTCAATAACTCTACATATTTTTCTCAAAGGTCTTTGAGTGCATTCTCTTTCTTGTAGTCACTCACCAACTGTTTACTGAGAACCTGCCACGTGCCAAACCCCTCCCTAAAGGCCGAGGCCTGGCAGTCTCTGATCATACACAGCTACGTTACCTCACAACTGCGGTAGGAGAACAATCATCCTCGTGTTAGAGAAACAAAATATAAGGCTCAGAGGGGTGAAGAGATTTGCTTGGCTGGGGCCTGTTCAATCACGGACCAAGCAGAGAACATAACAGCATTAGATTCTGATTCTGGCTCCTTTGGATTTAAAGCACTCTCACTTGTGCAAAGTGTTTCGGTGAAGTAGATCAGTATATTTTGGTTTCTTCTCAGACTGTAAGATCCTGTGTCGTGTGTCCCATTCACACCCACACAAACATGCGTGCACACACAAATTTGTGGCATGGTTGCATAGAGAATTCACTGGGAGGAAAGAAGCTGACCCCGCAGTTGGAGCACCATAGTCACCTTTCTCCCCTGACTCTGCCCGTTCTCTCAGGTGCCTCGGGATATCTTATCCAGAACACAGTCCCCGCCCTCCACTCCTTTTCCACTGCCCTAGTCTAAGCCATTGTCAGCTCTCATTTTGGTTATTGAAGGCTCCTCCTCCTGGCTAGTCTGACCACCTTTTTCACCCTTCCCTTTCCTCACGGCAACAGCGAGAGAGATCTTATGATCATCTGCCTAACACCCTACAACAACTCCAGATTTCACCCCAGCTCTGTAGTGTCCTACAAGATCCCGCCCCTTCTACCCCCCATTTCATCTCACTTTATCACCTGCCTTTCCCCGCCATTTCTCTCATTTTCTAGTTATGGTAATCTTCTAGATGTTCCTCAAAACACAGGGCATGTTTCCGTCTCAGGGCCTTTGCACTATCTCTTCTCTGCCTTCAAACGTTTCATGTGTCTTCACCTCCCTCTACTCTTTGTTCCAGTGTGACCTTAGTAAAACCTTCCCCGACCACCCCACTTAAACTTGCCACAGCCTTAAATATGTTTAATCTCCCTCTCCTTGATCAATTTATTTTCTTAATCATACTTATCAGTCTTGAAGAAAACAAATGTTACTTCCATTGTTTTTGTTTACCTAAAGGTCAAGAATTTTGTCTTTTATTTATACATGTGTTGCCAGATTATAGAACAATATCTGCTGGTAGCACACAGTAAATATAAGTTGTAGCTACCATTATATCCTCATCACCATCATCATTGTTGTTTGTGTCGAGATTTTTCCACTTGAAGACACCATAATTCAGAGAAAGGTTAAAGATTTTTATGATTGACAAATGAATTTGAATCCCAATTGTACCAATCCCAGTTCAACCTTGAGCAAGTTACTTCTCCTGTGTATCTTAGATTCTTCAATGTAAAATAAGAAAAAATAGCACTTATCTCACAAGACTGATGAGGTGATAGAACACATAAGTAAGTCTGCTCTGATCAAAGCTCATAGAGTACGAACTCATTCAAGTTAGTGGTCCTCATTTTACTTTAGCCAGATTCTTATCTGAAATACTTGTGTTGAACTCATGCCCTCCCTCTTGGGGCTCAGTTTAGATACATGTACAATGAGAAGCAAGCCCAGCACATGTAGGGCCTTCCCAGACTTTGCCTCATCCTTTCCAATGAGTTAGCTAATCGGTTGCTGTCAGGCTCTGAGCCCTTCAAAAGTCAACAGATAGTAACGAGACAAATAAAACCTTTGTCACTTCTTGCTGCCTCAGTTTTATGTAACTGCTGCCAAAATGAGTTGCAACAGGAACCTTTGAACAGACTAGCCAACTGGTATGTGCTGATAAACGTTTATTTAGAGTATAACTTCTTTTCCTGGAATTTCTCAGTAATTAACCAACTTGTCTAGCTACTACCCTATTTTGACAATAACTTGGAGTCTACCCTGAGCTTCTCATTACTAAGCACTCCCTAATACTTCCCCACAGAGTGCTTTAAATCCAAAGGAGCCAGAACCAGAATCTAATTCTGTTATGTTCTCTGACACAAATCTCAGATTCCCAATTTTTTTCTACCATAAATTGCATGCATCAAATGATAATTCCAGTAGTTTTACATCAGGTGTGCTGAAGAGCCCAGTAGAAGACTGGCATTCATTAGAACTTTTTTTACCAGCATGTTAGACAGACTGTTAGAGCAAAAAAAAAAAAAAAAAAGAAAGAAAGAAAAAAAAGAAAAGAAAAAGAAAAGAAAGAAAAGAAAAGAAAAGAAATGTGATGTTTTAAATTGGCTTATCAGCCTAGTTTGATGTTCTAGATAGACTTATCAGCTTAGTTGGATATTCTAGGTAGACTTAGCCTATTTTGATGTTCTAGGTAGACTTAGCAGGCTAGCTTGAAACATTGTCATTCATTCCTTTGTCATATATTTCACAAAGACCTGTCATCTGCCAGATGTAATTCTAGGTGCTAGGGATATAGCAGTGAAGGGATCTCACAAGAAAGTACTACCTCTATGGGGTTTGCTTCCTACTATAGAAGATTAAAAATGAGTAAGATAGATAAAACATATGGATAGTCTAAATCATAAGGAAAACAGAAATCAGGAATGGAGATGGAACAGGCAGAGCCCAATGGAGGGGCAGGAGTAGGTGTTCTTTTCAACAGTGAGGTCAGGAGTGGTCAGAATGAGGTAACATTTGTGCAAAGACCTTGTCCCAGTTACTTTTTCACTGCTGGAACAAAAACCTGACATCCAAAGAAAGGAAAGGTTCAGATGATCTCCATTCCAGTCCATTCGTAGGTGGCCAGAAATGGCGGAAGTACACAGCAAAAGCCTTGCCAGACAATAACTGTTCGCAACCTGGCAGACAAACATTCAAGTGAACAAGGAAGGGCAGAGCTAGAGTATTCCCCTTCAGATCATGTTCTGGTAATCTGCCCCTTCTGAGTCAAGACCAGTGATCTGCCCCTTCTGGCCAGGCTCCACCTCTTAACAGCATATAGAAACCATAAATATTTCACAACAACCAAATCCATGAGGCTTCTGTGGGACTTTCCAGACCAAAACCATAACCTTCCACTGCGAAAGTCTCATGTCAACTTCCTTAAGTAAAATGCAGTTAGGCCATCTCTAAGAGTGGGCAAATTCTTAATAGTTTCAGCATTGCTAAAAGTTCAAGTCCAAATTCTCCTGTATGACTCAAGGCAAACTCTTGGTTGTAATTTCCTGTAAAAATCAAAGAGAAGTTTAACACTCCCAACATGCACTGGCACAGAGTAAACATTCCCATTCCAACAGGGAAGAATAGAAGGATAGAAAAAAAATGGACCAAAGCACAAACAAAAGCCAGCAAGGCAAACGTTAGATCCTGTAGTTCCACTGAATAGTTTAGCTCCTCTCCAGCACCCCGGGAAGGCTGTGGCAACATCTTAGTTCCAAAAACTTTGGGTAGCTCCACACTTACATCATTGCCTCTAGCTGTAACCTCCATAGCTTCTCTTTTGGGCTGGCTCCACTCATAGCCGGTGGTCTTTCTCAGCAGATGATCCATATTCCTGGCATCTCCCGATTTCTGGGGTCTCCACTGCACATTCAGCTTCCTTTTCAAAGCTTCATGCACTGCCCTTGCAGGGGCACACTGCCTGGCCTCCATGGTCTTCTTCTGGAATCTAAGGAAGATTTTCTGACCTTTTGCATTTCGCATGCCTGTGAAACTAGCACCCTGGGGATGATGCCAAGGTCTACCACTGGCTCTAACAATAGTGTAGCTGCCTTGAACTATGGCTACAGCAGCTTCTAAGTGCCTGAACGGCTAAACTCCCAGTGGCTGAACTCTGGCAAAATTTTTCTTCCTTGTCCCTACAATGTCCCCTGGGGTACCTTTTCCGAGCAAGTCTTTTGCTTTTACATCCTTGATCTTGCAAAGGGTGGAATTTTCCTCAGGATGTCTTTTCTATACTCCGGAAGCAGAGTACTTAACTTCTTTCTAGTGACAATCTTCTCATCAAGCACATGATCTTTTACCCCAGCTTTGCAGCCACTTTCTTTCTGAAAACAAACAAACAAACAAACAAAAACCTGTGAACTTTTTGCATCTTTTCCTCTGCTGTTTTTTCTTCTTTTCATTGTGAACCTGGCTAAAAGCCACAAGCAGTACCCATGTGACGGACTGAATAATGGACCATATTCTGACCAGAATCTCCCATCAGGTTCATCTGGCAGCATTCTAGGGCTTTCTGAACAGAATCTTTAAACTTCCCAAGTGCCTCCCACAAAATAGTTCCAGAGCCTTCTAAACCACATGTTCAGGTAAATTTACAGTAACAGTCCCATTTGTCTGATACCAATTTTTATCCTAGTCACTTTTTGTAGCTGGAAAACATACCTGATATCAAACTTAAGTTTATACTTTCAGAAGATCTCAGTTCATTTATGGGCAGTGAGCACATGGAAGATGCAAGCACATGGCAGAAGCCTAGCCAGAAAAAAAAGTGTTCATGAACATGGAAGGCAGAAAGCCAAATGAGTGTGGAGGGGCCAAGCTAGAGTATAACCTTCCAGGTCCTGTCCCAGTGATCCACTCCTTCCGGGTCAAGCCCTGTGACACACCCCTTCTGGGTCAAGCCTCAGTGATCTATCCCTTACAACTAGTTGCCACCTCTTAACAGTGCATAGAATCCATAGATACTTTTTAATATCCAAGTACTTGAGGCTTTGGGGGAACATTCCAGACCCAAACCATAAGAAAACAGAAGATGGCATCTATTTCTCAAGGAACCTGTATCCTAATGGGAAAATACATATGTATTTTTTTAAGATAAGGTCATTTCTGAGAGTGATAAATCAAGTAGAAGTATCTACACTAATAAAGAGTAGCTAAGAAAATGGCAGAATAAACTTTAAACATTCTGAAGAAGTGACATTTAACTGAGATCTGAATGACAAGAAAGGACTAATATTTGAGGAAAAAGAACTTCAGACCAAGAATAGTAACGTAAGCTTGAGTAACAGAAAGGAAGCCGAATAATAACAGGAAAATGAAAAAGGACAAGATTAAAGGAAGACAGCATCAAACAATGTAGAGACTTGTGAAATTATGAGTTGTGTTCTAGTTGTAATGAGTTGCTGTGGCATATTCTTTACAAAGTTAGCTGCAACCGTTCCTGCAATTCCTGTGAGAAAAAAAAAATCCCTTTTGCCACATAATTTTAAGTCTTCTCAAGTCAGGAGGTAGAGTCTGTTTTTTCTCTCCTTGGACAGGGTCTGTAACCAAGAGACTGGAAAAGAAGTAATAGTGTTAACATCTCACAAAAGGCCTTGCAGCTTCCATTCTTTCCTCCTTACGGTGCTGACCTACATTCACTAGATGAAGAAGCCCAGGGTAGCCAACTGGAGAGTGACAGGTCATGTGGAGCGGCAGCAGAGCATCAGTCAACAGGTAGCATCAGCTGCCTGAAAAGCCATCTAGTTTATCCAACCGCAGTCGAAAGTAAAATGACCTCAGTCATGGGAGTGACCTCAGCGGAGACCAGCAGAACTG
The DNA here is from genome assembly GCA_004027205.1 of Ctenodactylus gundi. NCBI lineage: Eukaryota > Metazoa > Chordata > Mammalia > Rodentia > Ctenodactylidae > Ctenodactylus > Ctenodactylus gundi. Next base: position 352,834 of record PVKB01000237.1, read on the forward strand.
CCTTGCTGAGCCCAACCCAAATTGTCGCCCGCAAAGAATTTTGAGGATAATGGGTTTGTGATCTAAAAACATAAAGAGTTAGTTGCAGTTTGTTGTGCAGTGATGATGAGTAATGCAGAAATTGCTAAATAAAGAGCTTTAAAATTTTGATGTTCTAAAGACCAGCTTTGTCCCACATCCTTGGAGGGATCTAACTATAAGAGCCATGGTATGACCATTAATTTTGATTGTCAACTTATTAGATTAATTGACACCTAGGAAATTATTAAGGTATGTTTCTGGGTGTGTCTGGAGGGGTGTTTCCAGAGGTGGAGACAGCTGGCACATAGGCCAGGAAATTGAGGGGGAAAGACCTGCCCCGATGGTGAGTGGCACCATAGCAAGCAGCCTTGCAGCCTAGGTGGACTGGCAAGGACAAGGAGGAAGTCATCCTGTGCTTGCAAGCTCAGTTCTGCTTGGGTGGGTGCAGCTTGGCTGCTGCATCTCCTATGGACATCAGACTTCCATTTCTTCAGTTTTCAACCCAGATTCATGTCAACAAGTCTCCAGGGAGCTTGTCAGCCTTCAGCCTTAGACTTGCACTGCATTCTTCTTATTCTGAGGCTTCCAGCAACTTGAACTAAGAAGATCCAGGATGGCTTGTGGCTCTATAGTGCACAGACGGCCATTGTGGATTATCCATCTCTGATACTGTAAGCTTATCTAATTAATCCTCTTTCATAACAAAATATGTATACATATATGTTGTTATAGATAATGTATGGATGAAATTATACATATATGTGTAATTGATTCTGTCCCTGTAGAGAGCCCTAACCAATATAAATGATCTTTGTTCTTTCTAAAAAATGTGTGAAAATATGATGGCCTTTGCCAAAGAGAGTGAAGCTTAGAAGGCTGTGTTGAAACAGCAGGGCTTTGAATCCTGCTGCTCACAACAAAATCATATCTTCAAACATATTTAACTCATGTTTACCACAAACGCTAGCCACAAACACAGCCAAAAGTCATCTTATGCTTTATTTCAGCTAAGAATAGAGTGAAAAAATTCTGACAGAAACCAAGATCATACTTAAGGGTTGGAAATCATCATAAAATGTGTTCCTAAAAAATATTAAGAGGGAAGTACCTGTGAACTCTAGACTGTGATGTTTCAATTTTATGTGATGCTGAAATAATCAAGGAGTCATTACAACATTCTCAAAAATGCAGTTTAAAAGATGCTCTTTGAACATACAATCATGGAGATAACTTTAAAACAAGAACCACACTTAAAATTAAAAAAAACTATTTTATGAAGAGGTTCTGTGATTACAAAAGCCAAGATATTTGCTTTTGCTGTGCATATGAAATTCTCTTTGATTACATAAGTAGCATTGTTTCTTAAATAAGTTCTTCAAAGTATACTGTTTAACCATTATTTATGGCTATTATCCCCAGTACTTCACAGTATTTTCCATTAGTTTCTCAAGAATGTTAATATTATTTCCCTGGAATATGGTTTGTCATGCTTTATATATATTACTGTCAGATGATAACAGAGAGAGGAAACTTTTAAGTCATTTCAAAATGAATTTTTTACCTGGAAGACATAATCATAGGCAAGCGCTTTCCTAATAGAGTGCCTGTTGTACAAGAAATCACATCAACAATCAACATTTGGGATTATATCAAATTTAAAAGCTTCAGCACAACAACAGAAACAATCAACAAAATGAAGAGAGAACTAACAGTCTGGGAGGAAAAAAGCAATGCAAAATATCAACTAATCAAAAAAGTTGGCTCTTTGAAAGGATAAATAAGATTGATTAGCCTCTAGATAAACTCACCAAAAGAATAAGAGAAAAATAAATACAATTAGAAATAAAAATGGTGAAACCAAAATAAACACTGTTGAAATCTTGAGATTTTTAAGAAACTATTTCAAAATGATAAATTCTTTGACACATGTGGTATACCAAAATTGAACCAAGAAGATGTAGAAATCTTGAAGAAAGCTATGACCAGGGATGAAATTGAGGCAGTAATAAAGGATCTACAAAGAAGGGAAATACCAGAGCCTGATGAATTCACTACAGAATCTTATCAGAACTTTAGGGAAGAGTTAGTGTCATGCTCCTTAAAAATTCATTAAAGTGAAAGAGAGAGAATACTGCCCAGCACGTTCCTGGAAGCAGATATCATCATGATCCCCAAACCAGATAAAGACTCAGCAAAGAAAGAAAACTATAGGACAATTTTCTTAATAAATATTGATGCAAAAATCTTCCATAAGATACTTTCAAACAGAAAGCAACAAATTATTAAAAAGACCATACAGCACAACCAAGTTGACTTCATCCCAGGGATGCAAGTCTGGGTCAACATACACAAACCAATTAATGTAATACACCACATCAACAAAAGCAAGGACAAAAACCATATGATCATCTCAATAGGTCCAGAAAAAAACCTTTGACAAAATACAGCAACCCTTTCTGATCAAAACTCTCATGAAAATAGGTATAGAAGGATTCTACCTCATGCTGATAAAAGAATATATCCTACAGCCAACAATATCCTAAATGGGGAAAAACTGGAAGCATTTCCCCTCAAATCAAGAAACAGGGTGTCCATTGTTACCATTATATTCAATATAGAGCTTGAAACCTTAGCTAAAACAATCAGGCAGAGAATGAAATGAAGAGAATATCTACAGGAAAAGAAGAAATCAAGCTATCTTTATTTGTAGATGGCATGATTCTTTACATAGAGGATCCCAAAAGCTTCACCAGAAAACTCTTAGACCTAATACACAAACTTAGCCAAGGGCAGAATATGAAGACAGCACACCAAAATCGATACCATTCCTATGCAGCAACAGTAAAAATGCAGAGAAAAAGATTACAACAACAATCTCATTCACAGTTCACATCAAAGAAAATTAAATACTTAGGAATAAAGCTAATGAGGCAATTCTCCTGGATTAGTCCAACATGACGTTACAATTTCTACGACAGTACAATAGTGTAGACAATGTTTTGCATTAAATACACTCAAGCTATAAATGCTCATGAGGCTGACAGAATGATACACCTTTTGTGCAATTTTCCAAGAAGATTTTTTTTTTTTTTTGGTGATATGAGAATTTGAACCTAGACTCTTTGCACTGACCTCCAGGCTCTATTCCTTTACTTTTTACTTTGAGAGAAGGTATTGTCAGGTTGCTAAGGTTTCCAGGTTAGACTCAAACATTTGATCTTCCTGCCTAGAGCCTAATGATTAGACTTGACATCAAAAACTAGGAGGTTAAAAGAAAATTGGCTAATATATTCAGTGGCTAGTGGAGGGGAAAAAACTAGACAATTAAGAATGTTATACCCTGACTTTCCATCAAGATGGTTGCACAGAGCTGTGCAATTTCCCACTGGTGACTTACTTAAAAAGTTGAGATTATAATTAAAAACTACCTGTTCCACTTACCTAGAAGAGAAAGGAATGCATGAACAATTGAAAGGAAGCCATGGAAGGTCAAAAATCCTGAAAACACTTTAGAAGTAGAGAAAAACAGCAGCCAGGAAGCCACCACAGGCCTACTGTGAGCAGCCCTGAGCTGCTAGCATCCTCAGGGGGAACCCCAGAGGTACCTCTGACCAAGGTAAGCACGGACCCAGGAGAAGTGGGAATTGACAGCAACTGGTGGACCCAGCCTCCAAAAAACAAACCTGTGGGCAGTAAAAACTGCAAACACAATGCAAGCTTCCCCTAGAAAAGGCCTCCTGGAACCTGGAACAGAAGCAGCAGTTGGCAGTGATAACAGTGACATAAGCAGGAATCATTTTTTTAAAAAAGCCTGAGACAGAACTGTTTAGAGTAAAAGTAGGCTCAAAAGAGCACATCAGGGTTTGGGGGGTCACTCTTAAGCAGAGCTTAGGAAGAAACTGGCACAGAAGACAGTTGTGGAGAGGAGAGAAAAGCTACCAACCCACTGAATAGCTAGGTGTACTGGGAGCACCTCTGAGGGTGAAGAGGCCTGCCCTTGGGGGTGGGAATCCAGGACAAGCAAAAGAGCTTTTCTGAGGGGTTGCTGTTGAAAAAATACCTCAGAAGCCATCAGACTGTTAGGTCCTCCCTCAGTGCATAATCCCAACACAGAACCAGAAGGAACTGTGGCTCCCCACCACACACTGTCATAGTCAAAGAAACCTCTCGGCTAAGCCTCTAAAGTAAAGTTTGTGAACACCAGAAACATGGGAAGAAGACAGGGCAACAGGGCACCCACAGAAGTGACTGAGACCCCAGAAACTAATGTCACGGGCCCTGAAGTAGTGGAACTCATAGTCAAGGAGGTCAAAAAGCAAATAAATGAGTTGAGCAGCCAGTTCAAACAAGATATTCTCCAAAAAATGCAAGCAATCATTAACAAGCTTAAAACATGATCTCAGTGGAGACAAAGCTCACTGAGCATATAGAAGCCACAAACAATAAGTAGGCTAAGATAAATAAGAAAATGCAAGATATGAAGGAACATTTTGATAAAGAAGTGGAAATTTTGAAAAGAAATTTAGCTGAAATTCAGGATACAAAAAATACATTTGAAAGCAGAGGAAGTTGACTCAAACATTGTAAGGACAGAACTTAAGACTTTGAAGAGAAGGCTGAGGAAACAAATACTATAATTAGGCACTACTCCAAATTAAAAATGAGCACAGTAGCTGGATACAACCACAGATGGATGATTCAAAGAGAACCAATCTCAGAACTATGGGAGTGGGAGAAAGAGCCAAAGACAGCACTCAACATATAAGTAATTCATTCACTGAAATCATGCAAGAAAAATTTCCAAATCTAGGAAAAGAAATTAATTTTCAGGTACAAGAAGCTTATAGAATACCAAATAATCTCAACTAATAATGAGACTCTCCATGTCACATCATAATCAAAACCTCAAAATACAACATAAAAAGAGAATTTTAAAAGCAGCAAGAGAAAAATAGACATTACCAAGGCAAACCAATTCAAATTACTGCAGATTTCTCAATGCAAACTTTAAAGGCCAGGAGATCCTGGAACAAAATCTTTGAAGCCTTAAAAGACAGCAAGTATCAACCCAGGTTGTTGTACCCAGCAAAATTATCTCTGAAAATTGAAGAAGTAAAAATTTTTCATGACCAAGAATCTCTAAAGAACTATGTGACCATTACCCTCACATTTCTGAAAATACTTTAAGGAATGTTTGAGAGAGACAGAGAGACAAGCAGCACCAAAGAACATAGAAAAAAGAAAATTCTAAGGAGAAAATGTAACAAAAAAAGACATCAATTTTTCAGTTTGTATCCTGCTAAAACAGTACCAGCGTTCTCATAAAATCTGTGAAATTTCCCCCATTATTATTAGTAGTAGTATTTTTTTTGCAAATTATAATAAGTATGTTCAACATGGGGAAATAGTATAAAATCTGTAAAATTGTTTTGATGTGTATGGATATTTAGCTGGGGGTGGAGTGGCAGAAGACAGTCATTTTTATTTGGTATATTATTAGTTCTAAAAACAGTAAGAGTTGGTAAAGAAGTGCTTCTTGGGGTCTTTTCCCTGAAGCTTTTATTGAGTGGTAAAGATAAAAGATCACATAGCCTTAGTCCATTGCCTAAGAACTCAGTTCAACCTCTGATGCTTGAATTTTATGTCTCAATTTTATACTTTGTAACTAAATTTGTGATAATAATCTTACTCATTTTATCTTGCTCCTCTTCGGAAAAGACCTCTTACAAAAATTCTGAAGTAACCAAGTGTACCATTATAGCTATTGCTTTATATATGTTATAGTTTTGAGATACAGACTTAAGTTAATTTAATGTAGTGATTCATTTATTTGGTCTTTGATATAAGTTCAGCCTAAGAAATCAGACTGATGTAATGATAACCTGAATGCCTTTTTTTATAGCAGCAAATAGTAGACAAATCTTGGAATAAGTCAACATGTCTGAGTGCAGATGACTGGATAAAGAAAATGTGGTGTATATACACAATGAAGTATTACTCTGTTATTAACAATGACATATTTGAGTCATTTTTAGGAAATTTGATGCACCCTGAGATCATGATGTTCAGTGAACTTAATCAGAAAATTAAATATTATATGGTTCTCTAATATGAGCAAACCAAGTCATAAAAAACATAAAAGACATGGAAGAAAGTAAAAAGACAGTCTTTGTTGAGCGAGAAAGGGAAAGGTGGGTAAGGAAGTAAGAAGGTAGGAAGGAAAAAGGGAGATTATACGTAAAAAAAACAGATGGTGTGATAGTGGCAGTTAGGGAGGGGGAGGAGTTGTGGGAGAGCCAAAAAGGGGGAAGGGAAGGGATTATAATTTTGACATGGTATGTATATGCACAAAATTCTCAAGTTCAATGTAAGCATTATGTATGTAGTTCATATATATTTATTATATATTTATATATATGAAGAGAAAAAGAATTTTATACCCAGAAAAACTATCCTTGATTAATGACAGATACATTAGGATACAAGCATGGACAGATGTATTTTTTCTGATAGTAAACCAGCCCTAGTAAAGGGATTCTTCAGATTGAAATGACATTAGGAACCCAAAGTCATACGATGAAACACTTCTAGTATTAGTAATTCTTGCATATTGATAAATGTCAGGACTACTTTTGGTTTCTACAGAAAATAAGAAGGTAGCTTATTGTAAAAACTTCTCAGGTACTGGTATTATTTGTATTTTTTAGACATACAGTGTAGCATACAAATGATACATTATAACTTCAGTCACCCAAACAGGTAAGACTACAGCTCTGTGGGAGCTGTTTTATGTGTTGCCAGGATTTAAAACAAAAGGGATGTAACTTTAAAATGTTAAATATAATGCCCATGCATCCCCCCCAGCCCCCCCCATACACACACACAAATACCTTCAGCTGTACCCAGAAGAGAAACAAACTCAAAACACTTCACTGCAAAATGGACCACTGAGAAGATAGTCATTCAGGAAAAGAGGGACAAACCTTCTAAGATTTTATAAGAAAAATAATTGACAAAGTGAGCACTTCCTTATGGGTAATTTCTTCTCTTGTGATTGGGAGAATGGACCTGGCACCTGCGAGACTTTACAAAACTTGAGACGCTCATACAGATGCTAAATAATTATTGCATCAGCATGTACCTACATGAACGAAGCAACAATTAATTTCTGTTCCCACAGGCAGGACCCGGCAGGTGGGCCTCACATGAAAGGCTGAACAGGGCTCTGCTCCCTGTGGTTGGTTAAAACCCAGTGGTTAACTCCAAATGGAGGCTGCCCTCAAAAGCTGTGAGCCTCTTATTGAGTTCCCAACCTTCACCCATGCGTCCTTCAATCTTCTTCTTAGGACAGGCGAGGTTGCTTGGCAGCATTTTGGAAGCTCAGCCTAGGAAAGCTGCTGAAGTTTTCGGTGTTCAATCTGAAAACTTATAATTAATTTTCCTGCTTTTCATAAAGCTCATTCACTCTTTATTCACTTCACAAATATTTATCAAGTAGCTACTAAGTGCCAGGCACTGTTCCCAGTTCTTGAGATATGTCGTTAATCAAAATAGACTAAAATATCTATATTTTGGAACTGATCCTTAGCTAAGATAGTGTTCTTGTGTTCAAAATTCCCCATCCTCTGTTAGGGAAGTGTCTTGGTTGAGAAGAGGCAGAAACTCTGAGACCATACTGCGTCATTTGTGCACTTGCCATAGAGTTGCTGTATCTAGCAGCCCTAACTTTCAACCAGACCTTAAGCTTCCAGCCATCTTCCTCCGCCCACCTTGCTCTGTCCTCCGTAGACGTGTAAGTGTTCATGCCTTCAACTCGGCAGCTTTCCTGGGCGCAGTACACAAGACAGCTTGTTTCTTTTCCACTGGATTCAGTGGAACCTCTTAAAACTCATACATCCCCCACACAGCTTCCTAAATGTGATTTTTCTTTTCTTTGAATATTGATACATTTTTATTTTAATTTGAGAAAGTAGATATTAAGACTTACTAAAATGTACTATGCTTAATAAGCTAACCTGAACATGGTCACTGACATGATCTTCCTTAAATGTGGAATTTTGTACATGGCATCCATTTCAAATAATAGAGTAAATACAAGTTTGTGTCATGATCTAAAAAAATTACCCTAAGGATTCTCATGAAGGTTTTTTTGTATACGTAATTATTTTACTTTATTAAAACACATACAGACAAGCTGGCTATCATAAATTTCTGACTTACCTACTTAGAAAACAGCACATTTTCACAATAAACTTGTGACTAATGGGTGAGAGTGATACAGCATGCTTTTTTAAAATAAATGAACATTTTTGCCCCCCCAAAAAAAGTTACAAGATGAGAGTGATGATAGCAGATATTTATTAAGCATTTGTATATATCAGGAACTATTCTAAAATACTGACAAGGATTCAACTTGCTAAAGAAATTCACAGATGTCTCTTAACATAAAATTTATGCAGTGATATAATGTTGTTTAATGTAAAGTCAGACAATTCCTTTTTTTAAATTCAAGATTATTCTCTTTATAAAATATATTACAACTCCACAAGTATAAGTGGGGGCTGTAAATATATATGAGAAAATTAGAAAAAAAACACTTCAATAAACTACAAATAAATCTGTAATTTTTCCATGGTATTAATTTTCTCTGAAAATAGAAATAAAATTTTCAAAATAATTGACCAAGAAAATAATTTCATTTTCAAATAACATTTTACATGCCAACATTATATTTTAACTATATAGAGAGTATTCGTGTTATTGCCTAATGTCACCAAAAGTGAATTTATCAGCATCACCTACAGTTCTATTTGTCTCATATACTTTTCTTTCCAGAATTTTCCTGCGTAACTATTGCTGTGTTGTTGTGCATTCCCTGAATATTATTCCAGTCATTTTGGCTACTTCAACCATCATTTTGTTCAATTTGATCAAACTTCCTAATACAACCACCAGCAGAAAGGACTACATTTTTTTTACACAGAAGGCTTTTTCAGAAGAATTTTATCTAATAAAATAATTTTTGAAATGAATGTCTTAAAGACTTACACATAATTTGAGACATCTTCTTTTCTTGAGACAGGGTCTCACTCTGTAGCCCAGGATGGTCCCGAACTCACTGTGGAGCCTGGGAACTTGGAACATTATTTAGCCACATTCTTGATATTGTAGAGGATAAAATGTAATAAACAATCTGTTGTTTATTTATTTTCAAACATATGGCCATTGGATTCCTAGAAATTTGGTTATCTTGCTTAACTTCTTTTTAAAAAATTTAAATCTTTCATTCAGTCTGTGATCCTTATTATGTAAAAAATTGTAAATTCACAAGATTATTTGATTCTTCAAATAACATAGAATTGTGAGCATCTTTGAGTCCAGAACCTCATATAATGGTAAATCTCTTCTGCCAAGTCAACCCCAAAATGTCCTATTCCCCACTTCCACTTAAACAGGGAATTATTCTGTAAAATAACTCATTCCAGCCAGGTTAACAGCACTGGCTTGTAATCCCAGCACTCTGGCAGCCTGAGGCATGAGAATCTCAAATTCAAGCCCAACCTGGGCAATTAGCAATTTACCAAGACCCTGTCTCAAAAATCAAAAATAAAAAAAAATGGGTTCAAGATGAAGCTCAGTATGAAAGCCATTGGTCAAATCCCAAGTTTCAGAAAAGAGAAAAAAAAATTCAATTTTCAATTTTCCTCATTAAAAATGTCTTCCTTACAGTGAGCTCAAATCTTCTTTGATAAAACTGCCACTTATTTTGGGTTGTACCAATCTCAGCACTGGCTCCAGTAGGATGAACTTGGGCAAGCTAATTTCTTGTTTTAGTTTCCATAGTTGTAACATGAAGATAATAAATGTACATGATTGAGGTGTGGAGATAAAATAAGAATGTTTACAAAGCACCTGGCACAACAAAGGGATGCCCCCATACTAGGAATAGGAAAACGCTCTGCATGGCTCTGGTAGGAACCAGAGGCAATACCCCCATTTCTTTCAATATTTCTTTGAACAACATGGTATTGTCTTCCTTGTTCTTTTGGTCCTTCCTTTCTGATATGCTCAGTTCCTTGAGAGAAGGATCAACTTTTTGATCCAGAAAAGAAAATATGATCACCTATATTATCAACTCAGAGCAAGCGTCATACTCCTCACCAGTATTCCAAGGAGGTATTTTCTTTCCTCTAACTCTCATTCAATCTTCTCCCCAGCCCCCATCCAATGTTGACATATGTCCGCATACGCACCCTGGCAAGGTGGACTATGGGGACGGCAATGGGAATGGATGCTTTCTGGTTCTAAGAGGAGAGGATGGACGTGCCCCTCGGACATTAGGCTGCATCTCAGAAAGTTCCCTCTTTGCTCTGATAGGATATTGACTCTTCCTCCTCAAGGCTTTCTCCCCTCTGTCCTTTCCATTCCTTCCTCTGGACGTCACAATTTTGGGTGGTGGCCCCATAAGAAACCTTCTTCCTCGGACTCACAAAGGTCTCCTGGTTGAGTTCTGTCTCCTCAGCTAATTCATCTTGGTCAATGATTCCACACTTCTCCTCACAGAGATTCTCTGGGTCAGCCCACTCCTGTTTCTCCCCAGAAGCAAAGACTCCATAGAAGATCACACCACTGTAGTGTACCAAGGCGGCTATAAGGAACACATTCTGCCATTCCTCACGGGTCTAAACAAGGAAAGAGAGTTCCAGTGAACGTTATAACCAAAAGCAGAGATTTAGCCCTGTGCCTTAAGGTCTCACCTGGGAAGCAGCACCTGCTGTCCCCCAAGACAACGCTGTGCTTAGTGGGAGGTGTGTGTCAGAAGCAGTGTTCAGGACCCATGTCTAATTTGAGTACTCAAGAAATGAAAGTTAAGACTAAGTTAAGACAAAGAAAACATGTAAAAAATGTATGCACCACTACGTAGCTCTTTCAAATGTACAGTTATCCTCTCACAAAGCAAGCTAAATTTAACTAGCTTTAGGATCCCACCAATTTAAACACCAGATATTTCATGCTTGTTAGCTGTTGAACACATAACAATATTGTTTGACCTTGAGAACCAACAATTCATTTATAAAAGCAGTAAATAAAAAATAATGAGAATTTATATTGAAACTTATGAAAAGAGCATATCTTTAATTTAAAAGGCAAGTTACCAACTCTATCATCTCATGGACAGAGAGGGAAAACATGAATCCTCTGCCTGTAAAATCCTCAAATCCACCCTCTTTTCCTATCAAAAAAGCAAAGAAAGTTATTCCATGTTTTCTTCTCCATGAAGCTAGAAGAATTTCTAAACTCACATTAATAAAAGGCGATCTAACTAAGAAAGTAGTTGATTAAAAACCCCATGGTGTGAAAAAATATTTTCAAAATCCTAAATTTTTTTCAATGACAGCAATTACATATCATGTGGCCTATGACTGAACTATGCGTAAATCCTACTATCCCCCTCTCCCACCCACACTAAATATACAAAGGTTCAGTAATGACTAAGCGTCACACCCTTGAAGGCTCTTAGGAAGGGTCATTAATGTCTTGTTTATTTTTTCTTAACAAGGAAGTATAACAGCACTAATTTTTTTATGTTGTAACATGCTAAGCAATTGGTAGAAATGGGCTATAAAGTCTAATCATTTAAAATTATAAAATAATCCTGGGTGAATCATTTATCCCGAGACAACTGCCTCAGTTTCTTCTTTGTTTCTTAAATAGTTCCCACGACCTTCACTCTTCTCCTGTACACCTTTATTTCTGTCAGTTGAGAAAACTTGAAACTAAACAATTAGTGCTTTCGTACCATCAATAAACAGTGACTTAAACAGAAGAAGAGGAAGAGGAAGCAAATGAGAAAGAAGCTGTTCAGTAACTCAGTCAAGGTCAAGGATACATTTGTATACCAGGGGAGGAACTTGAGATTTCAAATTTGTGTAGTGCTTCCGTCTGCTGATATTATGAACTATAGCCGCAAAAAAGACCATTACCTTGTGCTTAGTCATTGCACCAACAATGAGGGGACAAACCATTCCAGAGAGGGTTCCCACTCCGTTTGAGATCCCCATGAGAATGCTGGCATAACGGGGGGCGATGTCAAGGTGGTTCACATTAAAACCTAGAGAGTAAAACCAAAACCTCAAAAATCAAGATCAAAACCAGAATTCCAAACATCTTCTGGGCAATACTTAGCTTGCCCCAGTTCTCACCAATCTACCTGGCTTCCTCCAGCATGTGACCAACAGATGTGCTACTGAGAGTACTGGGTTGAGCGGGGTCAACAGTGTCTGCAAAAGCAGGAACACATGCTATTGGTGATTGATTAGTAATGTCTACATGGGTTCTCCAAGGGAAGAATTATAGCACATGTGCCACGCAGACTTGGGAATCTAAAATATAGTGTTTGTGGAAATAATCAAAAAATATAAAGCCTAAAGCTGGGTATGGTGGCACACACCTGTAATCCCAGCTCTTGGGATGCTGAGGCAACAGGACTGCTGTGAGTTCAAGGTCAGCCTGTGTTGCATAATGAGTTCAGGACCGGCCTGAACTACAGAGCAAACCCCTGCCAGAAAGAAAGAAAGAAGAAAGGAAGGAAGGAAGGAAGGAAAGAAGGAAGGAAGGAAGGAAGGAAGCCTGAACCATTAATAAAGCCAAACATTGCCACATAATGTGCCCCATCCTAGCCCCTGACTGACTCCTGAAAGGCCTCTGTGGTCAGCCTACCTTAGAACCATGTAGTTATTTGGAAAATATAAGTACCAAAAGTGTTAGAATAACATGTAATTCACATGTCAGAAGAGACGACTACATGGAAAAGGTGAGTAGAGAAAGCAGGGGAAGGCAAGGATGCCAAACAGGCTTCAGGCACTGGAAACCAGCAGTGCCAGTATTCTCCAGGAGTGCATCATAGAGTCCGGTCTCTGCTCTGACAGCTTTACTGAGATGCAAACCTGAATTAATTTAAACTTCTACACTGCTGTGTCTTCAACCACAAAGTGGGGTAGTTATTCTTATGAAACTGTTGACAGAGTTAAGTAATGTATGTTGATTGCACAGTACCTCAAGGTAAAGCCCACCACCTGTGTTCCCCATAAGTGGCGAACAGGGAGCCGTCTCTCCTGTTCACCCCCAGTTCCTTTGAACTAGCGACGTACCTGGCATACAGTACTCACTCAATGAGCAGTTAGGTAAGTAATTGCCAGTTTGAGTTACTGAAATTAGAACAAGGTATCGTGACTTCTCTTTATTCACACCTCTGTGTTCCTTTACTTTGCTAATTCTCTATTCATACAAAAAAAACTAAAAATAGAATTTTAAAACTTTTTTTCTAATATGGCTCATCAGATAGCTGGGGTTTTTTTCTACCTCCATTCAGTCAAAATTTTTGAGACAACGTTTTTTGTAATAATACCTTCTCTTTCAGAACAAAGTGTCAGACAACCAGAATATAAGACAGTTGCAAGACTAATTAATCTTACTGTTGATTTAATGCAATAAAAGCTTTATTAGAAAAGAACTCCAGAGATAAGAAGCAAGTGATATGATTGTTAAGTATTATATTCTGATACAAAACCTAGAAATCTGTGTTCAGCTAAAGATGATAAGAGAAAATCACTTAGGTTTTTGGCTGCAAAATCCTAAATTTCAGGGGAAAAAATGATGAAGGTGAGATGTTTGCAAATTTTTATAACAGATGAGAAAAACATGTATGAAGAGTGGGAGAGTCTGTCTTCTCTACAGAGGTCATTTCCCAAAGCCAGGTGTACACTCATTTCTTGCATCTTTTTAACCCTGACTTGGCTCTCTTGTCTACAGGCAGCTCCTAAATCGTGCCAGTCTTTCCCAATATTCCCGATTTATTCATTATTCAATTGACAGACACTACGTCCACAGGAACTATCACCTCTTGACCATAGTTCCTCCTGCAGTATCATCACTGAGCTGGACAGAACTTCATCCCAATTTAAGTCATTCAATATTTGGGGAAATTACATCACCTCTCTAGACTTTAATTTCCTCATAAGTAAAGTGGATGTGGCACCGCCTTCCTCATAGCGATCCCTTCTCATGGGACCGTAATGGGAATGAAGTGAGATCTTGTTGAAAAAGTGCCAAGAAGGCAGTAAGTGCTTTAAAAAGAAGGCAGCTTGTGTGATTGGAGGTGAGCTTCTCTCCTCCTGATTGTGACCTAATTGGCAATCCAAGGGAAAGGAAGCAATATGAGCCTGGACATTTCACTATCTCTGGAGGCAGGATATGAATTTCTCTTGCATGACAGGGTTTCTAAGGGAGGGTGCTCCCCAACATCTTACTGGAAGCAAGTCAAGATCAATCTGTCCTTGCTACTCAAAGTGCAGACTGCCATTCAACACCCCTGTGGGATCTGTTAGCAAGGCAGCACCTCCGGGTCCACTCCGGGCTGCCTACAGTAGAATCTACATGCTATACAGTGTCAGAGTGGGTTTTATGTACATTAAAATCTAGGAAGTACTGGGTTAGGATGCAGGATAGAACAACAATAACAGTGAGTGCTCACTAATTTTGTTCCACACCTGGCATTGCATTGAACACTTTATTCCCACTGTAATATAAATTTTATGAAGGTAGAACCTTGTGTATCTTTGCTGCAATATTCCTAGTGCTGAGGACAGTACCTAGCTAGTGGGAAGTATGGGCCAATGCATGAAAGATTGAGTCCATCCTTCCACTGAAATGCACTGAACTTTCAATGAAGTTCAATTGATGTTATCCTCCCTTTGAAGTTGCTGTTGTTGTATCTCTCCAGTCTCTGGATGAGACTTTAAACAATACTGCAGATATTTTCTTTGTTAAGTAGTAAGTGCCCAAAAAAAGTTCTCAAGCTCAGGTCTAAGCAATTCAACACCCAAATTCTCAGCTACAAGCTATTTTAAAAGTAGACATTTGGGATTTCTCATAATTTATCTATCAACTCTCTTTCTTTTGGTACATGCACCAAACTCTATTTGAAGGTATATTAGAACAGGGCTTTTACGTCTTCTGTTTCCAGCATACTGCAGCCTATCTAATACTTAAAGTAGTCTGAGTTAGCACAGACTTGTATTAGTTCTTTCTGTATATGTTTCTCAGTAAAATAGTGAAAATCTGCGAAATACTGATATTATGATTTGTTTGGTAATGCTGTGAGACAGATATAATTATGAAACTTTTCTGTAAGTTTTTATTAAAATGCTTTAGAAACAGTCAGCTGAATTTACTTCCTAATTTACTTCCGAAGCTTTGCACAGGGGGTTTCTGAAGTCTGGAAGATACGGTGTGATGGGCCCTCATCTCCCATGTGCAGTAGCGTAGCTTCTGCTCCCGTGAAATGAAGGTCTGGGAGCACTACTCCCCCGCAGGGCAGCTGTGAGAACGACAGGACTCAACAGAGTGACAGCCTTGATTGCTTCCTGCACAGAAACCAGGCTTCATCAGGGAAAAGCTCGTACAGTTACTGCTCCTATTCTAACTCGCTAGACCTTCTTCTCAGAGTCACTCCCCTCTCTGCATGGTCCCACTTGGAAAACAAAGACAGTGGGGCACGCAAAATCTTAAGAAGCTTTCCATTGTTTGAAAAAAAAAAAAAAGAAAACAACGTTCTGATGCTGTGGTTACATGAGCTAACACCAGCAGTACTCTGGCAAGGAGCAAGGATTTAAAAAGCAGTCACAAGAGCCTCTGTTAAGTAGGGTATCCTGGTGCTGACCTGGGATACATGCTTGGTTTAGGTATCTGGGGAGTCAACTGGTTTTTTACCCTTGAAAAAGTCAGTAAGGACAATCATAGTTTGAATGGCTCCTAGGCCCATCCCAGTGGTCTTATAAAGTCACTAGAGGAAACTCTCTGAGTGGTGGCCCTGTTTCTTGGCAATGGTCTGTCTACTGAAGGAAGGTACCCTATGTGTTTATCCTTCCTTCCTCTCAATCGATGAATCTGTAAACAAGATTCAGAAATCTAATGGTCAATTTACCTGAAATAGCAAAGCCACTAAATCCTACAGCAAGCACCAGAAAGGAGATAGCCACCCCTTTGGTATGAGAAAAGCCAACCACCAGGAGCAAGGTTGCCTCCATGCCAAAACCTGCAAAGCAAAAAAGCAGGAGAGAAAATGTCATTTTTGTGTCACTCAATCTGACGTTATTAATTTTTGAATTAAGAATTAGTGCACATTTCCACAGATTTAAGCAGTTAGTGCATCCATCTTGATGTATGACTTACAATATTACCCAGATGCCTCAGGACTACATTACTGTGCTAACATGACCGGAGTGTTCTGGGAACTTTCTAGCATTATCCTGATGCATCTTTATGTCACAAGGTCCTAGTAGGTTCAGTGATGCTCCAGGGATAAGGGATGTTATCAGTTAATCCACAGGGAGTCAACCTTGCCTCTCTAAAAATTTAACTCTCTTATGTTCTATCGATACTCCTCCTTTAACACTTAAGTCATAGCCATGCCAATAAAAGCATGATGACAATAATATTTATGGTCAAAAGCAAACAGAAAGCTGTGGTGAATATCTAAAGTATAAAATGAGATTCTTCCCTTTCTTTAGTTTGCCAAGTTGTCAGGCCTCTTAAAATTATGAACTATTTGTACCATGAACATAGCCAGACAAAAGTACTTTCTGTTCCTTTCATTCAAAATGAGTGAGTCCAGTCCCATAAAAAAAGGATGAGGAAATTATGAAGAGGCTTCTTCTCATCAAAAAATAATAAACAAGTGCAGCAGGCAGCAGAAAGAAAAATGGTGTAAACACTTCACTGTGCGTGACATGGCCTGAGACGAGGAGACTGCTGTTTTTAGACAGCTCCATTGTCCAACAGTTATTGCAAAGACAATATGCAAAAAATAAGTCTCAGTTCCCCTATCTCTTACTCTTAAAATAAAAGCAAACCAATACTACCAAAGGTCTCTCTTTTCCTTTTTTACATCAATCTGCTCTGCCTGTGTTTGGGATCCTGTATCGTCACACAAGCCTAACTTCAGGTTCTACCTCAGTCATTGTGTGGCTCTGGACAAGTAACTTCACTTCTTCAACTCCTGATCCTACCACGGGTGACAATGCAAACTGGCAGGACACAGGAGGATCAAATGAAGTCGGATACGTAAGGTAATGATTGTGGCACAAGAGCACAATGTAAGACGTGATAGCCAGAAGTTCAATGTAGGAACTTCAGATTTTTCTTCGAAGATTTTGCATTCTTCCTCAGCTTTCATATAAAAGTCGTCCATGAGTCGGCCTGAACGAATGACTACCAAATCCAGCTTGGACTTTCCGCACCCTGCCACTGCCTTATTCTGGGCTTTAATGCCTTCACCTAGACTACCACGCCAGGTGGTTTCCCCTGCTCTTACTTCTCTGATCCATTCAGCACCACTCTTTCTAAAACCACACAACTTAATCAGCCTCTTCTTTGCTTATCACACTGTTCATGGGCTCTGCATCATTAATATAATGTTACATAATGGTTCCACTTGCTGTTTCAGTTTCCTTTCCTTCCAGGCCTCCCTCTGTGCCCACTGCCCCACCTCAAACACAGCTGTCTGAGTTGCGTGAACAGCTCTGCAGCTTTCTCCTAATCTCACCACCTATCCAATGCCTCTCTGTATTTTCACATGCTACTCCTTTTCTTGGGACACTCCTCCCTAACTTTTATTCATTTTGGTGGGGAGGGAGACATCTTACCCTCTGAAGTCAGGTTCAAATATTGCTACCGCTAGGAAGCACAAAGCAAACAGAAAGCTGCACCACATCCTCAACCAGAGAAGACATCTCCTTCTTCATACTTGTCTTATAGGTCTTTTTCATTTGTGTTTCTGTCTCTTTCTCTCTCTCTCTCTCTCTCTCTCAAAACTGTCCTTTTAACGTAGAATCTAGCATGTGGTGGGCACTCAATAACTAGTGTGTGGCAGGCATGGTGGCTCACATCTATCACCCAGCCACTCTACTCAAAAGGCTAAAATTGGAGGATCACCAGTTCAAGGTTAGGTAGGGCAACATGAGAAAAACGCCTCTCAAAAAAGTCAATAAATAATATTTAATGAACTGATGCCAAGGAAAGAAAATGGTATCAAACTACTTAGGTTGAAGGTGAATACACACACCTGTTTTACTAGCTACCCAAAAGGCTAAAGCAGAAGGATCCCAAGTACAAGGTCAGCCTAGGCAACTTAATGAAACTTTGTCTTAAAATAAATTTAAGGGCTGAGGACATGACTTAGTAGTAGAGTGCTTGCCTAGCATACATGAGCTCCTGAGATCAAGCCCCAGTTTCAAAGTTGAAATACAAGCTACAGCACTTACTGTCTTGGCTATTTATTTACCTTTCTATTTTCAAATGCTATCTGTTGGTTCAACCATAAGGAAAAAATAATTTTAGCCTAATAGATTGCCAAGGGTAGCAAAAGATTTAAGAGTTTGTGTGGCTCCTATCAATGATTAAATGTTAGGGAGGGCTGGTATTTAAGGAGCTTAGAGACAAAACTTGAACTTTACAGATGTTACAGTGTAGATCTAAACTGTCTTCCCACAGTCACGTCTGTTGAAAGATAATTAGGGAGAGCAGCTGCTCCCTGCAGGCCAATCTGCTGTTCTCTTTCCACCTCAGAGTCAGCTGACTGGGTTGAGTCCTCAAGAAACCATGAGCCAAAATAAAACTCTCCTCTGTTAAGTCATGGCATCAGTCATTTTATCTGAATGACAGGAAAGTGATCAACAAGTAACCAAGTCAGCTCTAGAAATGAACCTATTCAGAGTCAAGAGGAACAACGCTAGGAATTTAGTATGTCATTTCATATTGACATACTAGAAAGTTCACACAGATAACTGAGTCAGTCAGAATAGAATTTTTCATCTTAGTCACACTTTACACATATTGTAGCAGGGAGTAGAAAATTGGACATCTGTCTTGGAGGATCTTGAAAATGTGCTCTGATTCAGAATAAACTTTGACATAACAGCATATTTTAAGGTGAGCTGTTTGTTTGAAGTGCTTGTAGTAGCGCATAGCTCTTAATTGTGGAAAGAAAAAAAGAATGTGACAGGTTCCAAAACACATGTGATTGTTCTCAGATGACAAATGTCTTTTCAGGAAATGTGAAACCAGCTAAACTGCTCTAGAAGATAACGGCACGTACTTGGCATATAACAATAAGTCTGGATCACTTGACTATGACACAAAACTCTGTCTTCGAATAGGTGCCTGTGGTCTAGCCTCTCTGTATTTAAGCAAAGTGGAACTATTGTGGTGTTTTAAATTATTGGTATGGAAGTTACTGGTCCTACTATTATTACCACATGACAGCATCTTGACCACTTATGAAGATACAATGGCAGAAGTCACAGGGCAGAATCAAATACGAACGAGACATTTACAAAATATATATGTGTGTGCTCAAGAGTCTTCAAAGCATCTGAGAGTAGAAGAAATTGTGAAGCTAGTGTTAAATCTGCAATTTTCTTTAAAGTGTCTGGTTTAGCACTAGATAATTTTGGCCAGCAGAAAGACAACTGAAAAATAGATACTTTGTTTAATTCCTCCCTTTGAAACTTTCTGGGATTTTTTTCCCAGAAAAAAAAAAGACACATAAGAAAAAGTATTAACATTTGTTGAGAACCTTCTGTAACACTACATGCAGTTACATATTGCATCATTTAATTCTCATAATTAAATGTTATTATGTGAATTTTAAAGAAGAGGAAAGTTGACACACAGAATTTAGAAGCCAACTTCACTCTCTCCAGCTCCACTGCTCTCACCTTCAATTCAAGCCCCAGCTTCTGTTGACTTCTCTAAGTAGACTTTTGCTTGGTTTCCTGTCTTTTACTCTTTTACTCTGTGCTCCATTCTCCAGATTAGAAAACAGATCGTGGCCCTCTCGGATTCAAACCATTCACTTTCCAATGCATTTTGAACAGAATCCAGGCTCTGTCCACATGGAAAGGCCACCTGTGACCTGACTCCAGCTGGTCTTTCTGCTCCCAGCTCCCATCACCCCACCCCTTACCCAACTCATTCTGCTTTTTCTTACTTCTTCTCAAACATACCATGTGTATGTCTTCCACAAGAGCCTCGCACATGCTTTTCTTCCTGCTTAAAACACTTTGCTGCAAAAGTTGTAACAAGGAGCTGGAGCAATGGCACCGTGGTTAAAGCGCTTGCAAGTACGACAACAAGCACTAAGTACCCGAGTTCCATTACCCAGCACCACATAAGCCGGGTGCGATGGCGTATGCCTGTAATCCCAGCAGTAGGGAGGCTGGGGCAGGAGGATTGTCATGAGTCCAAGGCCAGCCTGGGCTCCATAATGAGTTCAGGACCAGCCTGGGCTACAGAGTGAGACTCTGTCTCAAATAAATAAATAAATAAACAAACAAACAAACAAACAAACAAACAAACAAGTAAGTAAGTGAGTTGTAACAAGTTGTGCTTGAAGAGACGCCAATCAAGCCATACAGACACAGAGAAATCACTGGAGGCTGATGTGGCTTTTAACACAAGAGGGGATGACTTGAGCTGAATGTGGAGGGATATGCAGAGAGCACAAGTAAGAGAGAAAGATAAGCAGAGCTTACAGTAAAGAAGAAAGAGCTGAGGACAAGGTCAGAAAAATAGGCTGAGGACTAGGAAGGACAGCTATAAGCCAGAGCCAAATTTAATAATTAGAGATTAGACGTGGGCTGCTATGTTAGTTTACAATGGCTGCTGTCACTAGTCACCACAAATTTAGTGGCTCAAACTAATATAAATTTATTAACTTAAGAGTTCTAGAAATCAGAAGTCCTAAATGAGTTCTTCTGAGCTGAAAGCAAGTTGTCAGCAGAATACCACTCACTCTGGAGACTAGAAAGAACAATCCGTTTGCCTTTTCTAGGTTCTAAAGTCTAATTGCATTTCGTGGCTTGTGGGTGCATCACTCTGATGCCTGCTTCCACCATTAAATCTCCTTCTCTGACATTTACCCTCCTGCCTCTTCTTATGAGAACCCTGGTGATTCCACTGGGCCCATCCAAATAATGCAGGAAAGCTCTCTATCTCAAGATTCTTAATTTAGTATACCTGCAAAGTTCTCTTGAATTTGTGAGCAATGTACCACAGTTTTAGCTCCTATACACCACACAGTAGATGCACACTTGCCAACATTTAGTCTCTACACAAAAGTTCAAGCCAAGGCCAGGCCTTGGAACTGCTGGGTTACCAGACTCCCAGTTTCATTGTTGAACTATTCTCAAGATGCTATGCAGTAAGATCATGCCAATTCTATGTCTCGCCACACACAGTCTTCACATCTAAATAGTTTAATCTGGAGTCAGATGATGCCCATTCCTTTCTTTTAAATATAATACCCCAATAGTGTGTTCTCATCTTGTCCAAAAATGACTGCATCCTCTATCTCCCATTTATTTAACCTGACCCAGTCCTCAGTTGAGAAGCAGCAGCAAAGAGTTACAATGGGCACTGGCAAAAGGCTCAGGCAGACTTTGCACAAGATTTATGACTCGTGTATGTCACTTGATTTTGCCTTAATCTCAATGACGAAACATTGCCACTAAAATACGCTGTGTTCTTTTAGTTACTCTAATTCTACAGACGCCACATAAGCCCACTAGGAACTTCACAGTACCTCCGCAGTTCATGATCTTTCGGACTGCAGTTGTTGTCAAAATTTTTCTGCTTCTTAAATAATCAGCCAATTGTCCTCCAATGGGCACAACAATTGTCATCACCATGTGCGGGACTGCTGACAAGAGACCCACCTGGAAGGAAAAGAAATAACCAGCCACCCGTCGTACTTCTGAGAACTGTATCTCTCTAGGTCCCACAACAACCACCAAATTTACTCATTTAATGAGATTTAGGGAATCTTACAATAAACAGTAAATGAGCAAATGACTAAATACTGATCAACCTGTCTCCTCCACCAGAGCAGATGCCCCTGAGGTAGAGACTGCTTTTGTTCACTTCAGAAGCACCAGCAGCCAGCAAAGGCCCTGGCACAGGGAAAGGAGATCAAGTGGCTCAAAGCCCATGCTCACTAACGGCTGCCACTTCCTCCACAATCCTTTCTGTTGGCGCCTGCAGATATGTGAATATGTACCCTGGCTGCACTCTGTTCTTTCCATGTAGGAAGGAAGTCTTATTCTTTTATGATTATAGTTTGTTTCACCATCAAAAGCCTCCCTCCCCGACTCACAGACATTCTCTAAGGACAATGACAAGAGACATCGAAAGAAGTTCTTTCTAAACCATCACACCAAATGGTTGTTACTGCTATCACCACCATTATTAAGACACTATGGTGATCAGAAAAATGACCTTTAAGGTTCCTTCTGTTATTTACTGAGGAGTTTGTAGGGAGAAATGAAACTTTCACTTTCAAACCTTTTTACCCTAGTCTCATACGCAGTCCTTGAGTTAACTTCAAACATGATGAGACTGGATAGAAACTTAATCTTTAAAAGACCTTGATACAGCTCTGATCCTTACTAAGAAGAAACTAAAGAGTATTCTATGCACAGAATATATAACGTGTCTGACTTCTGGCTACTAAGTATCACAGAACTGTTACGAATTGTAATCAGCGGTTCATAATGTGATTATTATATCATACAAAGCTATTCTTGCTAGAATCAGTAGAGGCAATGCTGAAGAATATTTGAAGGTTTTGTGTAGGTTTACCTTACTTATTGCAAATCCAAAGACCTCTTCAAAATAAGCAGGCTGACTTATTAAGAGCAAATAAAAGGTCCAGCTTCTGCAAAAGTTTGCCACAATGATCGCATAAACCGGCAATGATGTGAAAAATCTTTTCCATGGTGTATTAAATTTCTAGGGAGTAAACATACCATAAAATTTTAGTGAAAATATCAACATCTCATTTTTAAGAGAATAACATCATCCCTGAGAGCAATACTCCTAGAAAAGGGGCAAGATTTCATCTGTCCACTTATACTTACACTTAGATTAACTAAGTTGGCTCCTTCTCCTATACTTGTCTCAATGTACGTCTTCTCCTCGTTGGATATTGTTGGGTGAGCTGCTGGGCACTCGTAGGCCTGCAACAGCCAAAACACGTACCAGATAATTCCAAACATACCTGTGTTAGAAAACAAAAGGCTGAATGACATGGTCTCGTTCTCTTTCATCTGTAAATTTTTCGATCTTTATAATAGTTACACATGACAATATAGTTACTAGGAAAAACTATTTTGTTGGTTTCCCTGTTGCTAATTGGCATTTCAAGAAAGATAATGTTCTACTTTTTTAAAAAATCAACTTTAGTACAAACATTAAAATAAATGCAAGTCATCATTTACATGATAAATTTGTCTTCATAATCTCTAGAACCATATAATAAATTGTTATACAATCAAATGTCATCTAAATAAGTCACCATGTGAACTCATGAAGCCAAGTCACTCACCATAAATATAAAAGACAGAGGCCCATCCAATATACTGTACCAGTACCCCAGCCAGGGGCATGGCGACCACAGCCCCTGCGTAGGAACCTGGGACAAGAAAAGATGGAGATGAGCTGACCAACCCATGCAAGGCTTTCCAGCCACTAAGAGTATGCATGATAAAGCTGAGGACAAATCAAGGAGCTTCAGTCAAAAGCCTCCATGAGGAAAGTCAGGCAAGCTTCCTGTGTGCCTTAAACTTAAATAAGGTTTTCCTAGGGAAGGACTCACCAGAATGCCCTTTAATCACCAAGAGACAACCCAGGAAGTAGACAAAGGTTTCTCAGTCACCACAATTTGAAATTATACAAAAGAATGGAATCAGAAGAAAAACCTAACAGATATTTTTGAGATCCAATTAGGTACAATACTAGGTGATGAAAATTGCAAGTTGAAGGAACATTACAGAACCTGCCTTTTAGAGTTCACAGTTTGGACAATTCTCACCTAGGTCATTAAATAAGAAGCACTGAACTATTAAAAGGATATTTATATAGGCTTATTTAACAAATCAGAAACTAGTTGAATGCTAGGATGACAAGATGATTGTTGTCTCCATTCACTTACTAAACGAATGCTTTTTTTTTAATGAGTACATTTGTTGAATAAAAATTACAAGAGGCTTTGAATGAAGTTCCTCCACTGAATCCCAACAGGCCAGGCTAAAAATTAAAATGGAGCCACTCATGCTAAAGTTTCATGTCACCAAGCCAAAACTAAGCTGCTTACCTAACTTTTCAAGAAGCCAGGAGAAATGAGATAATCTTCATAATTTACACAAGAATTAATCTTTGATCCCCATACAAAAAAAAGTAACCTGATGCTACCCAGTTTTCCCATTGTTCTGTGACATTACCCCTACTCCCAGACACGGAATACATCTTTGAAATGACTAATCTGTTTTTGGGTTTTTGCTTTTGTTTCTGTCAGCCTTTCTCTGTTCATAAAACCAATCTCTTGTTTTGACCTGTTTGGAATAATCATTCTCTTTCATAAAATGAAATTTGCTGATTTCAGAATAAAAACTAAAATTAATTATTATCTTTAAATTGTTGTGATTTTTCCGTTAGATAGATCTTACTTTGTAAATACTTAACCTTGCAAATATCTACCTGTATGTGGGTATTTATCTTGTCTAGACAAGATTACAAGGGCCAGAGTATTAACCTGGTCTCCCTATCTTCTGCAGCTCCAGGATATCTAACAGGAAAACAGGAACCCTGAGAACTGAACATTAACTGAACTGAAAAGTTACTACCTGAAACTTCCTCTGGATCATGAATGAAGAAAGTTAGTCCCATGAAGGAAATTCATATCCCAGAATCCAAACCTAAGGAAGGCACTTAGAGAACTGGGGGAATCCTCCAGAAAAAAAAAATGGATAAACTCACATGAAGTTGGACCGTCTATAACCTCAACATGACACCTGGGGAAGACAAACGACTCACGCAGAGATAAGATCTCAGGCGGGTGGTTTTAAAGTAAACTAAACTACATACACGAAGATGCTTGCAAGCTATTGAGGGTTACACAAATGCCAGCTGTTATTGCTTTTATTATGTACTGAATGACAATACTTTTTAAATTTCAGAATTTCTCAAAATAATAGAACAAGCCCTTCAGGGCAAATGTTAGGAAAGGGCTCTCAGATCTGACTGTATAGGAAGAAGGTGGTCTTCTGTTGAGTCCAAATGCCCTGCAAGAGGGAGGATAGTCCTGGTGGTGGTGATGCAAAGGCATACCCAGAACAGTGAGGTGACATAAACAATGACACACTGAGCACTTTCTGTGTGCCAGATACTGTGCTAAATATTCTGTACTCATGGCTTTATTCAATATTCTGTCTATCTGATGACTTCCTACCAACATTATTCCATTTTACAGGTGAAAACAAAGATGGAGAAGAGGTAGTAAATTGCCTGAAGTCACACAGATGTAATGGGTAGACTTCCTATACAGGAACTTATTGTCTGGAGGACTTCAAAGCTCTTACTCTAATAATTCAGTGCTTTTCTCCTTACTCAAAAAAATGCCCAACGATTTCCCCCATTGTGAGCATTATTTCACTGGGAAAACACCTTGGCAAAAACCCTCCTTCTTCCCCCTCCTTCAGACTCTTCCTCATCCATTCAGGCAGGCATCAAATGTCATCTTTTATCACAGGCTCTTGAGTGTATTTTCTAATACGATTCTGAGCCCTTGATCCAGCTGCCTTTAGGCTGCCCTGGGACACAGCGTGCTTCTTGGCACCTGTGTATTCACCATGGAGGCAAGTCAAGCCCTCTGTGATCACCAAGTGGAATGAGAAGGGGAGTAGGAGATTTGACAGTAAAACAGAGTCCCAGATTCTGTCCTGCTATAAGAATTTAAATCTTGTCTTCCTCCCCAGGCCTTGGTTTCTCCAACAGTGAACAATGGGATATGACTAGATCTTTCCAGGGTCCCTTTCTCACTCTCTTATCTTTTTAGAGTAAGAATTAATTAGCTCCAAGCCTGAGTTTTCTTCTAATAATATATCCTCTCTAGTGTTCTTTGAAACAAAGCCACACCTTACTTGGGAAATGCAATAAGTCCTGTGACTTTGATCAGGTAACTTCCTGAAAATTCAAACCACCTTAAATCAGCCCTTCTGGGGCTATAAAAAACATACTAAGATTAGGGAGTGGCTACTACTCATTTTCATTTTGCTGGCAAATCAAAATGAAGGCCTTGAAAACAAACCACCTAAAGAAATCAAGGTCAAAGAATCAGAGAGGACAGAGTCTTACTTATACTCTTTCAGAGTTGGTAAATCTCTGTAGTAGGCAGAGATGCCTTTGAACTGCAAACAAGAGGCAAAAGATAGTCTCTAAGGTCAAGAGAGGCTAACATGTAATGACGCCTCAGATATGCATACAGTTCCAAACCAAGCACAAAACAGGGACACTGGTGAGTATTTCCCATCAATTTACTGTGAGAATTTCTTATCTCGTTTATTTAAGGTAACTAGAGAGTGAAAAAGAGATTTTAAAGAAACATTCACAGAAATAAAAAGGAAGATTTATTTCTTCTCTTAGGAAAGAAACACCAGTCATCTTAGAAATGGCATGCTATCAATGGCTTGAAAAGTCAGACAGACCAGCGAACATGTGGAGCAGGATGGCAGCTGAGTAGACCTTCCCCATGGACAAACCGATTTGAACAGATATTTGTGCACCAAAACCCTTTCACAACAGCGAAGGAAGCCAGCTGACCCGTGCTAGGAAGTATTAAAGCGGAAGCCCCAAGAAAAATAAAAGTTACTATCTTCAATAATAAATTCTTTACTTAGAGGGGGGAAAGGTGGTACTAGAGACTATGCTGAGAGCAGACTGACCCTCATAGACAAAAAGAAAAATACGAATGCAGAGAACATTACACAAGACCAGCTCCACAAGGAAGAGGACTTTGGTTCCCAGGTGAAGAACCTGAATTTCATCAAAGTAGAGCAATCTGCTTAGCCTGTAGCAACAACCAGGATTCTATGGCCAAATCTTCCTAATCACTGCAAACCAGCCTAACAACGGGAGGATGTGTTTTCTGTCTTCCTAGAATAACAACCAGAAATTGAGAGTAAAGAATCTTTTCTTAATTTACCACAAAAAGAAGTCGTGGCCAGTCGGCTTCTCTCCAAAGGTGGTGCCCACTTACTCCACATTCCATGGCAGGCTGGGTAGGTCACACCCTGGCAGAGGAATGCAAAACTGATTTTTAAATTTGACTCCAGATTCTGTTTATGTTTAAAACATAGCTACTGCCATAATATAAAAAGTCAATCTATGCACACTGCTACAGATCCAAAGTGTGGCTCCCCCACTAAGTTTACACATTGACGTATAGTCCCTCGTGTGACAGAATTTGGAGATGGGCCTTGGGCAAATGACGAGAGCAGGAGGGCAGAGTCCTCACGAGCAGAATCAGTGCCCTTACATAAGAGGCCCCAGAGAGCACCTTTGCCCTTTCTGCCAGGTGAGGACACAAGATTCCTATCTATGAACCAAGGAGCTGGTCCTCATCAGACTCTGAACTGCCAGTCCCTGGATCTTATACTCCCCAGGCTCCAGAGCTTGAGAAATACATTTCTGTTATTTATAGTATTATGCTCTAGAAGCCCAGACAGACTAAAACAGACACAAAACAGCATAATTCAGCTATTTTAACTCATAACATAGATAATGAAATTTAACTACATTTTAGATGTAAGTATAGTAGGAAGTCAGCAGGCAGTCTTCATATTTCATATTATTTTTAAAAATCAGTATAAGAAACAACTTCCACACCATTCCACCTCATCTCATTTCAAGACACGGACTCTGAGACTTGGAGTCATGCAGTGGCTAGACCCTAGTATCAGCTGTCCTGCCTGCTCATGTCACATTCTTCCACTGCATCGGATTTCTGAAAGCATTGTGCATGTTCCTCCAGTTAGCCTAGAGTTAAACTTGAGATGCAAAAAAAAAAAAAAAAAATCTACATTCATAACTATCATTTCTTACATACATATTCTAATACAATTTAGACAAAAAAATATAGCTAGCACATCAAATCCATGATGTCAAGGATACTATTGCTTTAGGGTGGTTTTAATTTTTGTTTCTTAAAGTGATTCCTTCATGGGATAAAAACAGGCAAACAGTAAGGCTAGGCAAGTTGTACACAGGAATAACAAAGAGTTAAAGGTTAGAAGTGAATGTCAGAGTTTGGGAAATGTTGTTCTGCATCAAGAGTTGGTAAACTGAGACCCAGTTCAATCCATTATTTTTGGACAGCCTGCAAGATTTTTACACTTTAAAATGGTCCAAAAAAAATCAAAAGAGGATGTTATTTCATGATACACAAAAGTCACATGAAATTAAAATTTCAGTGTACAAAAACTTTCATTGGAACACAGCCATGACTACTAGTCTCCATTGTGAGCGTGGCTGTTTTCACACTAGGACAGCAGCCTTGAGTGCTTGCATCAGAAACTGTACTACCTGTAAAACTAAACTACTGCCTTCTGGTTTCAAATCCTACTGCCTCCTTCCTGAGATTAGGTCTCTGCATCAGACCATATTCTTAGAAAGGCACAAGTTCTTAATGCATTTAAATGGCTTTCACTAAAGGACAAAGCCCCGGGTATGGGAACTTTCAAGTTGTAGGCTCCAGTTTCATCTTCTATTAAAATAAAGGGGTTTAATGAGGTCATATCTAAGGAGCATTAGAGAATAAGTATAAATTTTTGTATAAATGTGAAATCACAAAAGACATTTGTCTTAGCTACTTACTCATTGCTGGGACATGCTACACAATACCCACAACGTAAAGAAGGAAAGGTTTATTTTAGCTCACTGTTTCAGAAGGTCTCTTGTCCATTCCTGGACTGCTGGCAATGGTGGAGGGACTTGGGAAAAGTCTAGCCAGAGAGAAGATGTTCTTGGCATGTTAAACAGAAGGCCAAGTGAGAGAAGAAGGGCAGAGCTGGCATGGAGCCTTACAAGTCAGCCCCAGTGATTCCCCGGCCAGGACAAGTGCCAGGCACCCGCCCCTTCCAGGCAGGCCCCACCTCATAATAGCATGTGGAATCCACAGACGTACATGAGTCTTTATGGGGACATCCCATATACAACCACAACAACATTTTAATTAAAACATTCATAATCCTAGCCATCACCAGAGAGCCGAGGTGGCCGGACAAGATAGGAGGTAAAAAAAAAAAAAAAAAAAAAAAAAAGCAGAGTAAAGGGGGTTTTCTCCAGAAGCAGAATGGTGTCTCTGAAAACATAAAAAACCATGCTGTCTCTGAAAATTTAAAAAAAAAAAAACTGTGAACAAAGTAGATCTCCTACCTCCACTAGACCTTGCAAAATTCTGACACCCATGACACAGCCATAATGCACTCTGGCTGCAGAAGGGATGAACATGTTCAATGTCGATGTTAAGAAGATGGCAGCTCCAAAAACCCTAGAAAACCACGGCACTGTGTTAGTGGGAGTCCAGGGATGGGTCAGTCAGTTAAACATTCAAAATGTACCTAATGGCTCATGAAAGATTCTACAGAAACACAGAGAAATTAGTTCAGAGAAATAGATAGTGTGCTACGGCCCGGTGTGCCCCAAGCTAGACTCTTGAGTTGATTTGATTCCCAAGCTCCAGTCCATGGATCTATTAGGGACACAATTACGGCAACACAGGGATGTCCTACCTGGATAGTGTCCTAGAAAGCCATAGAATGGCCGGATTAAGATGAACTAGCTAGACACCCACCCTTCTACTGGCTGCATCCCAGTGACTCTTCCCATTACTCATGACTTCTGAATCTTTGGGTTTGTGTCCCCTGCTTCCCACATTGCTCTCAGAATACCCCAAAGGGAAAGCGACTCGTTAGGAAGCACCTATGACCTGGGACCAGTGAAGCACAAGACAAACTGTCTAGTTGTCTTAGACTTCCTATTCCCTGCAAGCGCCCTGCAAGCCTTCTTCTCCATGCCCAGTCTAGGGAATACTAGGCAAAAAATAAAAAGAGCAGACAGTATTTTCCACCCTTCTTCCACATCCTAATGATACATTAACCCCTTTTATGTGTTGGACAATCATAGGATGAATAATTTCTTTTTAAAGCAGAGATGTAAGCAGTAACTAAGAAGACCAGAATGGCCAACAGTTGATCATTCTTTTTAAAATAATACAACAGGTGTGTAATAATAAAGATACAAATTAGGAAAGGACATAAGTAAAGACAGTCATACTTTCATATGTATTTACATCTTACATTAGTAGCTTTCAAATTTTTGACCTCCACCCTTAAAATATATTGCACATTGCCAACCAGTCTATACCCATATATGCAAGTTTAAATGAAACAAGTTTCAAAATCCAATACCTACTCTTACCTGAAATGCACGCAAATACTTTCTATTCTGTCTTATTCTATTTATCTTTTATTTCTCTCTTTAAAAGAAAAAAAGCTCACTGGTAAATCACTCTATTGATTTCACAACCCTCTAATAACATGTATTTCAGAGTTTGAAAAATGCCACCTTACAAGATGTAATGTACTTCATGAGACAGATTTGTGTAAAGTCATACGAGAAATAAATACATTGGAAGGGACCTGGAGTGACTTGGTCCACTCCTTTTCTGATACATGATTCACTCTACAACATCGCCCCCCAGTGGTCATCCTCTTCTGCTTGACTACCTCTAACAACAGAGAACTTACTGCTTGCTGAGACACCCACGCCAGAGTCTGAAAGGTTTTAAAGACATAACTTGTGATCAGGAGGCCAAGACTACTACTCACGTGGCAGAATCTTTATGTTAATGAGTAATGTTAACATAACTGCATATGATTATGGAATGTCACTGGTCAAAGGAAACTAAAACACAATTTAGCGCAATGTTTCATTTCACAGATGAGAAAACTGACACCCAGAGAGGGTCAGAAGGTGAGTTGATAGAGGTAATTCAGTGAGTCAGTCAGGGAAGGACCAGGGACCATTCTCCTGACTCAGAGTTCACTGTTCTTCTTACTACCTGATTTCTGTATGATTAGTAAGCTAAGTTACGCTGGAGAAAAAAGTAAATCAAAAGAGACCCTTAACAAGATTATGTGAGGTTGGTCAGTACCTGTGAATTACGTCTTTTTGAATGGCTCCTGTTCTCATTCTGCACCCAAAATAAAAGCCAACTATGCAGATTTAATAAAGGTACAACCTCACATTATAACATGTGCAGCACTCAGATCAACTGATCTTACCTGTTAGCAGCAAACTTGTTTGAAATGAAACCACCTGGGATTTGTGTCACAATGTAACCCCAGAAAAAAGATCCATGGATAAGGCCCACTGTCTCGGGGTCCCAGTTGAACTGTGCTGTCTGGAAATCAGAAATCAGACACAGTTATGTGTGTAAGAAAACAGTTCTACCATTTTTCACTGGTGGTCCTACATAATCATTCCACAAGGTTCTTTTTCCTTCCTTTATTCAACAAATACTTTTGAAAAGCATCTTGCACACTCGAAAAAGAGTGGTGATAGCGCTGAACCAAGCAAAGGCCTGCTGTACATAGTGGATCTCAGCATCTAGTGAGAGAAAGGAAAAATACACATAGATTTTTACATAAAATGTAGTACACTGCAGAGTGGCGAGTGCTACAGAGAAAATAAATTGTGAGGAAAGCAAAAGAGAAAAAGTCCCGTGAGTAGATTATTCACCAAGTGATTCACTATCAGTTCAGTGGGAGCACAGAGAAAATCCAAGTCTTTGTCTCTCAATTTTTATGCAACTCTTTCCTGTGATGCTGAGAGGTAAATCCAGGAACTTGTGCACCAGGGTGAGGGACGTGCTCTACCACTGAACTGCTCCTCCTGCTCCAGTCTCTCGTGTCACAGTGATGATAATAAAACACAATCTGCCTGCCTCACCCAGCTGCTAATTGGAAATTGCATCACCTTTCATTTGTCTTTCTCTCTGAAGTGATGGTGATTCTGTTGTTCTCTGAGAGAAATACCTGACACCGAGTACTTAGGCTGCAGAGCACTGACCTGCATCATAATTTAAGCACCATTAAATCCTGATGGTGAGCCAAGACTTGAACAGACCTTTCTCCAAAAAAGACACACAACTAACCAAGAGCTGTGTGAAAAGAAACTCCACATCACCAGCTATTAGGGAAACTTGAGTCAAACCTCAGTGAGAACTTACCTCATCTCACATCTATTAGGATAGCCATTTGGAAAGAGGCAAATTTTGGAAAGAATGTGCAGAGAAAGAAGAACTCTTCCATACTGTTGGTAGGAATGTAAGATTGTATGTCAGTATTGAAAACAGTATGGCAGTTCCTCAAGTGCTTATTAAAAATAAAACTGAAATATGATGCAATGATCACACTTCTGGGTATTTGTCTGAAATAATTATAATCAAGAGCTCAAAGATATACACACTCATGTTCTTTGATGCATCACTGATATAGCCAAGCACAGAAACAACCTGACTGTCCAATGACAGATGTAGAAATATGGTATGTACATTACGTGAAATACTATTCAGCCCTTAAAGAAAGAGAAAGCACAGCATTGAGATGAACTTGGAGGCATTACAATAAGGAAAATAAAGCAGTCACAGAAACACCAACACTACATGGTTCCACTTACATGAAGAATCTAAATCAGTCAAATTTATAAACTCAAAGAGTAGAGTGGCAGTTGACAGGGACCGGGGCTGAAGGTTTCAGGATATACTACACAATATTGTACTGATAGGCAACAATAATACATTATATGTCTTACAATGTATCAATAGGGTATCTGTCGTGTTAAGCATTGTTTTCTTTTTTCCTTTGGCTTTGGTTTTGCTTACTTCCGGTTTTGTTTTAGTGATGTGGAACTATGGGTTGATCCCAAGGCCTTTGCCAAGTGACACAGACGATCATAAAACTATAAGACCTCCTTCCTACAAGGAAAAATATTCATATCAAATCCCTGAAAACTCAAATCCTGCCTTATTTGCAAAAGTTATATATATTCTACCGCATACCACCCTGAATGTTCCCAATCTTGTCTGTATAATTTTTTAAAAGCCAAGAATATTAAAATGAGCTATTGTGGATTATTCACATGGGCCCTAAATTCAATACAAGCATTCTTGGATGAGAGAAATACAGCGGGAAATTTGAGACAGAAGAAAGGATTCAAGAGAGGAGGAGGTCATAGAAAGATGGAGGCAGGGATGGAGTGATGAAGTCACAACCCAAGAAGCCACCAGAAGAGCTGGAAGAATGGCTCAGCAGTTAAAGCACTTGCCTAGCAAGTAACATGTCAAGTGCGAAGTACCCAAGTTCCATTCCCCAACACCACATTAAGCCAGGCATGGTGGCGCATGCCTGTAATCCCAGCACTCAGGGGGCTGAGGCAGGAGGATTGCTGTGAGTCCAAGGCCATCCAGGGCTCCACAGTGAATTCAGTGCCACCCTGAGCTGCAGGGTGACTTTTTTTTTTTTAGATGTCTCACTTTAAAAAGGGTTAGAGAAGAGAAATGGGTATTTAGGTCCTTGAAATAAATATTTAGCATATGTTTTATAGTTGATGTAAGAAGTGATTTTAGCTAATACTTATATAATTAGTTTTTAATTTAATAGTCATGAGTAAGAGTTGGGAGTGTAGCTCATTGTAGAAAAAAGAAAGAAAGAAGCCTCCAGAAGCTGCCTGAGCCATGGAAGGAACCTGTACTAGAAACTTCAAGGGAAGGGAGGCCCAGCCAACATCTTGTTGTCAGACTTTTGATCTCCACACCATAAAATAATAAATTTCTCTTATTTTAATCCATCAAGTTTGTGATAATTTGTCATGGCATCTAAGATAAGTACTTAGTATAAATTATATCATTTGATCTACAAATCAGTCCATTCGTGTCTTTTATGTTCATTTTACAATAAGGGCAACAAGAGTCAGAACCGTCTCCCTGCACACATTTCCTTTCAAGAGGTTCCTGCCTCCACTTCCTCCTGTGTGGGATTCTCCCTTGTGGACCACCATGGCTGATCCGACAGGAGAAGAGGGTCATAAGAACAGGTGTGCAGTCATAGTCTAGATTCTGCACTCAGCGTCCCTCACACAGACAATCACACATTCACACACACACACTCACACAGATTCCAGATAGATAGTGGCAGGTACCTGAACTTAAGTGAACCTTATGGTACCAGGGCCAAGTAAATCAGCCTCATGGCCAGGCAAAGGGCAGTGACTCACAGATTTGGCCACAGAACCACCATAGCAAAGGACAGAAAGCAGGCCATGGCAAGACCAGAAAAATGGAGTAATACAGAGAAGTCAATGAGACACATGCAGGCAAGAAAGGTGGAGATTTTAACAAAGAATTTTCTAGTTCCCATGAGTGAAGCTCTACTCACTCTGCACTTACTGACAGGGCCTCTATTTCCACCTCAAAAAAATTCTTACAGGAAAACTTCTTTTCTTTCCCTCAATAGAGCACAGCCTGGTCTCAGCCTCACCTGTGGGCAGGGTGCCTGTCTAAGGCATCGGCCACACAAACGTGCACAGCAGGCCTGTTCCGTGCACTTGGTTCTCACGAGATTCCCTTCAGCCCTGAAGTCAACATCTTTTTTAAGCTGAGCTGGTTTCACTGCTCCCAGATAGCCTGTCACCAGCAGTTCCTGACGGAGATACAGGAGGAACATGTTCAAGAATCCAGGGGTAACAGTAGGCCACTTGCTTTCGTAGGTTCGGCCATCTCCAAAGCCCAACAACTTTACCCTACCAGACTCAGAACCCATGGGAGGACTTCGGATTTTTTTTTTTCTGAAAGTAATGAGAAATGCCTAAGCTTTCTCATCTTTCAATGATATTTTACTTACCAGACAGTATGGCAAGTGCTTCAGTTTTGCTTTGTTTTGTTGTTCTGTTTGCAATGTTAGATATTAAACCCAGTATCTTGCACACGCTAGGCAAACATTCTACCACTGGTTACATTTCCAGCCTTGTCTTCTTTTATTTTGAAAGAGGATGTCACGAAGTTGCCCAAGTTGGCCTCCAACTCACGATCCTCCTGCCTCAGCCTCCTGGGTAGCTAGAATTGCAGGTATGTGCCACCTACCTGGCTACTTAATGTGTTTTAACTCATTAATTTTTCTTTCTCTCTTTCTTTTGTTTTTGACTCTGGGATTGAGCCTAGGGCCTGGAGCATTTTAAGGATACATTCTGCCCCTGAGCTACACTCCCAGCTCTTACTCATGACTATTAAATTAGCTAAAATCATTTCTTATATCAACTATAAAACATGTCAAATATTTGTTTCAAGGACCTAAATACTCATATCATTTATTTCTCTAACCCTTTTTAAAGTGAGACATCTAAACTGAACATGGAGGCCCTCAGGGAGGCTGAGGCAGGAGAATTGCAAGTTGGAGCCCAGCTCGAGTAACTTAGCAACTTAACAAAAATATATTTCAAAATAAATAAAAATTTTAAAGGCCTAGAGATGTAGCTCAGTGCTAAAGCCCTGGGTTCAATCCTTGAGGCAGGGATGAAGGATGACAGGACTTTTAAAATATCTCAGTGCAAAATATCTATTTTTTTCTCCATGAAAAAAAAACAAAAATACCAACCATTTAGATCATTTTTGTCATCCTGTTGAATATGCCCAGCTGATACCTAAGCTTTGCTCTATTTGAGCAAAAGAGAAAAGGCTACTACACATTGGAACTGTACTCAGGCCTCTTAAATGCTACTAAACTATTCTTCAGGCCAAAGAAAATGGTGCAAAGCATACTTTCAATCTCAATCAGTTCCTCTAATACTCCAGAGGCACAACCATAGAAATCAGGGAGCACACGCCAGCATTATTCCTTGGCTTTATCAAAATGTCTCTTCTACAGGCCTCAAAGCCGACTCTGTTTACCTGGGTCTATCTTTTCAGGCAACAAACAAATGCAAGACCAGCATCTCATTGTGATCTGTGCCTCAGCAGACACGCTTTAATTATCCAGCCTTGCTCACAAAGGCCGGGAGGACTCATGCGATATGCATCTGCACCTCCCTAAAATTCATTATTCTTTATTTTTAAAATGCATGATACAGTCCTCCACCTCGACCCCAGCCCCCCAAACAGGCAGGCTCTCTTCTTAGGACAGATTTGGCTGTAGCACCAAAAAAGACTAGTTAGAAGGATCTCCATGGTGCTATTTCCCTCTGCAGAATAATCTCTTATTTAAAAAAATAAAAAAACTGCAGGCCACTTTTTAATGGACCAACGTCAGGTTCTCCCCAGCCAGTGCCTGGCAGGAGACTGTTCCAGGCGATGCTAATGGCGTGGAACACAGCGTTCTGCCAAGAAGTCGATCCAGGAAGTACTGTACCCACGTCCCATCCCAGAGACTCACAGAGGACACGAAACAGTACAGGATCCACTTCATGGGATACACTCTTCCAAGTACAGCCTGAAGACCAGCCGTTTTCCAGACACCAGTCTAGAAGACTCTCATCTAAACATTTCTCCAATAAGAGGGGGAAGCAGAGAACTAGTCGATGCCTCTCTACAGACAGACACATTTCCATATAAGTCACTCCAGAGTAGGCATTCAATTCCATGAAACATATTTATTGGGTTTCCACTGGGTCTCCATTTGCTTTTCTTTCTCCCATGACCTTGTTGCTTCTTCAGGACTATCATTTAAATAAGCTATATTTTATGTTTCCAATGATTCATTAAGACAATATTATTAAAAATACTCCACAGTATATTTGCTTGTGATTATCACCACCTCTGATCTGAGTTCCAGAGTCCAGTCTTACTTCAACCTGGCTTCTCCCACAGATCAGACAGCATTCGGAGCACAGTTTTGGCTGTCCTGCTCCCTGACATCCCCCATCCTTGACTGTCAATTCATTCCTGGCCCCTATTTGCTTGGCCATCTCCATTGCTTGATGCTCTGCCCTCTTCCTGGCAATTTTCAGCCTGGAGTCTATGGACATTCCCCTGTGGATCTGGGAACATTGATGGGAAAAAGTCAACATCTTTGTCTTCACTATTAATGGAAATGTAGCCTTTTCTGCAAATAAATGTATATAATAAAGTCATAGTAATATTATCCATACCTATGATTTTGTCACTAGTGGTAATTATAAATATGTTCAAATCATACTATAGTTACTGCTAGTATTTGAAACACCTTGCTACAGCCCCAGCTCTACCCAACTTTTAGATCCATTGCCAGGTTTTGTCATCTGATGTGTTAATTTAAAACCCTGCATACACTCAGGAAGCTGAGGCAGGAGGATTGTTGTGAATTCAAGACCAGCCTGAGCTACATCGGGAGTTCAAGATCAGCCTGCAATGCAGTGAGATGAGTCAGACTCAAAATGTTAAATATTGTGTAATTTCTCTAATATGAGAAACCTAAAGTATAAAGAAATAATAGAGTCAAAAGCGTGAGATGTTGGAAATCAGGGGGGATGAGGAAAGGGGCAGAAGGGTGGGAAAGAAGGAGGGGCAGGGGATGTGAGTTTATATGATACATACTCACACAAATTTTTCAAGCATAATGTAACCATTGTATATCACATGTATATACTAATAAAAATAGGGTATGCAATAAAAAAGAGAAAAATCTGCATATTTCTATATTACAAATTTGATCTTAAATACTTTGATATCTGTATCTAATATGATTGACTTCTTCCTTGATAATTCTTTGGGGTTTTTTATGTTAAGAATGCAAAACATTATTTTTGAAAGTATTTGTAAGTCTTTGCAAAGAACATACTAAAGAGGTTCAAGGCATAGAAAAGTGACGTGGTTCCTAAAACAGTTCCCTCAGTTCCTAAAACACACCACGTGTCCTCTGTCTCTCTTCCATACAGTGCTTCACACAGAACAATTCTTTTTCTTCAGACATTCTGCTTCCAACTCCACCAGCACTCTTGTTATCTGGTCCAGTCAACACTGCCTCTAGGAATTCTCTCACAGTATGAAAATCCAGGCCAGACTTGCCCCTCTATGAGCTTGAGGATCCCATGCACCCTCAGCATAGCACCCTAAGCCCAAAATTGACATCACTTCCTCCATGCTTCCACGCCAACAAAGGCCCGGACTAACTAATTCTCTTTTTCTCATCTGTGGCCAAAATATAAAAACAATCAACACCAATATAACATTCTCTCCAAAGAATGATACTGACCTGAATTTCTGGTTTTCCATCCACATACACAGTGCTATTGTTGACCATTTCCACAATGGCAACTCCAAGATTGCACCGAATCCCAAAGGAAATGCAGAATCCCAGCCCGCTCATGATGGCAATGATGTAACGCTTGGGGAGGCCACAGCAGCGGCAGTCACAGAGAGGGGGGCTGGGCCTGGGTGTCCGCACTGGCCTGCCTTCTTCATTCAGCTCAACATTATCTTCTTCCTCATTGGTTCTATCAATTTTTCTACATTGGAAGTAGAAAGGGCCAAGGAAAAAAGCCAGAATTATAAAAAAAAAAAAAAAAAAAAAAAAAAAAAAAAAAAAAAAAAAAAAAAAAAAAAAAAAAACAGGTACTAAGAAAAAGTATACCAAGAATAAAAAAGGAAACCCTACAACAGAATACAGTCTGCATTTTCACAGATTATCATCATCAGTGAGGGAAAGGCTGGGAATGACTGAAGTATGTTACATGAAAGTACAAATCTCCCAAAATGAAATCTATTAATCTATATGACTATTTTTCACTGATAAAATAAAAATTATCAATGTATTATACGAATTATACAAATTAAAGTTAATACTAATGGCTAATACTATCAATGTTCTAGAAAAAATAAATATTAAAACAACCCCATGAAGCAGGTAGTATTACCACGACATTTGACAGATGAGGAAAACTCATTTTAGCAGGAGACCAGCCTACATTCAGAGCTATATCCTTAACAATACACCATACTGAAAGATTAATGAGTCATCTGCATTGTGTGGCCCAACTATTACCCCTGACCCTAGTTTTAGAGTCACTTGAAGTTGTTCAAAAGATATAAATTTTGCAAGCTCTTTTCTTTCTTCTTCTTTCTAAGTCTTTAAAGTCTTGACTCATTCTAAGTTTTCTTTTTCTAAGTGGAGTTGTATACTTTTTTTTTTAATGACACATACCCCATTTGTTGCATATGATTTCCTCCGTGGGTGGTTCTTCTAAGGAGGTAATCATCTGGCACATGTTATTCAAAAGGTAGGATTATTCACTGACCTTTACATGTTCAGAATCCAGAATGTCCACTGGAGCGAATTTACCTTCTCTAGTAATGTGAGAAAGTGGGTAAGCTGCACACTGCTGGCTATAAAGCAGCTCTTTCTGTCCTCTTACAAATTGCAAACCTTCTGAAGATGCTGCCATGCAAGTTCATGCTCAAATCTTTGTAAATAAAAATAAGCGAAGCTTATAAGCTTTCCTTAATAGTAAATTTAATAATAAATAGCAAAACATAACAGTTGATTCTGATAATTCAAGGGGATTACCAACTTGATTGGCTTGGATGTCACCAAGGGAATTAGTAAAGCACACTTCTGAGTGTGCCTGGGTGGGTCATGGAGGCATGACGTTGAGGTTTATAACTACTCTCTTTCCCCTTTTTCTGCTTTGCAGCTGACTCAAACTGAGTAGCTCTTCCCTAACACTCCCTTCCACCTAGGAGCCAGCCCACAATGGATGGATTCTCATGAAACCATGAGCCAAGTTAAATCTCTCCTTTAAGTCGTGGGTGTTGGGTATTGTGACCCAGAGACAAACTAATACAATAATAAAATAGACAGAAATACAATTTACTCACCAATCCATACAAAAATAATCTTGGCAACTTCTTTTGATTTATTAGGATTGCCATGTATAGCAAAACAAATACACTGCATTCAATGCAGTTCATCAAATGCCTACTGAGTGTCAGGCTCTGTACTAAGTATTGAGAAATGGTGAAAGAAAGAAAGAAAAAAAGAAAGAAAGAAAGAAAGAAAGAAAGAAAGAAAGAAAGAAAGAAAAAAGAAAAAGAAAAGTCCCTCCAGTTGTCAGGCTGGTGGAATGGTGGAGAAGAAAGACAGAAAGACACATATAGAGTATCTGTAACTACTGGATGATGCAGATTCTGTCAAAATCTAAGTGGAAAGCAATGTGAAACCAGGGAAGGAGCTGTCTAGAACAAAGTACCCAAGAATGGATGGCTTAAACAACAGAAATTTAGTTTCTTACAATTCTGGAGATCAGAAGCTGGTAGGAATGATTTCTTCCAAAGCCTCCCTCTTTGGCTTGCAAATGGCCATGTCCTCCCTACTAATGCTTCACATCAACTTCCCTCTGTGTGTCTCTGTCCAAAATCATCTTTTGGATTAGAATCTCTCCTATTTACCTCATTTTGAATTATCTCTTTAAAAAGCCTATCTCCATGTACAGTTATTCTTTGAAGTACTGCAGATTACAACTTCAAAATAGGAACTGAGGATAGAAGCATTTAATTCGGTCCACAGCAGTCCCCATCTTAACATGAACTAATCACAATAGCTCTCTCAAAGACCCGTTTAATGGTGATTGATGTACATAAATCATTTTAGCACAGTGTCTGGTATATAAAGGATCATTATATTAATAAATGGTGAGTACTTTCATTTCCTTTTCTTTTTGTCTTTTTTTCAGTGCTAGGGACTGAATATAGGGCCTTCATACTGAGCTACAACAAAATGTTTTTAATTTTTTCTTTTAAGACACTGTCTCACTAATTTATCAAATTGCCCAGGCTAGCTTCAAGCTTGTGATCCTCTTGTCTCAGCTTCCTAGAGTGCTTGGATTACAAGTGTGCACCATTGCATCCAGCTGATAAACACCATTATTGATGCTATTGCTACAATTGTTACCAGTTGTATTAGTCAGCTCTCCGTTGCTGGGACACAATACGCAATACCCATAACTTAAAGAAAGAGAGTTTTAATTTAGCTCATAATTTCCATTGATTCAGCTCATAGGTCTCTGGCTCCAAGGGAGGAGCATCATGGCTAAAGGATGTATAGAATGATGCCTACTTCATGGTGGTCTGGAAGTGGAGCAGGGTTAGGCCAGGGACAATATATAGCACATAAAGTCACACCTCCATATCTGTAAGTTTGCTCTACGAATTCTCTGCATGGCGCCCAAGCCAATCAAGTTGACATAATTAGGCTTAACTTCTCATATCCAAACTTTTGTCAACTTGACACACAAATACATTTCATTAAACCATACTTAATCTCCAAATACCAATAATCAAGTTCAGAGTAGAAGACTGAGAATCACTTCACACTGTATAATACAACAACAAATCAGACATTGGGGGTGGGGGTGGGGGGTCAAACAAAATAATTATGATCACCAGTTTTGCCACTTATATACTAATCATGTGACTTGGGACAAATAACTTGGTCTTTCTGAACATCACATTTTCTCATTTGTGCAATAACATAGTACTTACCTTGTAGAGCTGCTAAGATTACATGAGGCTGAACTGATTAAATGTTATAGACCACACCATCGCTGATATTTTCTTAGAGTTACTTGCATTTGTTTCATTTTTGTTTTGTTCTTTATGATGCTAAACATTGAACGGAGGGCCTCAGATGCTAAGTATTCACCCTAACACTGAGCTAAGCTCCTGACCACCATAGGGCTTTATATATCCCTGGATTGGATCAGTTATCATAAGGAGTTAGAGCTTTGTGTTTTCATCAGGTGATAATATTGGCTGACATGCATACATGAATGAATAAAGATCTTCCCATGTGGGGGATTACAAGGATGCTAAAGGCAAGAGCCATCTCCCACTCTTTATTTACAGGGCTCAGCACAGTGCCTGCATACAGTAATCCTCATTCAACTGAATGAGTCGATGGGCTGACGAGAGACATCACTCTTGACTTGCAGTACTTAGAGACAGGGGTAAGGACCTATTCATCCCTGCCCAGAAACAGCCTTTACAGAAAGGATGGCAGATGGGAAAGTCATTGAAGAAGAAGGAAGAAAAAAATAAGCTCTTCTTTTAAGAA
The DNA here is from genome assembly GCA_004027205.1 of Ctenodactylus gundi. Taxonomy (NCBI): domain Eukaryota; kingdom Metazoa; phylum Chordata; class Mammalia; order Rodentia; family Ctenodactylidae; genus Ctenodactylus; species Ctenodactylus gundi. Next base: position 394,887 of record PVKB01000237.1, read on the forward strand.
GCAGAGGACTTTAATTATCCATAATAGCTATTTACCCCATTCGGTTTTCTCTCTGTGTTTGACTCTGGTCAGTCTTTTAGATCAAAGAATCTTCATTCTTTTCAGGACGACATCCATCATTGTTGTTTCTCCAAATATAGAAAGCTGCAGCCTGTGGGCGGCTGGCCCTTCACTCACTAGGGAAGATTGTGACTGCTGTTCTATTACACAACTGTCCACTAAGCATCCCCAATCCTGTGAGTATAATTGCTTAAATTATGCTAGCTAGCCTTTAGGCATTTATAGAACTATTTACTTATAATCCAACTGTTTCCACCAACTGTAGAGATAGTTTTGCTTTGTTTTATGAGTAATAAGGCCAACATGATGAGTTTTTAAATCTATTCACTTGCTTACTTGTGGTATTAGTTATGGGATTCTAAGCTGTGAGATGGGAATAAATTCTACTTCTCAAGACTGTTTTGAGATTTAAAAGTGATAACATATATTAAAAACAAAAACAATATAACAAAACACCTAGAATGGAGGAGGTAGTCAATGTCTGTCCATTCTTTTTCCTTCTAGCAGAATAGCAATTCAGTGAAAAAAACAATAATTTTGAGATAAATGTGACCTTTTCAGAAGGCATACAAAGTATTGTGTTCGCTAGAGCAGCCTAGCAAAATACCAAGACTGGGGGAGCCTGAACAACAGGAATTTATTTTCTCACAGGCTATAAGCTGAAAGCCCAAGCCCATTGTTATCAGTAGGTTGACCTCTGTCCCTGGCTTGCAGATGGTGCCTTCTAGCTGCACCCTCAGGTGGCCTTTCCTCCAGGCACATGCACCCCTGCTGCCTCGTCGTGAACCCCAATTTCCTTTTCTTATAAGGATACCGATCTTATCTAATCACATTACACTGGGGTCCACCCTAGCATCCAGCAGAGTTGCACAGCTTTTGAGGTGCTTTCATTTTTCTCCTGGTGATCTTGCTCTTTTCTGTGCCCTTATTAAAGCAGAGTCAGTGTTCTCTGACTTAGCAGAGAATGCAATAGATAGTAGAAAATAGAAATCTTTGATTCCTTTGTTATTTTTGTTTTAATTGTATGGGTGAGCAGGTTGTTTCTTTGCTTGTTTTGTTTTGACAGGGTCTCACTCGGTAGTCCAGGCTGGTCCTGAACTCATTACATAGCCCAATCGAGCTTCAAACTCATGGCATCCTCCTGCCTCGGCCTTTTGAGTGCTGGGATTACAGGTATGCACTGCCATGCCCAGCTATAATGCAGTGATGAGACTTGAATGCCGAGCCTCACGCCCCTTAGGCAAGCACTCCAATCACTGAGGATGCCCCCAGCCGTGTCTTTTTTCTTCTTATAATTTCAAAAGCCTAAGTGACAGGTGATTAGCCTGATAGCCACTTCTGGCCCACAGGCATACTTTATGTGGTTACAATGGGCATCTACAATAGAAATTTTTTAATTTTTGGATTAATTGCTGGAGTTTACATATTAGCAGATTTTTATACTCAAACTTAGATTTGAGGCTTATTTTGAAAATTTAGAAGATCCAGAATTGCGGAACTGACACTCCCATCTGGCTACCTGTGGAATCTCCTGTTTACTGCAGTCTTCACTATTCCCGGTGGTCACCCTCACACTGAGCACAGTTGCTGGCACAGATACAGCAGTAGGCAATAGCTCTTGTGACCTGAACAACAAACTACTTTTCCTAGGCTTCTTTGGCCCCAGTAACAGGCACAGGAGGCAGACTCCGCTAAATCGGGAGCGGTTGGGTGAAGCTTAGGTGATTTTGCAGAAGGGACAAGAAGATACAGCGTGCAGAAGCAATGGCAATACGGATGGTCACAAGGGTAATGGCCCCTCTGTGGCTGACGCGGCCAAGCTTCTGAAACAACTCATGCATAGAACCAACCACTAGGCGCAGGCAGGGAGAGGGCTCTGTTTTAGCAGAAATGATCTCAGAGGATGATATAACACATTCTCGGCTGGGTTTTTCCCTAGAGGTTTTGCATCCAGATCCAGTCCTCCCAGGGATCTGAGTGCTTCTTAGCATGCCTTCCCACATTTCAAACCAATTTAGCTGAAGTCGAGTCTGCAGATTGCTACTAAGATCTTTAAGTGATACAGTGTATTTCTTTATGGAAGTAGAAACTATTTCTATGTGTTATGTGAAATATATACATATGTATACATTTTTGCATAAGCATTATATGGTATGTTTATAATCACATTAATTATATCATATTAACTCTTCCAGGGCTGGGAGCTCAGTAATATAGGATGTGCTGAGTATGGAAAAGAAGGTTTGAAACTCCTAGCACCAAGCAATAAAAATTTTTTTTTCAGGCTAGGGGAAGATAACAGATGATTAGAAGAAAGAAGACTGGGAGTTTATGTGCTTAAATGTCCTACACTCATGTTTTGGTCTGAACCCTGCGATGGGAGCCCTTGGAAGCAGACCCCAAAGATGAGGTTTTCAGTTTGATTATGCAATAGATGGTGGAGGTGAGGACCTGGTCACTGGTGGTGGATGAACTGGCCATAGCTGCTGATGCTGTTCAGGTTTGTTCCACCTTTGCTTCCTGTCACGAGATCAACAATTACAACTAAATCCAGCAACAGGTCAAGCTGAGCATGCTCTGGGCCTACCAGTGAAGGAGAGGACCTACACACGAAAGGGGCAGGACCTAACTTACACATGTAGCAGGAAGCAGGACAGTTTGCCCAAGAATAGATTTTGAATGTGCTGGATACATAGGGGGTACAAAGAAAGTTGGACAAAGGCAACGACTTATTCTGTTCACTGCTGCCCAAAACACAACATCACAGAACAGCTGAGTTACAAAGAAAGAGGTTTGGTTTGGCTCATGGCTCCGGATTCCAGTGTCAAAGGGGCTGCGTAAGGTGTGGCTTTCTCACTGGTAGAGTCTGAGGTGGTAGAGAACATCATGTGGCAAGGGACAGAAAGCTTGCATGTGCCTGTGTGTATCCTCTGGGCTCTTTTTTTGTAAAGCCACCCAAACATAAGAGCCTTTCCTAATGATCTCATCCACCCTAATTCTGATTACTTCTCAAAGGATCCACCTCTGAATATCATAGTCAGATCAAATTTCAACTCTTAATATTTCAAGATGGGAATCACATATTAATCGCCTTGAGGGACACATTCAAATCATATCCAACATGTAGCAGAAGAATTTGTCAGTACGAAGAGGTAGATTAAACCATGTCTGCCAAAAAGATAGGTTGAGATCTTTCACATAATTCCTGTGAATGTGACCTTGCTTTGAAGTGTGAGCTTTACAAATGCAATCAAGTTATTAACACATATCATACTGATCCAAATAAGCCATGATTTTATAATTGATGTCGCTGTAAAAAGAGAGGAATCTGAACACAGAGATGCTGGCCAGAAGGCCATGTAACAACAAAGGCAGAGATTTTTTATGAATTAATTAATTAATTTGTTTTTGTGGTACTGGACATCAAGCTCACAGGCTACACACTGAGCTACATGTCTGGCCCTGGCCCATTTTTTCATTTTTTCCCAAAATTGTTCTTTTTATTCATATGCATTTGTGATACAGAATAATAATAATATTCAGCTTGAGGTACTGGTACATATACACACCACATCTTGATCATTTTTATTTCCCTTTCCTCTCTCTACCTCCTTTCTATCCCCCACTTATTGTGGTTTGGATCTGAAACTGACACCAAAAGTCTCACGTGTTTGGATGCTATGCACGATCCATGGAATCGTGTGCTGTTATGAGATAGGGAATTAGTCTAGAAGGGTGGGTTATGAGTGTGTGGTGGAAGACAGCCATGTGGTAGATTATAGATTATAAGTGTGTAGATTAGAGGTATGGTAGATTATAGATTATGGGTATGTGGTAGGGGTTTAAATCTGGACGGGGTGGAACACTGAAGCTGGACACAGAAGGAGCAGATTACTGGGACAGAACCTGGAAGTATACATTTTACTTCTTGCCTTCTGTCTGAGACTTTGGCTTGGCTTCCTGTTTTCAATGCTGTGAGGAACAGCTTCTACCTCTGCCTCCACCATATGCTTCCACTGTTCCTGGTCATCCATGAATAGACTGTGACCTTTTGAAACTGTGAGACAAAATAGACTTTTCCTCCCCTAATTTGTGCAGGTTGGGTATTGAGTCATCGCAACAAAAAACTAACAGACCCCCAAATCCCCTTTTCCTTGCCACAAAGTCTATCGTTCTATTTTCTTCCATTGTTCTTTTACATTTCACTTTTTCTTTATGGTTTGGTTTTCTTATATTGGAGAAGCCATGTGATATTTAACATTCTGTGTTTGATTCACTTCCCTAAGCATAATAGTCTCAAGGTGTATCCATTTTTCTACCAATGACTCAAATTTAACCCTTCTTTCTGGCCAGGTAGTACTCTATTGTCTCAGTTACTTATTCATTGCTGGGACAAAATACTCAACATCCATAATTTAAGAGACGAATGATTTATTTAGTTCATAGTTTCAGAAGATCTCACACAGTTCATTGTGGACAACCAAAAATGGCAGAGGCACATGGCAAAGGCTGGAAAGCTCCTTACAGTACTGCAGATAGAAAGCCAAGAGTTGAGGAGCCAGGAGATAACTGGAGACTCAGGTAAGGCCAGAGCTTTCCCAGGGAGAACCTTTAACAGTGTTTTTTCTTTCTTCCTTTATTTAGTCCAATCTGCCAATTAGGCTTCCCACATCTAGGATAAGTGCCCCTACTACCTCACTTCCTGGCCCATAAATCAATAGCACACACCTGGAAGCTCTGCCCAGTGCCCTCCCAATCTTAACAAATTGACACAATCCCTACAGGCCAACCCCAGCCATCTGCCCCTTCCAGCCAGATTCCATCTCCCAACAGCACACAGTTTCACACATATCCCATATATCCAAATACACAAGGCTTTTGGGGAACACTCCAGATCCAAACCATAGCATCTACAGTGTAAATATACCACATCTCTTTATCCATTCTTCTGTTGATAGACAGACATATCATCTGCCTCCAAGATTTAGCTATAACAAACTGTACAAATGCAGAGATTTTGTTGATGTATTTACAAGCCAAGAAATACCAAGAATTACCAAGAATGACCAGAATGTAGGAAATGGCAAAGATGGAATTTCTTCAGAGCCTTCACCTTGATATTGGACTTTTAGCTTCCAGAATTGTGGCAATTTTGCCACATGATTTATGTGATTCAAGACACCTCTGGTACCAAAGAAAGTCAAGTGGAAAAGATACTATATGAGGTTTCTGGACAACCCAATTGAAAATATAACACAGAATATGGAATGAAGTCCTGCCATCTAAAGTAGTAAAATACTCCACATATGAAACAGAGTCCCTCACAGATTACTGTGCCCTGGTAAAGATGATGCATGGACCACAGAGTATCAAGAGATCATGTAGTAAAAATTACTCATCATACAATCAGGCCATCATAAGTACCCTGAGACCATAATGTTAGGTGAGATAAATCAGAAACAGAAGGAAAATACCCCATAGTTTTTCTTATGTGATATAACTAAACTATGATTTACCAGAAGAGCAAAATTAAAAAGATTTTAAAAATAGGGAGGTAGACTTTCCAGAGATAGGAAGAGGACCTGAGAATGGAGAAGGGGAAATGTGGAGGGAGGAGCAGAAAAAAATGATCAAAATGCAATATGTATATAAGCCAATTCCTCAATCTTCATATAGTCAATATGTATATGACTACGTATCACAAACCTATAAATAAAATGATTCAAAAATTAATTTAAAAATCATGTTTAAAATATGATAGGAAACAGGAAGGGAGACTATGGAGATGAGATGGGCATCTGGGGAGGAAGAGAGACCAGAGGACAGGGTGGGGAAAGGAAGCAAAAATGATTAAGACACGTATGACATATATGTACCAACTCCTCAAGGTGAGTGTACTTATTAATCACAATCATATACTAATAAAAGATAATGGGAATAAATAATGTACACCATAAGGAGGAAAGAGTACATCTGGGGTCAAACTCCAGCAGAGCCAAAGGCCACCACTTCCATTTGACCAAGACTTGTACCAAGTCTATCTGTCAGCTCATCCTTATGAACAATGATAGGAGGGAGAAAACAGAGCATGGTTCACAGGTGGTGGGTTTGGTAAGTCAAAGCAAGTTGAAAGTGGTCTGTGTACACCCTTGCACCCCACTCAGGTTAGCCCTGAAGGAAAGTGATGAAGGGAAATCCTCCCAACAGGTAGGACTTTGAGAAGGCACCCCATCATCTGTCTTGGATAAAATGAGAAACATTTCAAGGTAAGGGCTTATGTGGACTTGTAGATGATGGTGAGTGACTCAGCTGGCAGGTCAGAGTCTAGAAAGGGCAATATTAAAAGAATGGGAAGAAGGAAACCTGGGCCCTGGGAAAGAGCCATATGGATCAACCTGTGATTTTGGACACAGAGGGTGGGATCTTTTGGTTTCACATTAACGTGTGTCAGAGAGCATCTTCTTGAAAGAGGAGCTAAACAGCCAACAGACAACATGACTTGGCCAGTTGAAATTAGCCTGCTTCTGTCCCCAGCTACCCCACGCTAGATCAGTAGTCTGAGGAAGGAAGTAACCATAGTAGCAGAAATGGAGTCTAGGCACCAGCTCCTACTCACCAAGACTGACCAAGCTATTGCTGCTGTCAGCAACAAGATTAATGCCAAGACCCTTATAAATCACAATCCCTGAGGAGGCAAACCAGCCTTTTGGTAGAAATTGTGTATATCACACCTCTCTTGTCCTGGAAAGAGTAGCAAACCATTCTGATTGGGGTTGGCTCACAGTCTTTATGAGTTTGCCTTTTCAGCCTACATGTTTCAGCCAGCATCATTATTTGAGGATTCAGGGTATAATACGCTAACTTGGGACCCCACATAACATTACCTCAGACAAAGACATTTAATTTATGGCAAAGACAATACAGCAGTGGGCAAATGGCAACTAAATCCACTGGCCCTCCCACACTGCCCCTTGAGAACAGGATAGCCACCAGAATTGATCAAGTCTCAAGTATGTGGCTAAGACACCACAGGGCAAAGCCAAGAGTCTCCACAGTGGCAAGCATAACAGATGCTGTTCTCCAAGAGGATTTAGGGCCATCATGTCACCACGGGAGTAGGAAGAAATATGTTTGATATTCAGGTGATATACACTGGGACATCTCCTGACACTGTCTTGTCTGTCTTAACTGTAAAGGGAATATATATGTATGTCTTTCAGTACAGACTCTCAAAGATGAAGGTCTGGATCAACTCCCAAGGCAAAGTCACAGAAATGAGTGTAACCAAAAATGGGTGATTAAGAGGAAGGACCACCCAATGATTGTGATACCTCAAGCTGTTCTGCTAACCTCTCTGAAAAGTTCCTCAGGAATTTTGGTCTCTGAGTATGGAGAAACTGAACCTTGATGGAAGGAACTTCCTGTAAGACGCAGGTGAGAGTGGCGTAGCTGTAACAGACCCACTCCAGATCCGTTTATCAGACCAACACCCCTCTGGAGCACCACACACTGCTTCCTTCCTTCCTTAGCTGGCTACTAAGAGCTCCCAGCTCCTTCCTTCTAGAAGCATGGCCCAGCACTAAGTGGCTTTTACATACTCCACCTCTTCCCCACTGGGGCAGCCCATAGCCGATGACTGCTTGATACAAGGATGTAACAGACTGACTACTTGCCTCAGAGGGATCACTTAGTGTCATCTTGGTATCATCTTAGTATCATCTATGTTCCACAGCATCTCTGTGCATCCAGTCCCTGTATGTTACCTGAGATTACATCCTTGCTTGGTCCTTTCTCCTCTCCTAGCTTGCTTTCCTCATGTCCTCCCAATTTTTCTTCAGTGTAAAACTCACGGCAGAAATAGGTCTAGGTGGAGGAATCCATGAGAAGGGAATGAAGTGAAGTGAGAAAAGACTCAGATGGAATCAGACAGGCTTCTCAAGGTCCCACAAGTCATACAGGCCTTGAAGGCCACTGGCTTTAATTCTGAGTGAGGGCCAAACCATGCTAATTTTGAGCAGAGGTGAGATGTGACCAGGCTTGATTCAGTAGGCTCGCCCTCTTGCAGCCAAATTCCTTGTGGTTGTCTATGCAGCAAAGTAAAGAGTATCTTGGCAGTTAGAACCCAGGATGGTTTGATTTCAGTGTACCTTTAACATATCTGACCTGTCAGTGAAGCGAGAAGCACACCTCCAGTAGCTGTTCAGTACACATCTGGTGAGCGCCGAGGGCCAACACAATGCAGAAACAGCCTCCATCCCTTTAAAGGGAAAGTGCTCATACTTGTAAGGAGATCAGACTTTCCCTCAGCCTCTCTTTGGGCAAGTCTTCAATGATACAAACATAAGGAGAAAAGCCCATCGGATCTAGAAGTTACAGGCTATATTGCAGACCAAGTAACGTCCTAAACCTACACGAGTGGCCTAATCTCAAAACAGTAAGTAAGAAAAGAAAAGATGCTTGATTAGAGAGGGAGCATGATTAAACAACTAAGAACACAGGCACAGAGCAGGAACAGTGCCCTATGCCTGTAGTCCGTGCTGTTGGGAGGCCAAGTCGGAAAGATCATGAGTTTGGGACCAGCCTCAGCTATATAGAGACACTGTCTGAAAAAAAAATTATATATATATATATGTATATATGGGCATAGACATCGGTGGCAACATAAACAGAACTGGAGGTCATTATGTCAATCAAATTAAACCAGGAAGCCAGGTACGCAAAGACAAACAGCACATAATCTCACCCATATGTGGACACTTGAAAGTTGATTCCATCGCAGTAGAAAGTGTAATAGTGGCCAGCAGAAACTAGGAAGGAGAGGGAGGTGAGAGAGACCTGGACAAAAGGCATCAAAGTGTACTTAGAGGAATAAGTTCTAGTGATCTACAGCATGGCAGAGTGACTACATTCTCAATAATTTATTATATATTTTATAAAGAACTAGAAGAGAGGAGTTGAAATGTGTCTAACACAAAAAAGATTGATGTTTGACATGAAGATGCTAATTACTCTGATTTAATCATTGTACATTGTATACATGTATCAAAAAATTATCATATTCTACTCTATAAATATAATTATTGAGTATAAATTAAAAGTAAAGAAAAAGAGAGGGAAGGGAAGAGAGGGACAGGGAGAGGGAAGGAGAGAGAGAGAGAGAGAGAGAAAAAGAGAGAGAGAGAGAGAGAGAACATAGAGCATCTGATTTGAAGCCTGCTCTGCCATTTATAAGCCTTGTGACCTGGGACAAGTAATCTCCCCAAGTCCTGATGTCTTCCTGTATAAAATGATAATCCAAATTATTCTCTCTTCGTGGGTTTTTAATAGAACTAAACGAGTAAACAGTGCCTGGAACATGCTGTGTGTGTGCCATTATTATTTTTTTTAAGATGTATGCAATCAGAGGGTGACCGCACTGTCACTGAAGTTGAAAAATCTGCATGTCAATTTTGGACATTTCATTTCCAAGTTTAATGCTTTTGTGTCATCTGTGTATCCCAATAATAGACCATAAGTGACATTTCTTTCTTCCTGCATTTCTAAAACATTATGCCTTTTGCTGATAAATTGCTCATCTCCTTCTCCTGGGTGACTGTTCTCCAGGAAGGCTAATAACGCCTGGCTGTAATCAGCCCCATGCATGAACTCTCATATTCTCCCCTGGGCAGGCCCCACACCCCTCACCAGGACAAACGCTGCCTGATTAAAGAGCATGTCAGAGTTCCACAGAGATGATGGTCTCAGTCCCAAAACTTATGAGGCATCAACGATTTCGACTGCCAGCTAAGTTAAAGAGCACAGTTTCTAACTTCTAAGTGTCCCTTACAAAATAAAAAACAGTTATTTGGGACTTCGGGTTTTCTGTTTGTGTTATTGTGGTGGCTGTTGCTGGTGTTACACTGAACTTTTTGTTAACTATTTTTATGTGAAAATCAGTAAGGTACAGACAGAACAGTTAACTCATGCCAGGTTCTTTGCACATAACTATCTTACAGACTTGCACTTAACACTGAGGCGAAGCTGGTCTCAGTAACTATGACATGGTGTTCAGAGATCACCAGGCTAGGTTGAGGATACAGCCATTCCATAATTATGACAGCAACGACAATATCTCAGTTTCATTGGGCATGTTCTCAGCCTCAAGCATTTTGCCAGCTCTCCTCTATTGTTCTGGGATAAAATTCTAAGCAAGCTGTTCAAAGAGCCCTGGACACATAGTTCAATTTTGGGTTAAGGTTGCACAACTTGGAAATTACTAAGTTAGATAAATCCCTAAGCAAACTGATTTGGGAAAGAGAGGTCTTCATGTGGATCATTCAATCAAACATAACACAACCAGCTCTTCAGCTGAATCTGTCATTGAAAAAAGCAATTAAATTTCCACAAAGCAATTACACAAAAGTTTCAGAAGAAAATTACAAAATATTTTTGGCCAAGTATTTTCTAAACTAAGCAGAGTCTAGTGATACTAATGCTGGCTGTGGCCCAAAGTCATGATTTTTATTCTTGACTTTGCCAGATTCCTGCGCCTCACTTGAAAAAAACCAATTATGCTATTACGCCTTCCCTTTGCATTTCTAATCAAACACACGCCATCACAATAAGATGTTACCTGGGGAGTGCTCCACAGAAGGATAAAACACTCTTTTAAAAAATGTTATTATAATTATTTTCTATATTTGGATGTCTTGTGCTGCTGTCACTGAACTGGGTTTTCATCTACACGTGATAACTCAGTATAGCTGATTGAAGCCTTTATGTTTTTAATTACTAAAGTAATAAGGTGCTCGACCTCATTCTCTTAACAGTGAAAGCTCATCAAGAGTGATACAACGAGACATTTAACACCAGCAGGATCACATATGCTATAGAACAGGAGAAATAGAATCTCAGAAATGGTCCTTGATGGCCCAGAAATTGTCCCTTGAAATGTAAAAGGTTTTCCTGCTTTATTAATATGTAGATATGCTATACATAATGCTTATACTGAACTTGAGTGTTTTGTGCACATATATGTAACATCAAAGCTATAATCAAATTTAAGGGTGACAGAAAAGTTGAGAGATGCCTGGTGACATTTTCAATCACTGAAATTAGAAATAGTTATTCAAACACATAAAAAGCTTATCAAAGGTATTATCATATTTATTTATATCAGAAAGATAGAAGACATCATTTTTACCTCCTATCTAAGGGCTACAGATTAATGCATCTATAGAAGCTGAGAAGACACCACCATGTCTATAAAAAATAGCAAACTAAATGCAACATATTCACGCATTTATGACAATCACTCCTGCCAACAATAATGTATTTTACTTTAAAAATGTTCGGTTTTGATTTAGATCTCACTCACATGATAGTACAAAATATTTTCTCACTGCTACTATGTGAGAATTTTCTGCTTTAAAGAATACTGATTTTTCAGGTTACCTTCGTCCAACCATCAGGTAACTGGAGTTCTCTTTGAAAGATGTTCCATCAGGAAACACTTTATATTTTTATATAACTGGATTAAAATTGCAAATATTTAATTTTCATTTATAGTGAAACTAAAGTGAAAATCTCAAAATTATTTCAACTAAAAACTATACCTGGCATTACTAGTAAATTAACATGAAATATTATCTCCTTAAATCTTTTCTAATTCAATACCATACTATGTGCAACACCACCATCGCCAGTAAGTGCCAGTCTTGCCAAATAAACAGCACATTTGTCTAGGTATTTTCCTAATTCAGTACTCTCAATGTCCCTTCTTTTTATCTCTGTGCAGGCTGCTAGCTCTGGCAGAAGCTACAAAAGCCATCTCAGCCGAGCCATCCCCTGTCCTTAAAATGAGGTTTTATAGATACGATATGAAGTCTCTCACCCTTTGGCACTATGGCCAAAATAAAGTCAAAAATAAACCAAAAGTTCTCGTCCAAACTTTACCTTTGTAAAATCCCCAGCGAATCGCCCACGGCATTCTTCACTCCTGCCTTCCCGGGTTTCAAAATCTTTTCTCTGAAGGTGTCAAATGCTTTAAAAGGCATTTTGAGTGGGGGGCACCGCTACCAGTCAGCCTCACACACTGTCATCCTTCCTCATTTCCAGCACGGGGTGCTTTCCCTGGGCGACACCTGGAAGTCAGGTCTCATGAAGGACAGTCCTTAAGATCAGTAAGGAGATGAAGCCCAAGTCTGATCTTCTAAGAAGTGACAACTCTCCTTTCTTCCTACAAAGAAAAAAAAAATTGAAAGAGCCAAGGGTTTTGTGGCTGGGAATTCAGCTCCTTGCAAAAGCTACCAGCCCGGCTGCGCCTGTGTGGGCTGTCTCAGGCAGCCCCTGGCACACTGAGCGCAGCCTCTCTCCTCCCTGGCTGCAGCTGGACACGCTAAGCAGGCTCCAGCCCACGAGGACCCGAGACCAGCAGCAGCCTCAGCGGGGAGCGCCAGCCCCTCCCGCCTCGCCCCACTTGCCTGTGGCTCCTGCTGAGTGATCCTTCCCCAGGTAATGCTATAGTAACCGGCACAACACCTGCCCCTCTGCTGCCAGGGCTTATTAACGGGCTCTCAGCCAGAGCAGGCACCCGGAGTGAAGTTTATGAAACATTTACAAGTCCTCTGCTTTTCTGACGTCTGGCCCTGAAGCAGACACACTCTCCGCCACCACTTGATGCCTTTTAGTCCCCTCCTGGGACCTGTGAAATCGTTGTTCAGCTAGGCACTAGCCTGGGTGTGGTCCCCGAGGAGCCCCTGCACTTCGACGGCCTAAATGCAAACCTCAGGCCACAACCAGCTGGCAGGACATTGGAACCGCTCCTCATCCACAGAGCAGGCTCACTGGAGAAGTGGGAATAAACGCCATTAGGGCCATCTAATTGAAGAGACCTGATCCAGTCCTAGGACCCATTACGAATTCCTCACCGGCTCTCTTGTCGTCCTCAAATAAATAAAATCTTTATCCTGGCAACCAAGGCCCCTCGGTGGGACCCCCCTCCTCCCCGCTGTCTACAGCTGCACTTGAGCTCAGCAAGCTCCCTACTGCTTCTGGCATTGACTTGAGCTGTACTCTGGATGGCCCTCCTCGCACCATCACCTGGGTAGCTTCCGGAGACGCTTGTCTCAGAGGCACCACTTCCTCTTCAAAGCTCAGGTGAGGTGAAGTGCCTCTCCCCCGAGCCCCCACATCACCTGTCCTCTTCCCCAGCAGGACATGGTTGGTAACAAATGTAACCTAAATGCCTGCCAGACTGGCGTTGAATAGTAGGCCGCTCCCGTATCTATAAGCTGCAGGACAACGCCTCCATCAAAAACAAAAACAAAAACTCTTTATCTGCGGAGGCTCTATGCTCCAAAGCCCCTGGCTGCACACCACTGAGACATAGCGTGCTGAAGGTGCTCGGCTTTCCCAGGAGCCATGCCACAGGTTGAGACGCTGCCTTCTGCCGCGTCGGAATCCTGCCCCAGGACTTGAATTAAGCCAAACAGGAACTGGATCCCAGTAAGCTAAATATTGTTCATATGGATTTAACTCTTTCCACTGCGGTACAAACTGAGTTTAAGCAGCCTTTATATATTGTCACAATTTTTCCAACAGTACTTTGTGATTAGTAACTCGTTCTCCCCAATTTTACTGATGGAAAATTGAGGCAAAGATAAGTTAGGCTTGCCTGAGTTGAATGAGCAAAGTAGCAAAGCCAGGTTTCCGACTCAAACTTCTCTCCCTCCCCAAATCTTTCCTTTCCTCCCCATCTACCTCCCTTTCTTTCTCTTCCACCCACACTGAAACCACATTCATTAATTTCTAGCGGACAATTCAATGATTCTTTGTAAATTTGCAAGCTGTACAACCAACACACATTCACTGTTAATTCCCTATCCTGCCCCAGGAACCACTCATCTACTTTTTGTTTCTATAGATTGCTTTTTCTGACTGTCTCACATAAGCAAAATCACACCATATATGATCTGTGGCTGACTTCTCTTGCTTAAGATGATGAGTTTGACATGTGTTTGAGTCATGTGTGTTCATTCAGGTCTGTACATCATGTATCAGTAGTTTGTTGCTTTCTTTTTGCTGAAGAATACTGTGTGAATCACATATTATCCAACTACTGACTTATGGATGGACATTTGGGCTGGTCCCAGTTTCTGGATATTATGAAGAAAACTTACGAAATTTGTATACAAGTCTTGGTGTGAACGTGTTTTCATATCTTTTTGGTAAATACCTATGGCCAGAATTGCTAAATATGGTAAATCAATGGTGAACATTTTAAAACAGTGCTAAATTATTTTCCAAAGAGGAAACATTATTTCATTTCCATCAGCATGTACAAGTTTTCCCCTTTTTCAGCAGACTTGTGAATAATTGTCGGTCTTTTTCAGTGTATTCATTCTAGCAGTCATGACAATTATACATCAACGTGGTCTTAATTCACATTTTTCTCAATACCTAATCACACTGACCCCTTTCCACATGTCCCTTAGGCATCCAAATATCTTGTGGAGTAGAACTTCTATTCAAATGTTTTGCACATTTTAAAATGCTGTACCTGTTTATTACTGAGGTGTCTAAGTACATATTCTGAACACACATTCTTTGTCAGAAACGTATTTCACAACTTTTTTTTTGAGGCAGGGTGTTGCTTTGTAGTTCAGACTAGTTTCAAACTCACTACATAGCTCAGGCTGGCCTCACACTCACCATAATCTTCCTGCCTCAGCCTCCTGAGTGCTGAGATTAAAGGCGTGCAAGACCAAACACAGTTTATATAGTGCTGGGGAATCAAACCCTTGCACTTGTTAGGCAGGTGCTCTAACCACTGCACTATTTCTTCATCTCCTGTGTTAATATTTTCATTTTCATTTTCTATTTTGAAGTATATTTTTTTATTTTGACAGGGTCAAATTTATTTATTGTTTTATGAACTGTATTTTTGTTTTATGAAATAAATCTTTGCCTAACTTGAGGTCAAAAGATTTTTTTCTTACATTTTCCTCTAAGAGAGTTGTTTGGACATTTATGTTTATGCACTTACATATTACACTTATTAAGCTTATGATCCATTTTGAGTTAATTTTATGCATGACATGAAATAAATATATAAATTCATTATGTGACTCTCCAATTGTCCCACATCATTTGCTAGAAATATGACCCTCTGTCCAATAAATTGCCTTGGCATCTTTGTCAAAAGTCAACTGAAAAAATATAAAGATTTATCTTTGGACTTTCAGTTGTGTTCAATAGATGAATACATCTACTATCAGGCTAGTACAGCTTTATAGTATGTTCTGACATTGGAAAACAAAAATTTTCCAACTTTGTTCTTTAAAAAAAATGTTTTGGCTATTCTGTATCTTTTCGCATTTTGCATGTAAATTTAGTAATTATCATTATCTACAGAAAATTTCAGTTGAGCCCTATTCTCTTAAAAGGATATTTTTGGTCACTAATCTTGCCAACATTAATCGCTCAAGGATCAAAATGCTAAGGCCCCAAGAAATCAGATGTCTGTCTTATTATTCCACTAAGTCTTCACCTATCTCCAAGATCTCACTCATTTTGTTAAAGCAAGTACAATCACAATAAAACAAGGGGGCTGGAGGAATGGCTCAGCACTTAAGCGCTTGCCTAGCAAGCGCTAAGTACTAGAGTTTGATTCTCCAGCACCACAGAAGCTGGGTGTGGTGGCGCATGCCTGTAATCCCAGCACTCAGGAGGCCGAGACAGGAGGATTGTCGTGAGTCCAAGGCCAGCAGGGGCTCCATAGTGAGTTTAGAACCAGTCTGGCCTACACAGCTAGACACTGTCTCAAAAAATAAATAAATAAATAAAATTAAATAAATACATAAGATAAACACACTCTTACGTTACAGAAAACATGCCCTGGCAGAGAATCTAACCACTCCTCAACCTCCAGATACCTTCAGGTGACTTACCTGTTAAATCACATAGTGAAAACATTACTAGATAAAGACCACATTAATCTCAAAGGGTTAATGGCTGCTGAGAGCACTCACTATTTCTATAGGATATTTGGTTCACAAAACATCTAGATCTACAAAGTTTTACAGTACTTTTATTTATTTCAGATTCTAATTAATACGTATTAACACATTTAATTTCCCAATGACTCCGTGATAAATACCATACCTGTTTCATCTACAGGTGAGAAAACTGAGGCACAGACAGATTAAGTACCTTGTCTCACATAGGTAAGAAACTGAGCAGTAGATGGGACACAAATCCAAAAACTCTGGCATCAGAACCTGTGCTCTTCACTTCTGCACCAGGGCTGCTGACAAGAGACTCCTGAAAGCATGAAGTCAGTGCTACAGTTTGGATCTGGAATGCCTTCCGAAGGTCCATGTGGTAAATGCTCACAGCCACTAGTAAGTCCTGGAGCCTTCAGGAGGTGGGGACTCACTGGGGACATGACCTTGAAGGTGACAGTAGGATCTTGGTCCTTTCATCATCTTTCCTTTGTAAATTACTTCCCAACCATAAAGTGAGTAGTTTTTCTCCACAATGTGCTTCTGTTATGACATTCTTCCACAAGCCCAAAGCAATGAGTCCAACCAATCACAGGCTAAAACCTCTAAAATTATTAGCCAAAATAAACTTTTTCTTTTTATAGGTTGATTACATATTTGTTACAGTAATAGAAAGTTCACTAACACAACCAGGCTTTACAGAACTGAAGCTTATTTGACTCATTTCCTTTCTCTTGAGGGTCAACTATGTGGCAGGCACTTCTTAGAAAAAGGATGAATTGTGATGTCCTCTGAAGAAACAAATCTGAAAATGAATGGGTCTGCCTCACAGTACTGAGTGTCACAGTAGAAGGCTGTGGGAATACAGGGGCAGAAGCCAACCTGAGCCTGCAGAGGGAAGGGAAGAGGGCTTCTCAGATGAACTGATGGTAATGCAGGCTTTCAGGATGAGGAAGAAAAACAAGAGAAAAAAACATGCATGGGAAAGCACAGCACCTGTGGTACCTCAAGTAGTGTCTGACAGGCGGATGGGCATGTCCCTGTGGTAGAAAATGAGGCTGGAGTGATGACCTGGAGCACTGTGTTCATCTAATTCGGCTGTCACAGAACAGCATTAAAATGTGTTCCTGGGCTGGAGGAATAGCACAGCAGTTAAAGTGCTTGCCTAGCAAGTGCAAGGCTGCGTTCGACTCCCCAGCACCACATAAAAGCCGGGTGTTGTTGTACACACCTGTAATCCCAGCACTTGGGAGGCTGAGGCAGGAGGATTGCCGGGAGTCCTGGTCTGGATTCCATAGTGAGTTCAGGACCAGTTTGGGCTACAGAGCAAGATCCTGTCTCTAAATATATAAATAAATAAAATGTGTTCCCTACCACAATATATTATATATACCAAAGGCAGAGGAGATTATGCATAGTGCAGAATTTGCTGATAGCTGTAAAACAGAAGCTGTGCCTCATGCCATGAATGTATAGACCATATATATACTAGAGAGCTCTCAGCCACTGATGTATATTTGATGGTTTCCTATCACTTTACATTTAAAAAATCTTTCCATAGATAACATGTATTAACTAAGACTTCTTTAGGGATGTTTGTTCAGATCACAGTAATTCCTATTCCTCAGAAAAGTTCCAATGTTCACGCCATCTCCCCTTTAATAGTGGCAGAACTCCAAAGCTCTATATGCACTATAATGTTCCCTTCCCCCCTAACCACTACTGAATGGACCAGAACTACACTGAACTTCTGAGATGCAGATTCTGCTAGTAATTTAATCTTGAAGTTGAAAAACTGCTACTTCATCTTAAAACACTCCAGAACCATGATAGTGAGGTGGCTACATTTACTTTATGGAAACAAACGAAACAGGACGAGCGTGCGTGCATGCGTGTGTGTGTGTTCTGAAACAAGGTCTCGCTCTGTGGAAACAAATGAAACATTAACAGGACAAGAATGTGTGCGTGTGTGAGTCTGTGTTGAGACAAGGTCTTGCCCTGTAGCCCAGGCTGGCCTTGGACTCACAGCAATCCTCCTGCCTCAGCCTTGCAAGTGCTGGGATTACAGGCGTGTACTACCACACACGTCTTTATGTGGTGCTGGGGAATCAAGCTCAGGGCCTTAGTACTTTAACTGCTGTGCCATTCCTCCAGCACTAGATGTGTGCATTTCTGTTGACCTCTTGCCTAGTATGTACAAAACCACAGGTTCATTCCCTAGTATCACAAATCAGGAAAGAGAAAAGAAGGAAAGAAGGAAGGAAGGAAGGAAGGAAGGAAGGAAGGAAGAAAAAAGAAAGATAAAAGAAAGGCAAGACACAAATTATTCACCTTTGTGAATGTGATTCCTGATTTAAACATGTCCAAAGGCTCATGGCTCACATCTTGAGGCAGCCATGTTCAGAGGTCAGGCCTAGAGAGGTGACTGGATCATGAGGGTGCTGACCTCAAACACAGATTTAGACCAACTGATGAATTCATATCTAAAGAAGGTGGGACCCAAAGGAAAGAAATGGACCTCTGGGGTAAGTCTTTGAGGGTCCCTCCTCTCTGGCTCCTCCCCTTTCTCTCTGCTTCCAAGACGCCATGAGGTATGTAGATTTTCTCTAACACAAACTTTCATCATTATGTTTCTGCTCTGGAGCTAGTTAGCCACGGATGAAATCTCTAAAACCATGAGCCAAAATAACTATCTCCTCATTTAAACTGTTTTCCTCACGTACTGAAAATCTAACTAACACAGAGATTGCATTTTTAAAAAGTAATATAAAAGAATTAGTAATCTTGAAGTTCCTTCTCCCCTAAACTCTATGGCAATTTTTCCAGTCAACTTCCTTCCCTCATTACCCTTAACTCCACACTCCTACTCACCATCCCATAACATCCTGGGACCAGCTTAAAATGTTTCCCTTTTGCCCAGAACTTTTCTCAATACTTTATATATTCTATATATTCTTGATAACTATCTTAGTTACTTTTTTGTTGTTGGGACATAACACCTGACATTCACCTAAGAAAGGAAAGATTAATTTTAGCTCACAATTTCAGAAGGTCTCAGTCCATTCATGGGTGTCTGGCAGTGATGAGAAGGATCTGGCAAAAACCAGCTGCTAATGGATGTGGACCTGGGCAAGGGTAAATCCCTGCAGGCTACCCTCCCGGTAATGAGCCACGTTCTCAGTGATCTCCTGACTAGGCCCCACCTCCTAGTAGCATATGACATTCATAACCTACAACACCCTAATATATGGTATTTTGGGAGAAATTCTGGATCCAAACCATAAGACTATCACTAGTATTGACCAAAATGTATATAAACTGGTCTTTTTCGTTGGACTTTCATATTTGACATTAATTCATTCAGTAGTCAAATTTGCATACAAAGCACTTTTGAATATATCATTTGATTCTCACAACAATCTTGTGAAACAAAGAAGCAATCAAGTCTCAAATGTCGCCCAATATAACCTACCCAGGAGAAATAAGAGATCGAGGATGAGATCCTGGGCCACTGTGGAAAGGGAGAAGAGGGGTGTGAGAGGGTGGAAAGGAGAAAGGGATGCGATACGTAAATCAAAATAAAAAACTGAAAAAAAGTTTATGTCCTGGGCTTGAACCATCATGATACACAGTACTTTGTGATCATAGGACCCTATGCGTAGTACAGAGTGCCCTTAACCTAACTCAAGCAGGTATAATCGGTGCATCTTTAAAACATTATGGGGCAGGTAACTGTAAGAAACCTTGTGCTAGCTACCATGGAAGTATTTTAAATAAAAGAGGATGCTGTTTTTTAAAGATTACATGAATGATGGCACACAGCAGTAATCCCAGCAGGTGAAAGGCTGAGGCAGGACGATTAAGTATCAGACAAGCCCAGGCTACATAGCAAGTTCACACCCAGCCTGAGCTACACGGTAAAACCCTATTTCAAAAAAAAAAAAAAAAGTATAATCCATATGATGTCTCATTGGAAGTTAGGTCAATGAAGTGAAGAGAAATTAACATACAGCACTGTTGTACCACTGAGATGTTGAAAAAATCATTTTGCAATAGGTCACGAGTTCATATTTAGAAGTAGTAGAGTCCTTTGCATCTATGCTACTGCTATGTCACTTGCAGGCCAACAGTTTTAGATTCATTCTAAAAATACTGAGCAGTTTGAGTTTCAGAAATTTACAACAGGCTGAAGATGGAAGACCAAACTGTGCACTTTTGCCATATTTTAGTTTTACTTCCATATAAGGAAGAATGCATAACAAACTTGTGAAAAGTTTACAGAGACAATGCTATATGAGAATGTCAGTGCTAACAACAGTTCCCGAAATTCATGTTGGTAACTTTGATCTCAATAATGCACCTCAGTCAAAGAGGGCCACTAAGGTGGGTGATTACAAAATAAAGCATCGACCAAGTCAACCCATGTCAAGACATGAGACACTGCAACACTGACTATCCACCATCAAGCATTCCCAACCTCTCTGAAGAAGCTGGGATATGGAAGCAAGCTTGCTATTTGGGTTCCACTCAAACAAGTTCATTTAATGGCACGTACGAATGTCTGCAATATGCTCATTAAACATGAGGAAAATAACCATTTTTGAAGTAACTGATAACTAGTGAGAAGCCGGTCGTTTACAACATGATATGCAAAAGGCCTTGGTCTCGACGTGATGATTTGCCGCAAATGACATTCAAAGCAGACATTCCTCAGAGGAAGGTTATACTCTCAATGTGGTGGGATTTTTTTAAGATGTCAGGTTTTCCAGCTCCTACCACGGAACCAAACATCACTTTGAATGTGTTCTGTCAGCAATCAGATTGCTTGGACAAATTCATCATCCAGAAATCTCCTGGGCTTATTTATCATCAGGAAGTTGTGTTCCATCACAACGATGCGAAACTACACACACACAAACACAGACACACAGACACACAGACACACACACACACACACACACACACACACACACATATACATTATTGGAGCTTGAATGGGATGTGTTTCCACAACCACCATACTTGCCTGCTTTTGTTCTGTTAAGACTTCCATTTGTTTCCTTCTCTTCAAAACTGCTTGTGTGGTATAATGTTCAGTTCAAATGAGACTGTAAATCAGCACCTAAGTTTAGGGGGTTTTTTTGTTTGTTACTGATAAAGACAGGTCCTTCTACGAACAAGAAATTGTAAAGCTCACTGAAAGATGACGAAAGGTTATCAAACAAAGCAGGCAATATATTGATTGATCTTTGTCCTTTATAGAAATAAATGACCTTTGAAAAACAAAATACCTCATGGCTTTTCAGAAAACCCACAAAACCTAGATTAGGATTGCCACTATCTACCTGAATTGGATGAAACCCTCCCAAGGGAAAGCTACTGGGAACATTTATCCCATTTCATTATAACTGCTGTATCTGTCCTCCTGACTTTAGTTTTCTGCTCTCATTTAATTCTTTACGGTAAAGACCCTCTGCACTACCCATAGCAGTCATGGAATGATAAAGTAGAATACCAAATATTTTCCTACTTTACATATGAGGAATGTGGCACTCACTTAAAAACTTGACTAGAATTAGAGTTTTTGGTGCAGCCAGGATTAAAACCCACTGTATCACAAGTGTTCTCTTTATTCTATCACCCTGCTTTCAATCTGCAGCAAACCACTGGTAGTCCCATTAATTTCAGTTCACTTCATTTGGTTATACGTTCCTGAACTTTAGGATTTTTATACCACTATTAAAATATATCTCTGCAAATTTAATGTTGCATACACAAGAAATATGCAAAGAACTATTTTTACTATTACTGTAATTAACTAAATATTGCATAGTATTAGATTTTTTCTAAAATGTATTAATGAATCTTATTTTAACAGTCAAAAACTGGGAATGGTTCGTTCCTATAGTCTCCACACTTAGGAAGCTGAGGACAAGAGAATCGCTTGAGCCCAAGTGTTCAAGTCCTGCGTTGGCAATGTAGCAAGGCCTTGACAAAACAAAAACAAAATTTACATAACTAAAATACAGAAATATATGAAATCATTTCTGTCAAGTATTTCATACTTCTTACCATAGTCAGTAATTTACTTAGAAGCACTTTCACCTTCTATCCAGCTCCTATAAATTGTCACAGCAACTACCCGTTGAACTAAACAGGGCAGACTAGCCCATATCCCTGTTGAAGTCAAAGGCGTAGATGTGACCAGTGAGGCTTGGACACTACCAGACTATGAGAGGAAGTCATACTCCTGTGCTTGCCACCATTGACCACCTATAATAAACTGCTTAACCTTTCATCTTAGTGCTATGGTTTGAGTACAATATTCAAACACCACAGGCTTGGTTGAGCTGAAAGGTTGGCCACCATCAATGGGCTTTGGGTAGGTGACTGGATCACGTGGGCTCCAACTTCATCACGAATTTGTGTTACTGGGAACTAATGAAAACAAGAGGTGGGGCCCTAGGTGAAGGGAATGAGTCATGGGGTGTGACCTTGGGCCTGCATCTGGTCACCAGTTCCTTCTTCTCATACTCTGGCTCTTTTGCTGCTGCACCCTGGCTGCCAGGAGGGAAGCAGCTTTCCTCCACTGTGCACTCTGCCACTGTTCCCACTTCACCACAGGCATGGAAGCAATGGAGCCAGCTGCTCATAGACTGAAGTCTCTGAAACCAGGAGTCAATATAAACCTTTCCTCCTTTTTCTCAGACATATGGTCACATCAGCATAAAGATGACTAACACAAAGAGGATGCCACTTCTCACAGGCCCCAACTTAAGATACTCAGTTATCAAGTAGCCTACTTTCCGTTTATAACAACAACAAAATTACTATTCCTTAATGTGTGCTATTTCCTGCGTATCTTTATCTAATGGTTCAAGTGTAGCCTAAAATCAAAAAAGGAAAAATATTGAAAGATTCGTATGTATTCAGGGTATATCTAAGGATTAAAATATGTCATAAATTCTGGTGATTTGATAAATGCAGTTGTATCACAGTAATGTAAACTATAATGTTGGGAAAGTTAAGATCAGAGGATATTCTGGAGGATTTTCATCCTTGATGAGGTAAAGATGGAACTCTGAGTTTCCAGATATTTTGATAATTTCAATATCATAGCCACAAACAGGTTAATATTTAGAGTATCAAGAACCAAGACAGAACAAACTCATATACACTTTCCATGAATATTTCTCAAGAGCCTATCCTTTATTGATTCAACACTATAGACCAGAAACTTTTTCTTTGTGTGTGCAGTACTGGGACTAATCTTAAAAGCACACACATACTAGACAAGCACTCTACCTCTAAGCTGTATCTTTTGCCCTTTTCAAATTATTTTTGAGACAAGAGTCTCATTATTTCTACAGCTGGCTTTCAGTCTGCCTCAATATCCTGAGTAGCTCAGATTATAGACATGAGCTATCATGCCCAGAAAGCCAGATTATCAATATTTTCTCCAGCCTATTTGAGTGTGTGTTTAATGCACCTGTTAAGATAGCTAACATAATGTTTACTTGGGAAACAGTGACATCTTCTGGTAGTTTATAGACTAACTCTATTTGCCAGACATTTCCTCCCCAGGAAACTAGCTTGTTTAAAAATAACAATTTATTCAGTATCTATTTATTTAGTTTCCATGTACGATTTTTAAATGTCCAAAAAAGATACAAAGGACTATATAAAAATAACATTACAGCTCACTTTGCCTTGCTGTTGTCCCTGGTTCTAGTAGAAAATACTGCAAGCAGATACTATTAATTCCATTCTTACTGAGATCAAGTTATTTTATGAGATTTTCCTTAATTCAAGCAGTTTTGATAAATTTAACTTAAGAGTTACCTATCCTAATTTACTCTCCAGGGTGTCCAGGTAGAGAAAATCTGATTTTCAGATTTCAGGTTGGTCATGAACTTACGATCCTCATGCCTCAGTTTCCCAGCGTGCTGGGATTACAACAGGGACAGTCCAAAAAGCCCAGCTTCGCCTATAAATTTTGAAAAAAATAAATATTTTCAAGTTATTATAGAAGTATTTGTTCTTCAAGCAGAGTTTATTTCAAAAATCTACACTACATCAGAGGAAGGCAGAAAGTCTGCTGAGCACTTCCCACATAGCAGGAGCCCAGCCAGGTGCTTTATGCACTTTACCTCATCTAATCCAAAATAGCCCATGAGGTTCCATCCTCATCTGAGAGCACAGTGCAAAGCTGTACACAGTGAGAGAGACTGGATGTGTGGGCTCAAAAGGACACAAAGATTTTAATTATGAGCTTAACACAAACTTTCTAGAGAAGCACATATTCAATTTGGAGCCAACTTGATATCAACATTTCGTAAAAATGAAATGCTGAATGTTGGGCAAAAAATGGTCTCTGTCTGACAAATGCCTGGAATACAAGAGTAATTTGATTGAGAGCAGATTCACATAATTATTGCAACCAAAACTGAGGAAAATTAATTTCCCTTAATGAAACTGGAGCAGCCTAAAGATTGCTTGCCTCAATAAGAGACCTTTCCACCTCAAAATAGTGTCCACTGTTAAAGAGATAAGAGTTCTTAAAAACACTTTGGGCTGGGTTCCAATACACGAACAAATGCATAAGGCACGTTATCCCATATCCATAGCACATGGATGCTGTAATTTTATCCTAAATGTTTAAAGAAACAATGAACAGCCCCCATATACCCATACCTGGTACCTATGACAATGCACTGTATGCTTCTAGTGCATCTATGGAAATACTCCATATTTTAGTTTCACCATTGCATTTACAAACACTGGCAGGATTAAGGAGAGACAGTGGAACAAGTCTATATAAATGTTAATTCCTACATTAAATTCTGGACACTGAAGCCTATCTTATTATCTTCATGTAAAAGTCAAACACTGGTTTACTAAGAAACCTAAGCAACTGCACAAGGGAACCTATCCCAAAAAGGGCAAATATACAAACTATATCAAAGAGGTAGCCAAGCCATATTTCCACTACTAACACATTTCAAAAGAACTTTGAGAATTTTTAATGTAAGTATATACTATTTATGTATCTCTTGCTATCAATGTATCTATCATATAGTTCCATGCAGATAAGGTACTGGGGATTGAACCCTGGCCTTCAAACTGAGCTACATTCGTAGCCTATTCTTTCAATTTTATGCTGAAACAGGGCCTCACTAAGTTGCTAAGTTACCCAGTTGGGCTCAAACTTATGAACCTCCTGCTTCAGCCTTCAGAGTACTGAAGTTACAGGCCTGTGCCACTTCAAATAAACCCCACTTTTAAATGGCTTTTTACAGTTTTCAACTAAAGGTCTATCAGTAAAGTTACAATCAAAGAGTCAGGAACCATAGCTATGTGAACAAGTGAATTTTAATAGAATAATTTTTAATTAATAAAACTTGGCTACTTTAAGGGGTAAAAGAGGACTCAAAGGGGAGCAAAAGTAGAGGGGTGAAAAAAATTTTTTTCTAGAAAGAGAGGCTCTCAGTTCTCTACTACTACCTCACTTCAAAGCTGAGAGGTATTTCAGGAGAGGGTCCGGGTTCCACAGGAACACACAGCTGCCAGTGGCGAGAAACGAGTTCGGGGCCACGGCTTCAAGAGCCACAGAGTCACAGAAGCAACCCACCCCATCTGCTCCAGAGTGACAGCAGTGCTTGGCAGATACAACTGGAGGTGCAGCCATGGTGCAACCATTTGGACTGCTGGGATCCTATGGCGGACAAAAACGCAGAGCCAGAATCCTGGAATAAAAGGTCTTTGTGCCGCTGCATTTGCTGTGCCACTCTAGTGGCCTCTATCGTGGAAGCCCAACAGCTGGCCAGCTAGCAAAAGAATTTATGGTTTCCAATTCCAGGAGGATGAAGCAGAACAAGAGGTTGAGTTTGGATCTGGGAAATAATGTAATTTACCTGCCATCGTTCACGCCTCAGGTTCTCAGCTTCTATATGTACCACACCAGGTAGTAGCTAGTACTTGAAATATGACTAGTCTGAAATGAAACATGCAAGTCCAAGAATATAAACTGGATTCAAAGAATAAGTACCAAAAAGTAATGTAAAGCAGCTCATTTGATTTTTGCATTTTGTATCAATTCCATGCACAAATAATATTTTGGATTTACCACACTAAAATATATTTAAATTACCTTCCTTTGTCTTTAGTGGGGCCACTAGAAAAGTTTTGAGTTGCATCTGCTGCTTGTATCCAGGTAGTTAAACCATCTGAGCAGCTGTAACAAGTTGGTTGCTTTGGATCAAAGTAGTTTCTAAGATGCAACAGTTCTATTTTAGTAAAATGACTTTTCCAACTGCACTCCCTTCTCCCCAGGTTTATGAGGCCAGTTACATATTCGGGTTCTGCAAACACCATTAACCCAAATCGTGCAGTCCTCCTCATCTGAACAGCAGACCAAACATTCTGACTACATACGTTTCTTTTCTATCATCTCCCTACTTAATATCAACTTTTTCCAATATATATGATTGTCGATACACACATGAACATATGCTTGCTACATAAGTCATTATGAACAAAAGCATCTCCAGAAGAACTCTTACAGTAAATGCAAAGTGGTAAGTAGCATCCCATCTCTCCTTCCCATAAGTCATGTAAACCTCAGGCCCTACTTCTGCATCTGCACAGAAAATGATACAGCTGAATTAATTCAGTTTTATTCAAACTTAGTCATGAAATCCTTTTAGAAATTAAAACTTGCTTTTTAAAAAAATATTAAAGTAAGGGGCTGGAGGAATGGCTCAGGGGTTAAAGCGCTTGTTGAGCAAGTGCTAAGTACCGGAGTTCCATTCCCCAGCACCACATAAATCGGGCGTGGTGGCGCATGCCTGTAATCCCACAAGTGGCTAAGACAGGAAGATTGCCATGAGTTCAAGACCAACCTAGGATACACAATAAGTCCAGGACCAGCTGGGGCTACAGAGTAAGACCTTAAACACATCCAGGCATGCCATGGGACTTACCTGCTCATCCTGACACTCAGATCCATATACCCTGCTGCCGTGAAGTGAGTCAGAAGCAGGTGAAATAAATGGTCTCTGATATGAGAAACCCAGATCCCAGATCACAATTATCTCACAGAACTTAGTGAAAAAGGGAATGGGGGTGGGTTGTGGGAGTGGGATATATACATATCAATAAAATGGAGGAAATTTTAAAAAATAAATAAAAATAAAATAAAAATAAAAATTATTAAAAGTAAAAAGTAACACACACTACTCTTGGAAATTTTCCCAAACTTATGTTCCAGGCACACTGAGTGATTGCAATAAAAGTTTCGGCTCGACAGCCACTGACGCAGATAAATCTCTTAAAATTCAATATAATTAGAATTCTTACAGATTCATTTGTCCTAAATTATTCCAAGGCCAGTGAATCACAAAGCATGAAATCACAACTTAATATGGACAGGTTTATCAACGCTATCATTTATTTGGTGCATACTTTGCTTGCTATCAGGCATTTTCACATACTCCTTTAAGCAGCCATGTGAGGTATCGTACAGGCTTAAAAAAAAAAACTAGCTCTTTAACTTATTCAATAAACAGAGTTATAAGCATTCCTAAACCAAACAAAACAAAAAAATCAAAAACACAAACCTAGTCTGTTTCCACTTCCTTAATACATCCTCTGCACGTATTACACATTTTTAGCACTGGAAGACAACCAACTCAAACAAAAGGAAATCTTTGCTGTAATTTCTGTCTATAGGTGGTCTTTAGCCTGCCAATTTTCTACTCTAAGCACAAGAGACTTAAATGCTTTTAATATCTCAAATAATGCCAAGGTGATCTTAGTACTCTGAATGTTTGTTCACATAGGAACAAATTACCCTAAAAAATAGCACAGTTTTTCAGAGCCAATTTTAAAACGGTAAAAGCAACAGCATAGGCTCATCTGATAAGTGATTTTAAATAAAATACCTCTGAGAAAGTAGGAAAAAATTGTAGGAACAATTTTGTAAAAAATGTAGCACCACCACTGCCTCAATAAATGAGCAAATTTTAACAAGTGAAAATCACCTAAAAATTATACAGTGTTTTTCCCAAATAATCTATTTTTGTACTTCACATATAAATTGCTCTATTAAGGTTTCTTAATCAGGAATTCAACACCAATATCAAGTTGTTTCATCAAATAAAAAATAATTCCCCAATAAACTGTGACTACTGAGTTGTTACAAAGAAATCTTCAACAATAAGCAACATTATGTCACATGTACGTTTTCCCCAAAGGAAATATTTTTTTTAAAAACAAGACAGCTAATTTGGTCAAGTTGTGAAAGTATCCGATAAAAACATTTTTGATCTTCCTGGGTTTTTTTTTCACTTTTTAAATAAGTTTCTTCAGTAAGCTTATCAAGTCATTCTAGAATCATGCCACAAAGTATTGCTCACAAAGAAACTAGATGTGAAACCTAACTTTTGAGTGCCTCCTTAACTGAATGCTATCAAAATAATGTCATTAAATATTTATAATCACTTATAGCATCCTAAATACACATATAATGAGTGTGCATATATGCATTTATTTGTAAATGGATATTTGTAATCAATGAATAAACTTAGTACCAGCACACTCAACTTATATGATTTATTTCAAATGATTGCTGGTTCCAGATCACTAAAAATCACAAACTGTATGTCAGCAACTATAATGCATACACAGTTCGTTAAAAGATAGTTTTAAAGGTATCATATAACAGTGGAATATAATTTTTAAAAATACAAATGATATAGCATAAGGCTCTGTGGTTGCGTAATCAGCAAATTAAAGTAACACATCAAACGTCTGAAAATAAAACATGTTTCTGGCTAGATGAATGTATGCTTTCCTTTCTAAAAATGGATGATTATGGACACTAAAACATTCAAAGAGAAGGCTCTGGGAATTCCTAAAACAGAATCAAACTTCAACAGCATGAACTGATGAGGTCAGACTATCATGGAAACCTGAAAATGTACCTCTTGGTACAGAAGGTACAACTGTCCATTTGTACAGAAGTTGATTACATTTGAAACAACACAGCAGAAATCTCAAACGTTTACTCATTAAATACAAATAATTCTTACAAATCTCCTTTTGAAAATGAAATTTGTACGTGCTGCAATTTCCTAAGTTGGACTCCAAAATAAAATACAAAGGCAGTGTTCGGGGCTGTCACATCAGATTCCTTTGTAAAGAACATGTACAAATCAGTACATAACTGTTCTGTGATATGGTAGCAAAAGAGGGGCTCTAAATATACCCAACTAATGCATAAAAATACATTGCTATTTGAGGCAGATCATGCGAAAATATTATGTACAATGATTAGTTTGCATTAAGGATGGTTAACGCTTTTAAATCAATGAAATCGAAGTAAGTTAAATTCTGTAGTATTTGCTCACTCTTTAAACATTCATTCATCTGAAAAGTACATAAAGCTAGAAGCAAATGATCTGATGGTTCTTTTGCTTATCATTTTCTCATTCAGTCATACTACATAAATGCCAACAACTCAACAAAGCATCAAGAATTTTCACATGTTAAAATGAAGATTAACGACTTGCGAAAGTAGGCTGTGTACCACACTGAACATAAAAGAGGAGCTTACAGTTACCATCAACTCATTTTTTAATGACATGAAGATTTACAAGCCAAAATAAACATATGATTTAAAAATTTTGCTATTCAAGATAACTTAGTTGTCTTTTTTCATCTTGAGATTGATAATGGACTGGGCTTTTAAAAACCTGCAGATAAGTTTGTAAGAGGAAAAAATCCTCAGTGCTTTAAAAAACAACTCAACTGGTCAGGAGTCCACACAACTACTAGGTTGGCTGGCAGGGCAACAGGTGTTTTCTGTCACAAAACCATTCACTTTCCCATAGCAGTTTCTTCAAGCCAAGTACACAAAAATGTAGATCAGCTTACCCATGATTAAAACTGAAGTGATCCTTCAAAAACACAAGCAAGACACCTCACCCAAAAAGATCTTTTAAATCGTTGCTAGCTGAACTGCTACTGGTCATAGTAGTTGGTGGCTGTGCAAAGTTCTGTGGGTTAAAGAAAGGATTACCCTGCATACCAAAGGCAGATTGTCCTATCACATTCGCCTGTGTTCCCATTACTGAACTGCCCATACCTGGGGAACCCGGAGGAGGTACAAACTGATTAAGCCACTGATTTGGTTTCTGTTGTGATAACTGGTTCATGCTAACTTTGGGTTTCTGAGGGCCAAAGAGATTATTAAGGGCAGACATATCTGTGGGTCTTTGTTGGGTCTGTTGCAGCCCAGGAGGAGGAATGCTCAAAGCACTGAAGTTTGGCAGGCTGGGTGGTGCTCCTAGAGTCATCTTGGTTACTCCAGGTGTACTTGTACTACTGAAGAAGTTCTGGTTTGTATTAACCGGCATGCTGAATCCTGAAGTCTGAAAGCCCATACTGGCATTTAGGCCATTTGTCATATTTCTCTTCGTATTATCAACTGGTGTAGAAAACATCATGCTAAGGCCCGTGGAAGGAACAGAAGTGAAGGTACTTGAAGTAGAAAATTTAGGGGTGCTAACAGAAAGGCTGGTCAAAGACGACATGTTATCCATCAATGTGTCTGTCAAGTCCCTTGTCTGAAAAATATGAGAGAATTACTCATCTATAAAAAATCCAGTTTACTGTCTAATGAGCAAATATTTGATTATTAAATGTTAAAAGACAAGTTAAAAACAAGCTCAACAGTCTACACCAGATTAGCAAATAAAGCCTGCAACAATTTTTGTACAGTTTTATGGGTTTTTGTTGTTTTTTTATTTTTACAAAGTCTCTCTCTGTAGTCTAGGCTGGCCTCAAACTCATTATGTAGTCTAGTCTGGTCTCTAACTCACAGCAATCCTCCTGCCTCAGGCTCCCAAGTGCTAGGATTTTAGGTGAGCACCACCACACTCAGTTTATATGGTGCTGGGGAATCAAACATAGGGCCTTGCATTTAGGAGGCAAATGCTTTAACCACTGAGCTATGCCCCAATCCACAACAATGAATACTAACTTTAAACTTCAATTAAGTGAAATATTATCTTCCCAGAATAAAATTACTTTCTTCTCATTAGTAAATCTACACTATGAAAAGGGATAGATACTCATATTATTTTTCTTTCTAAATCTTCATCAAAATTTTTGAGTATTTACTCTGTTCTAACACAAGTACCTATAAAATACTCTCAAATTTGCCTGTTGGCCTGCAAAGATTTTCTTCACCTAGAAAATTTAAGTTGATTAAGAAGTAACCAAAAGTATTAAATCTTTGAAGATAGTCATTTCTTAAGCTAGAACAGCCCTTACTTATTGCCATGTCACTAGCATCTAGACCAATACCTAGAATATAATGTAGAAAATAAATTCTGGTTAGGTGACACAGGAATATCTTCCTAAGTCAACTAAATAACCTACCTACAACTGAAAAGCTACAAATATGAAACTACTTTTATCCCAAGAATACCGTAAAAACATAATTATAATATCCCTGGTAATTTCAGGGTGAATTCAGCTGATTTATTACTATGAGGCTTAATCTTTAAAAAGAAAAAAACCCTCATCTACCTTCCTCTTTTTATTGGTAACAAGCACTATCACAAAAGTGATAGGCAGGAATTTAGAGAAGATAAGCTGCAGAGCAAGATACGCTTCCGTGACCCTCAAAGAGGTACTTTTCAGCTCCTGAAGGTGATTTCTTCTTCTCATTTCCCTGGATCAAGTATGTTTCAGTTTCCCAAAGTTAGTAAAGTGGGCACACTTCCTTCACCTTGAGGAAGTGCTGGAAAGTGCTGGTTTTTTCCAGTTCAGAGCACAAAGGAGCCAATCACTAGGAGACACACCTCCTACCTCTAGCCCCCTTTGTACTGAGTTTACACAGGGGCCCCTGTGAGACATGCAGAGGAATATCCATTGGGGCACCTCCTGGCTTCTTGGTCGGGAGCTTTTCTCCTCTTTTCTCTTAGACAGAAACCCACTCACTTGAACACCCTCTGTGCTTCTGGGCCAAGAGCTTTTATTTTCTCTTTTTAGATCAATAAACTGTTACTTGCTTTATTTTTGGACTCTGCTTTATTCTTAAACATAGATGAGTCCACGGGCCTGGGAACCTGCCCACTAGTCCTGTGGGAAAAGAGGAGGAAAAAACTAACAAAAACATTGGACAATAACAGGTTACAGAAGAGTTGCTAGAAAAATCCTTATATTTAATCTTTTTAGAAACTACCCATTAAAGCATTCTTTGAAATACAACTTTACCAAACACTAATGTACTAGATTACTAGTCTACACTCCTTACTAATAGTAGTACACTTAAAATTACAAAAAAGAAATGAAATCTAACCTGTTTAACTGGAGCAACAGGTGTGTGTACTTGGGGTTTAAGAGGCTGCTGGCTTTTCAACTTCTGTGCCTGCTCCTGTTCTTTTGCTAATTTTTGTTTTTCTTCAAGTGTAAGTGATGCCTTAAAGCAAAACAAAGGAAACAATCAACTGGCAACTTCATAATTACATTTGCAAACCAAAAGGTTTTTTCTTTGGTAAAATACATCTAGATATATCTGGAAGTACTTACTGCTGCACTAAAAAGCAAATTACTCCAGTGCTGTTGATCACCATAGGTGAGTTATATTTCTAATTATTACCAAATTTAACTTAAGTAGAAACTCACAGGAAATGTGCTAAAATATTTTAAGCATGAAACATTATTTTAAAAGCATTTATTAGGATGACCCTTCTACAGACGAACATGATCGAGTGATTTCACATTCTATAAAACTGGGAGATATTGTTCAACTCTACCTCACTCCAAGAAGCTAAGACAGAACTAAACAAACATATTCTTTCACTGCCAACGTCTGCATCAATGTTTCTCTTTTTCATATTTTATCAATATTGCTAAATTAAAAGCTCACAATATTTTCTCCTGCAATTTGTAAACTACTATGCTCAGTAGTCCTTTGGCTTTACACATGCAGATATTACTATTTTGTGGATGAATAAAAGAATGATCTTAGCAGAAATCTAAAACTGACTTCAGTATTTTATAAGAGATGATACCTAAAATTTCAATAGAAAAGTTATCATTTTATAGTTTCATTATTTAACTTAGAGGAAGGTCAAAACAAATATGGAACAAAGAAGAAATTAATGTATTGAGATGTTTTATCTGCTTATGAGATGGAACCCAAAACTATTTTTAAAATTCTCTTTAAAACAGTGCTGGTTCAAATTAAAAAGTTGTATCAACAGCATATACTCCTAACAGAATAAATCAAGAAGGGCCCTCTTTCTTGCCAAAATGTGCCAAAATGTGTAATGTTATACTAATCATGAAAAACACCAGGAGAGTCCAAAACAAAAGCTACACTACCAAATAACTGATTAGTATCTCTCAAAAGTGTTCAAGTGAAAATATGACAGGCCATTCAAGTTAACTACGTAACTAAGTTCACTACAAAATGAAAAGAAAGTAAGGTTTCTAGGCCCACCCCCAAAGAGAGAGAGAGAGAGAGAGAGAGAGAGAGAGAGAGAGAGAGAGAGAGAGAGAGAGAGAGAGAGAGAAAGGAAGACTTCCCGTCAAGAAGGCAGCCACATAACAACACTGCACAATGTTTCCTCATAAGCACACTTAAAAAGTTGAGAATATAGTCAAAAACAACCTGTTCCAGGTAGCTAAGACAAGGAAGAGCACCCAACAACTGAAAAAGACCACAGGAAGGCCAGAAACCCTGAAAACACATATGAAGTAGAGGTAAAGAGCATTCCAGGAGGCCGACCCAGGCCGACTGCTAACAGCATCTACAGACTGAGGAAAGCCCACCTGGAACCTCAGACAGAGGTAAGCGCAGATCCAGGAGAAGTGCAAATTGACTGCAGCACGTACCCCACTTCCAAAAAAATGAGCCTGCAGGGAGTGTATGCTTCCCCTAGAGAAGGCCTCCCGAAGCCCTAATCAGAAGCAGCACTTGGCAACCATAACAGGCAGTGACGTAAGCAAGAGCCATTTTCTAAAAAGAGCCCAAGATTGAACTAATTAGAGTAAAAAAAAATTAAAAAAAAAAAAGCTCAGACGAGCACATCGGGGCCTTTGGGAGCACTCCTTAATCAGTGCCTAGGGAGAAACTGGCACAAGAGACAGTTACACAGTGGCGAAAAAGGCTGCCAACCTCCTGAACAGCTCAGGTGTAGTGGGAGCACCTACAAGAGCTGAGAGCCCCACCATCAGGAGGTAAGCCAGGAGAGGCAGGAGAGCTTTGCTGAGAGAGTTTGGGGTGAAAAAGACCTCTAAGGCCATCGAACTGCTAGGTTCTCCCCCATTGCCTACTCCCAGCACAGAATACAATTTCAGCTCCCCCAACACATCCTCATAGGCATTCAAAGAAACCTCTCATTAGGCCTTTGAAGTGAAGCCCCTCAACAACAGGAACATAGGAAGAAGACAAGGCAATAGGACACACACAAAGATCCCTGAGACCTGAAACTAATGTCATGGGCCCCAAAATAATGGAACTCTTAGGGAAGGAAATCAAAAAGCAAATAAGTGAGCCAAACATCCAATTCAAACAAGATATCCTTAAAGAAATGTAAGCAATGATCAGAGGGCTTAAAGAGGAAGTTACTAAACAAATAGTGGTCACTGAGCATATAGAAGTCACAAATAAAAAGTTGGCTGAGGTAAATAAGAAAATGCAAATGTTCAACATCTTTAGCCATAAGAGAAATGCAAATTCAAACATCACTAAGATACCATCTAAATCCGGAGAGACTGGAGTATAGCAAGAACACAAATGCAATCAGTGCTGGCAAGGCTGTGGGGAAAAAGGAACCCTCCTGCACTGCTGGTGGGAATGTAAACTGGAACAACCACTAAGGAAAGCAATATGGAAGTCTCTTGAAAGACTGGAAATAAATATCCCCTTTCATCCAGCAATACCTCTTTGCGGAATTTTCCCAAGAGTTAAAAACAACATATAACAAGAGATACATGTACGCCCAGCACAAATAACAATAGCTAAAATGTGGAAGACACGAAAATACCCATCAACAAGCCAACAGATACATTAACTGTAATATTTATATACAATGGAATACTACTCATTTATAAAGACAAATAGGTTGGATGGAGACTTTTGTAGGTAAATTGAGGCAACCTGAGATTATCATGCTTAGTGAAGTAAGTCAGAAGCAGAAGATGAAAGATCAAATGGTTTCTCTGATATGAGAAATCCAGATCACAATTTTATAGAAATTAATGTGGGAATAATGGAAATGCGGGGCAGGGGACATCGAAAGGAGAGAAGGGAAGGATTTGTAACTTTGCCATGGTACGTGTGTACACAAAATACTCAAGATCAATGTAAACTTTATGTATTGCACTTATACATATCAATAAAATGGGGGGGGAATAAAAGGAAATGTAAAATATA
Source organism: Ctenodactylus gundi (assembly GCA_004027205.1). Lineage (NCBI taxonomy): Eukaryota > Metazoa > Chordata > Mammalia > Rodentia > Ctenodactylidae > Ctenodactylus > Ctenodactylus gundi. The sequence continues at coordinate 430,383 of PVKB01000237.1, forward strand.
AAGGAATATTACGATGGAGAAATGGAAATTTTGAAGAGATTTAGCTGAAATCCAGGATATAAAGAATACATTTGAAAGCAAGAGAAGTCGACTCAAATACTGTGAGGACAGAATTTCAGACCTTGAAGCCAAAGCTGGGGAAACAAATGCCATAATTAGGCACAATTCCAAAATTAGAAATTTGCAAAGTAACTAAATACAACAGCTGATAGATGATTCAAAGAGAAACAATCACGGAATCATGGGTATAGGAGAAAGAGCAGAAGACAGCAAATCTTTAAAAAATATGTACACATGAATTTATGGATGGACAGGTAAATAAAATGATAAACAAATCTTGAAAAATGTTAGCAATTAGTGAAATGTGAGTAAATAATCATGAAAGTTTTAAAATTTTTGAAATAACTAAGTATGGCATTATATCTATTGCTTATGTATAACTTACTCTTGTGAAATAGATGTAAGTTCATTTAACAGCAATTCACTTATTCGGTCTTTGATCTAAGCTTATCCTAAGAAAACTGACTGATGTAATGATAACCTGAACGTCTTTTGAATGCACAAACATTTACCTTTCGGTACTCAGATAAGGAATTTGAAATTTAACTTTTCTTTTTCTTTCTCACATTTTCTAGTCTTATGAATTTCATTGTTATAGTTCTTATGTAGACTGGTAAGCAAGGCTATGTTACAGAATTTCAACAAAGATATATTAAGATACAAAAATAAATAATTAATCTTTAGCAAATAAAGGGCTCTGCTGGACCCAGAAAAGAGGTAGCAAGATTTGGCCAGGGCAGCCCATTCTAAGGGTGAGAAGCTATGCTAAAGAGCAGTGACTAAAGTGGTGAAGTGAGTCAAATGCAGAAGATTAAATATGTTAAATGTTGCATGGTTTCTCTGATTTGGGAAATCCTGAACACAGACATTCTATAGAACCAAATGGGTGTGATAGTGGGGGTTAGGGGGGATGGAGAGGGTGTGGGAGAGCCAAAAATGGAAAGGATAGTAAAGTTAATGTGATTATATATGTGTACAAAATACTCAAGTTCATTATCAACATTATATATCATACACACACACACACACACACACACACACACACACACACACGGGGTGGGGGAGAAAGAAAAAGAAAGTTTAGCAGGGTAAGGTGCCACAAGGCTGCAAACCCAGCTACTCAGATGACTGAGTGACTCCTCAGTGACTACTCAAGGTAACTGTAGGTTTAAATTAGTCTGGCAACTGAGCAAGACTCTATCCCAAAAATGGCTGGGGAGAGGGGCTACAGAAATGGCATGGTGGTTAAAGTCCTTGTCTAGCAAGTACAAGGTCCCAAGTTCAATTTCCCAACATGACATAAAGCGGGGCATGGTGGCACATGTCTGTAATCCCAGCACTCGGGAGGCTGAGGTAGGAATATTGCCATGAGTCCAAGGCTAGCATTGACTCCATAGTGAGTTCAAGAGCAGCCTGGCTATAGAGCAAGACCATGTTTCAAAAAAAAAAAAAAAAAAAAAGCTGAGGATGCAGCTCAGTTCTCCCTGGATTCAATCCCCAGTACAGGGGAGAGAAGAAAAAGGGGCACGAGAGGAGAGACAAAAAGAATGGAAAAAATTTGAAACTCAGACTGCTGGGATTGTAGTAAGGACTGAATTAAAATACTGAAAAGCAATAATTGGGGAAACTCCAAAATAAATCCAAAGTAGGACAGCACAAATCTGCAAAGGATGCCACCAACACAGGACCAAGATACACTGGCTAAAGGACAAAGAATTCAGGCAATCTAAAAAAGTTACTATACAGGAGACTGAGTAATAAAGGAAGCTAAGAAACAACAGACACACTTAACCAGGTCATGTGTCACTGATAAAGATATTTCATAAAAATAATTACAGAATGCTTCTAGCTAAGATGCTAAATAGTATCTCCCAACAAATACCTGTATTTTACAGGAAATCCCACAATAAGTACTAAAAAAAAAAAAAAAAAACAGTGAAAGAACTCACTCTTTTATGTTTATTTTGTAACCCATCCTCTTTATTTTCTGATTCACTACCACTCAGAAGGTCTGGTCCAATGTTGTTAAAAACCTTGTCAATGTGCTGAAACAGAAACAAGTCCATTGTATAAAAAAATTTTAATAAAAGCATGGTTCTACTGCTTAAAGGTTAAAGGACTCTTAAAGGAAATATACTGTAAAGGACTTTCTGCAAAAATTAGGTATCTTCTTACCATATTCCCAGCATTTGTAACTTTTGTGTCCTCAGAAGCGTTAATTGGACTTCCTATGTCCAAAGATCTACAGAAGAGATGAATACAAAAAAGCAGAAAACAAAAGACATTTAGCTACATTAAGGAGAATCATAGCCTTTTCCATTATTTTCTACAATTAATTTCTTCAAGTACAGAAAAAAAAAACTTAATCTTTTTTTTAAATTCAACATTTGAGATTTACTGTCAAACATAGTCAGGGTGCTATAAAAACAAGGTGAGAATGGCTCTTACTGTCCAAGCGCTTACTATCTCACCAGGAGACAAGAGAGAGGAGAACTGATGATTAAATTCACAATCTAGAAGGGGGAAGGAATATGATACGTAAATAGTAAAAAAAAATTTTTATGTTGCAAGAAACTAAAACTAAGACAAGGTCTTAACATGACTAGGCTGTCGTAAGTAAAGTACCTTGCTTCATAAAAAGACTGAAATCTAATTTTTTATTAAAAATCAGGAAATTTTTTAAAAATAGGAAATTACAATTAGGTATCTGGAATTTAGTTTGCCTATCAAATTTTCAGATTTTTTACTATGTTTATGAGAATGTTTATGCTACTGAAAATAAGTTAATGACCAGGTGGTTTTCAGAAGAAATTCTGGTGTTGAATTTTTGCCCTCCCTATTCATCTTCTAGATATTTATCCTCAGGAATTAAGAGTTACTTGTATCATGCTTCAGTGGCCTACTGTTTTGAGTATTAGAAATCCATTATATAGTTTGTATGGTAAAACCATTGAAAATAAGAGCATACTAGACTAGCATAATAACAAAGCAAGATCTGAAATTCAAAAAAATTCAGAATCTGATACTAAGACTAAACACTGTAATCTCTGCCATGTGGACCTGATCTGTTTTGAAAAACAGGTAGAATTTACATAACAAGAAAAAGAAAGGTCCATTCCTCCAAAATATGAATATTAAATATTTATTTCAGTGTGGGAGTATAGCTTACTGGTAGAATACATATTGCTAAGCATTGGTTCAAACCTCAGTACTTTATTTTTTCCCCATTTTATTGATAGGTATAAGCGCAAAATTTAAGGTATACAATGAATTTGAGCATTTTGTGCACCTATATATCTTGTCAAGGAGACAAGATATTTCCCAATCTCCTTTTGTCCTTCCCCCAACCCACCGTTCCCTCCCTCCACCAAACCTCAGTACTTTAAAAAGAAGTTTTTACCTATACTATACTTTTAAACATTGTTTTTCTAGGTTCCTATATAAGTATAATTAATCCATCAAACTTAAAATATGTATACAACACAAAATACTTAAGAGTATACAGAAAACTCTTCCTGCATACTCTCTGTGTATTCTCCTTTACCTCTTTCTCTACTATGTATGTATACACTTTCCTAAGTCTCCACCTTACACTACAGTGGAAGCTAAAATATCTATCTGGGACCTGGCTCATTGATTAATACCAATTCTATTGTGTCTTAGACTTTTATAAAATAACTTTCTCCAGTGAACAATGTTTGCCTCTTCTTTCTTCTCACAAATACTAGCATTTTTCAAATAATTTAGAAAACACGCCATAAAAACAAAATGAAGTAGATGTTGTATCTATAAATGTTCCTGAGGTTAGAGAAAAGGAAAAAAAAAAATTAAAGCAATAGGTGTTCAAGGCTTTGAGAAATCTGAGTTTACAATGCCAGTGGCTAATGCTGACAAGGGCTCTTCTCAGAAAAACATTTTTCTTTTATTTAAAGAAATTGCTTAAGGTTGTATCATAACACATTTTTTGAACCCAGAAGTATATTAGATTTTCAACAACATCCTACCTTAACTAAGTTTAAATAATTACTATGCTGGAATTTTTAAAATATCTTTCACATATGGCCAAATTAAAATCTACCCACTTTTCTATTCCTAATTCCAGAAAATCAATTATGAAATGCTTCACTCTCACTCCTGGACAGAGTGCAGGTCACTTGCAGCATACTTACTTCTGCTGTTCTTGCATTATATGAAGTTGCTCTAGTTTAGTCTTATGTTCAGACTCCAATCTGTTAAGCATCTCTTTTATGACGGAAATGAAAGAATTGAACTGGTATAAAAAGAAAGTTATATGGTTATAACACTTCAAGTTTGGAGTAAATGTGATGTGGATGATCAAGTAGGTTAATCATAATATTCACCACTTTGCCAACAGAATAGGACTCACAGCACCTTTGGCACAACAAGAATTATATATTTAAACTCAGCATATCAGTAACAAGCTTTTATAATCTTTGGTAGTAAGGCTTATCTCTGTAGCTGATAAGGTTTTTAAGATTCAGAAAACATGGCTTCATGAGTTTTATGTCTTGAACTAACAGTCTTATATAACTTTATTCCTAGCAGTTATATATTGATTGATTTGTGCCTTTTGGGAAACCATTTAAAAATACAGAGAAAATACCTACTTGTCCAGACTGTTATAAAAATGACATATTTGGCTCAAATAACCTTGTTTTCTGAAACTGGCAGAACATGAACATACATAATCCAATTTTCAGATAATCCAAGTTTATAAAGTACACCTAACACTGTTTCTTAATATAGTTTAAACCTTGGGTATTACTGATAATTTTATAGTGTTTCTAGACCAACATAAGCAAATTATTTAAATGACACCATACATTACAGGAACAATCTAGAAACTATTTTTCTCCTCTCCCCAAATCTTACAATCATATCTCCGTGCTTGGTGCTTATACATACAGACACCTAAAGATAACAGTTTATCTTTTGAAATCTCCAAACTAAGTTTATTGATATTTCTACTTCATAAATGAAGATGCTCGGGCTCAGTGAAAGGAAAGTAACTTACTTAGAAACACTTAACTAGCTCATCTGGCTGGGCTGAAACTCAGATGGTGTCACCAAAGCCAGCGTTCTTCCCTCCTACATCACATTGCTCCTCACTGCTGCTCTATCAACAGCTTCTTGGCCATTTTGCCATGAGACAAAAGCATATTTTCTTAGCAGTTTACCATATCTAACTTCTGGCTAATCAGACTTAAAAGCTTTTTACTGAAGAAAATGAATGCACCCTAAAATCTTAATACTAAGTGAACCTGTGGCTTCTCTTATAGAAGAAACCCAAAATATAAATAATTTAAAGCATGAGAGAAAAGACAGATGATAGGAATCAGGAAGTCGCAGACTTTGCAGAGATGAAAAGAAAATTTGAGAATATGGGGAGATGACGCAGCAGGAAAGAAATGGGGACATAAAATTGTTTTGAAAATTTTTACGCAAACATAACACACTAACAGGAAAATACATGTATAGGCTTAGCTCAAAAAAAATTCACAAACTGAACACCAAATATAATCAGTTGCCAGGCACGGGGGCGGGGCCGGGAATACTAGGCATTCAGAAGCTTCCTTGCTCCCCTCAAGGCACATACCACTTCCACACCCTGTGGGTAAACAGAATTCTGACTTTTAGCAGCATCACCTAGTTTAGACTGTTTTTATACTTTATATAAATGGAATTGTTCAGTAAATCCCCTTCAATGTCTTGCCTCATTTGCTCAACATTACCTTTGTGAGAATCCTCTACATCGTTGCGTATAGCTTGTGTAGTAAAGAGCAACCCTGTATACCTGAACTGCTACTTTCGGATCTGTTTACAAGGTTGACTTTTGTCTGGTGTCCCTGAACTTCCATTTGAGAAAGGTTCCCATTATTAACTAGTAACGTGGCTCACTGTGCCTAAGTTGTACAAAGAATACATTCTCTACATAGCAGTTGCTTTCTTTCTAGGAGCTTGGAATTTAAGAACAAGCAGAGGATGCTACTGGATCAGCTCTGAATAAACACTCAGGACACTGAGTTTTAAAACAAGTTTCCCTGGTTGGCAGCATTTCTCAAGTATCATTCACAACTCATTACTGGGAGAACTGTTGTATTATACCAGAAGTGGGTGCAGGAAGCTTGCACCTAGTTTTCCTCAGGCTGAGCTTTGTATCCTTTCACCATAATAAATCATAGCCATAAAACAACACTGAAAGGTAATTGAAATAAAGTTCACTTTGCAGTCCTTAATTCTAAATCTTTCCTGCCTCTCCATATTTGACTTTTTTTTTTTTTTTTTTTGAGACAGTCTTGCTTTGTTGTCCAGACTGTTTCTGAACTCCCTGGCATGGCCTAGGCTGGCCTTGGACTCAGGATAATTGGCCTGTTTCAGCCTCCAGAGTGCTGTGATTACAAGCCAGTGCTGAGATTACAGGCATGTACCACCATGTCCAGCTTTACGTGGTGCTGGGGAATCAAATTCAGGGCCTTGCACTTGCAAGGCAAGTGCTTTAATTGCTGTGCCATGCCATCAGCCCCCATCTTTTGACATCTTAAATAATAACTCTTTTTAATCTTTTGCATTATCCTTTACTAACAAAAGTCCTACTATAAACAAAAATGATTTATTGTTACATTATACTTCAAATTTTCTCTCAATTCAATTTCTGTTTCTGGCACTGTAGTGAGGGCTGGGCTATAATGAAGAATAAGCAGTCGCTGAAGATTTTACTGTTTTCAGGAAAAGTCAGGGGTAGGCACATAACTATGATAACCACAGAATACAGGTATGCAGAGAGGTAACTGTATAATTTTCAATACATACTCTCCCTTTGCTCAAACATTTACCACACTGTGAAAATTTAAATACCTAAACAAGATAGGCTTTTAAAGGCTACCTATTCTAGTTTATTTTTTTCCATTATTTCCCTGCTTTCAACTTGAATTATTCCTTCCCTGAGGCAGGCAGGCATCCACAGCCTCTCACGTCTTCTCCAGTTCTGCACCCATTTGTCTTTGTATAACCTCCTATCTTTGAATATGGACAGTACTTGTGACTTGACTCTAAGCAATACAGTTATGACAGGCAGTAAGATATCACTTCTCTGATTACATTTTAAGAGACTATATAACAGCAGTCTAGCTGAAAGACTATCTCTTGCAGACTTTGGTAAAACAAGTTGCCATGATGGAGGCCCATGTGGCATGGAAATGACAGTGACAACCAGCTAACACATGACAATGGCAGAGAATCTCAGTCACAGCGACTGAAAGAACTCAGTCCTGCCAACAACCTTATCTAAGTGAGCCTCAAAGGGGCTCATTCCCCGTACGGGCCTTCAAATGAGCCTCAACTCCAATGCAATACAGTAAGAAACTCCGAGCAGAGAAGGCCTCGGATTTGCTAACCTACAAAAACTACAATATAATAAACGTGTGTTACTTTAAAAAACAGACTTCATGGCGGTCTGTTACGTAGCACTAAATAACAAATACAACACCCAAACATGTCCATGACTTTGTTCGTGTCAGCTTCCAAAGTACACCCAAATCCTACGAATCTTCCAACATCCTGTTCACCCTCAACATACTCCAATGAGGTCGCCAGGAACCTACCCTTCAACCCATAAATACTGTCCATTTAATTCTGCAGCACACTTCTACCTTTTTTAGCCATCTTTACACATAGCATTTATATTTTTTAAAAATCTCCAAGAAGACATCTCAGTAAAGTGAATAAACACAAAACATTCCTACCTGATTAAGATTAAGATTGTTTTCAATACTCAGGGGAATAAGATGAGGCAATACTTTCCCAGCCAGCTGCTCTTTGGTGATTCCCAACTTCTTATGAGAAAAAGTACATTTGTAAATACCTAAAAAGGATGTGACAAAATCCATGAGATGGCACTCTAAGTTAGTAGAAATCATGACATCTTTTGGTTATCAGTGTAGCAGAAACTTCTCCATCAGTGCCTCACAATAAGGATTCTCTTATACAGGGACCAGAATGACTTCAGCCTTATCATTAATCCAGGCTTAAATACCATGATATATTCATTATATTCATCTTAGGTTCTTTTGGGTTAAGAGTAAACTTAATGATGACATTAAAAGCTTAATCAGGTCCAGGATCAGTTCTTAAATGTAGCAAGAAGGTGACAGAAAGCCCTTTTACCAAGAAAAACTTTATTTTTAACCCCAAACTTGGGGCATTTGTTTCAGATATAGGTAGTTTTACTTACTTCTTCAGCAAATAAAACCCAATTATTTAGGATGGTAGGGAAGTGAATATAGAGAATGATCCCAGCGCCTTAGTAGCACTGACCTATGTCCTCTTATTTTTTTTTTTTTTTTTTTTTTTTTTTGGAGACAGGGGTTCACTCAGTTAAAATTGTTCAAGCTCGGCTCAAACCTGCAACCACCAGCCTCAGATTCCCAGATTGCTGAGACTACAGGCATGTATCATCACACCTAACAGCATGTTTGAAACTTAGTAATTTAACTCAATTCCAATATAATTCTTCCTTTTTACCTCATCTACTTACTTGAACTTCATTCCACAGTCTTCATTTCAGTCTTCATCCACAGATGTCTTTGGGTAAAATGTTCACATTTGCTTAACATCTCTAAATACTTTTTTATTCTCAGTGCTCTGTATATAATCCCAAGCATTAGAACGCACCACCTCCTATTAATTGGTTAATGCACTTACGACTTCTATGTTCAAACAATAACTTTGTTGAACACCAAGTAAATGTTTCTTTGATGGGCACTACGCTCATTAGGAAAACTCTATACCATCATAGTATTTATGAAACTACGATTCCTAAATATGTATTTACGAAACTAAGATTCCTAAATATTTAATTCCTAAATATGAAACTAAGACTCCTAAATGCCAATAGCGGGGCACGAGGAATAATACAGTGGTTAGAGTGCTTGCCTAGCAAGCACAAGGCCTTGAGTTCAGTTCCCTAGCACCACATAAACTGGATGTGGTGGCACATGCCTATAATCACAGCATTGGGGAGGCTGAAGCAGGAGAACTACAGTGAGTTCTAGGCCAGCCTGAACTACAGAGTGAGTTTAGGACTGGCCTGGACTACAGTGAGACCCTATCTAAATAAAATAAAATAAAATAAAATAAAATAAATACATAAATAAATGTATGAATATATGTCAATACTGTGCTTGAAAAAAATCAAGACAGAAAAGTTACACTATAGTATGTATTCTATCATTCTTTAATTACTACTAAATGAAAAGACAGTTCAATGCTTTTACAGTTTAGAAAATTTATTTGTATAACTAAAATAAATTAGTAGCAAATGGCATTAGGTTTTTAGCTACCTAAAATTCCCATGAGTACCGCAGGCTCCTTGGATGGAATCTGTTGTAAGAAGGGCAGGATATCATCAAGTACAAACCATTTATCCAAATATTCCAGTATCTTTCCTAAACATACTAAAGAATTCACACGAACCTATTAGAGAGAAAATGCATTAGTGATAGAAATCTATAATAAAATGTTTAATTGTAAATTTAATCTTCATATAAATATATCCTAAAATTACCAGAATAACAGTATATTTTAAGTTCTTGCTTCAATAACATAGGAAATACATTTAATTACTAATTTCCCTGAGTTTCTTCAGAAAAACTGTAATTGCTTTAACAGCTAAAGATGACAAATGACTTCAATTTTATAATCTTTTAAATTAAATGATTGACATTTGAGAAGCTTTTATTATATACGCTCTTCTAAGTTCTTTGAAAACATTTGAATTATAAAAAGTATACTTTTCTTATCAATTGACCAACGATTCCTGTTATTTTCAATTTAACTTAGGTTCAATTCATTCTTGAATATTTAAACATTTGAAATTCTCCACATTTGTCTAACAAAGTTTTCTATTCCTAAATATATGTTTAAAACAATCGTGAGAAGCCGACATTTAGAAACTTCTTGGGGCTGGAGGAATAGCTTGAGTTGTTAAAGCACTCGTCTAGCAAGCGCTGAGTACCAATTTGACTCCCCAGCACCATATAAGCTGGGCATAGTGGTGTTTGCCTGTAATTCTAGCACTCTGGAGGCTGAGGCATGAGGACTGCTGTGAGTTCGAAGCCAGTGTGGGCTATATCGTGTGCTCAGGACCAGCATGGACTACAGAGTAAGATACTGTCTCAAAAAAAAAAAGAAAGAAACTTCTCAAAACTCTATACTCACTCCTAAATATGTCATACCCTACATAACCTAGCTTTCAGCTGGAACTTGTTACCACAGGATAAAGTCAGGATCACGATAGCAATAAAATTCCTGCTTTCAAAACAAATAAAAATGGAAAAAATAATTTGTTAAAATCGTATCACGGGGCTGGAAGAACGGCTCAGCACTAGTTAAAGTGCTTGAAGTCAAGCACTAAGTTTGATTTCCCATCACCACATAAAGCACGCGTGGTGGTTCACGCTTGTAATCCCAGCACTCGGAGGAGGCTGAGGCAGGAGCATTGCCTGAGTAGAAGGCCAGCCTGGGTTCCACAGTGAGTTCAGGACCAGACTGGGCTACAGAATGAGAGCTTGTCTCACCAAAAAAAAAAAAAAAAAAAAAAAAAAAAAAAAAAAAAAAAAAAAAAAAAACCTATCATATTTATATTAGACAAAATGAATTTTCCATTTCTAAAAAATAATCAACAATTGTTTTTTGAAATTCAAACAAGGAATGTTGTAAATTCAAAATATCTGAAAGCTTAACTTGTTCCCAGAATCAGTCTTATAAAAGAAACAGATGCTTCCACTTGAATGTATTTAAGGAAGGCTGAAATCAGTATACTGGTTTTAATTTTAACTCTATGTAGAATTTATTTTTCTCTATTTTCAGAGAACAGTATTAAGATACAATTTCAATCCATGACTCATTTTATAAGGAATTTCCTAATTAGGATTTTTAAGCCTTAGAGAGTAAGTCTATAAATATAATTCAGAAATGCATATTTGCCACTGAGGGAAAGTAAGAACACCTTTAAAAAGTAGTTATCTAAAATGCACTTTAAGAGTAACAAATTCACTCCACAGTATTGTTTAAATACATATAACTCCTTGTAAATGATTTATCATTAAGGATTTGTTAACATCTTTAAAAGTTTCTGAAAAAATATCAGTGTGCATTCATGTAGATCTATTAAGTATCATACTACTTCCTAACTCTACATAACCTTGCATACATACCCAGAATTGAAGGAGAATTACATACTGCGAGAGAATGTATGCTAGGAGCTGAAGAAATAGCTCAGAGGCTAAGGTGTTTGCTTAGCAAGCACAAGACCCTGGGTTCGATTCCCCACCACCACAAAGCCCACATATGATGACACATGTCTGTAATCCTAACAGTCAGGAGTCTGAGGCAGGAAGATTGCCTTGAGTCCAAGGCCACTCTGGGCTACACAGTCAGCTCGGGACTGGCCCAGACTACAGAAAAAGACTCTGACTCAAAAAAAAAAAAAAAAAAAAAGGGAAGGGAAAAAAAAAGAAAAATGTATGCTAAATTTTACATGCCGTAAAATAAAGAATAGTTTAAGATTTTGTTTTCTTTTCTTTCTTTCTTTTTTTCATATTTTTGAGACAAGGTCTCACTCTATAGCCCAGGCTGATCCTGAACTCACTGGTGTGGCCTAGGCTGGCCTTAGACTCAGGACAATCTGTCTGCCTTGCTCTGCGGAGTGCAGGTGTATGCCACTATGCCACTATACCCAGCTTTTTAATTTAAGATTTTTGAAATAACATTTTGAAAAGTGATTTTCATGCTGGCACTATCATCTTTTTAAAAAACTCAATCATAAAGTTAGAGAAAAGCAAAGAAGAGGACTAAGTTTCATTCCTTTCAGTGGTAATGAAGAAAGTGACTCAGAGAGAGGCAAAGGACTTGCCAAAAGCGACAGAGGTAGGATATAGCTATCAACAAAATCGGAGTAAGAATTCAAGGCTCCGAACCTCCTTCCACTCCATGTTCCTTCACTTCCTAGGGCCTACTCTGGTGCTGGATTTTCCAACTGAGAGCCTTTCTACCAAAAAGCATCAACTGTGTAGATGGCAATAAAGTAAAATGTCATTTATGTTGCTTTTAAGCTAATAATAATTTTTTTTGAAAATCACATTCTACCACATAAAGCTGGAAGGAATTCTCCAAAGAAGCTCCTACAAAACGCAAATTTAATATGATGCCCATTATCAAACATGAGCATAAAGAACTGGTAATGCAAAGCTAAGATATTTCTCTATTTTTCTAAAGCTATTTGAAGGGAGTATTTAATATTACTTCCCTAAAAAAAAAAATCAATCTAGCTAGACCCAGTAGTGTAGGCCTATAATCACAGCATTTTGGGAGGCTGAGCAAGTTTGAGCCCAGCCTCAGCAATTAACTAGCTTAGCAAGTCCCCATCCCAAAACCAAAAATCAAAATGGGCTGGGAATATAGCTCAGTGTAAAGGCCCTAAGCTTCATCTCCAGTAACAGGCACAGAAAGAAAGAAAGAGAAAAAGAGAGAGAGAAGAAACAATTTGATAAATTCTTAGATTTAATGTAGCAGCAAAGGTGAGAGCTATTCACTGTGAATTGTTACTTACTCTACCAACTCAGTGTTCAAATTCTGCATTCAGAGAAAACAACTATTTTGAACACATTCTCTGTAAAACTACTTCCCCCATTCATATTAAATTACTTTTATTTTACTCTATTTTTTATAAGTGGGTGAGAGATGAGAATTTTTTCAAATGACTAACAATAAGGGCAACTGACAAAAAGAAGCCATGTTAGATGTTTTTAGGCTTTTACACGCTCACCAATGGATGAATGGATAAAGAATGTGTGGAATACATACACAGTGAAGAATTATGCTGCCGTATTTCCAGTCAAAATGACAGCCAAGTAACAGAGCTACACACTATCTCCTCATTGACCCACTTAAAAAGTTAAAAATTTAGTCAAGAATTATGCTACCATAAACATCAAAAAAGTATTTGTACAAAATAGGTAATGCTTAGAAAAATAAGCCAAACACAAAAGGTTAAGTATTCCATGGTATCACTTCTATGAGAATACCACAAACTACAAATGACTAACAGAAAAATGTCAGGAAAAGAGCTGCTATGGAATGGGAAGAGGTCATGAGTACAGAGGAAGGGGAAGTGGAGAGAGAAAGGGAAAAGTAAAGAAGCCAAAAAGGGATATGTATGGGTACCAATTTCCCAATTTCGGGGAAATCAATATTTAAGTGAATCTTGTAGCACATATATATTCGAATTAAAGTTGTTAAGCTTCATATACCCAACTAAATACCTGTAGTTATTTTTGTCTTTTTACCTGTGATTATTTTAAAACTACAAACAAATTATGAGCAAAACTAGAAAGGATTACAAAAAATAATCAATTTTTCTATTGAAGCACTCAAAGTTAAAAAACAGAGTAAGAGTAGGAAGCAGTATTACCAAGTATGTATCAGAGAAAAGTATGATTCATTTTTATATTTCTACATGCAAGTTACGTAAGACAAATTATATGAACAAAATACAGCATTATTAAGCAATGAAAAATGTTTTAAGCTACTGAGAAGTGAGAGAAAAATAAAAACCAACATGATACAATTACTTACAGCAAGGGAAGATGTTTGTAGACAGGCAGTTTTGATTCTTGGTATTAAAGCATTTTTCATGGATGGGTAGTCAATAAGATTTGCAAAGGTTGGAATGATGTTCAGACAGAGTTCCTATTAAAAAACAAATCTGATCAGTCTTAGAGAAAGAGTCTCTCATCCTTCTGCTCACATAATCAAAAACATTTGCACCTGCATAGTTAATTTGCCAAATAGCTTGAAATAAACTTCAACAGGAGATATTCTATTGGTCCTTTCAACAATTCCTTTAAAAAAATCATTTTTCTGTTAGACTTTACTCAGAGTCAAACTAGATCACAAAGCGTAATGTGGTGGCACACACCTTCTATAGTCCTAGCACTTAGAAGAGGTTGAGGTAGAAGGCTCCCTTGAGCCTGCGTGGAACAACACAATGATAACCAACATTAAAAAATAAAAAAATAAAGGCTTGAGACAAAGCTCAGGGGTTAAAGGGCTTGCTGAGCATGCAAAACACCTGCATTTGATTCCCCAGAACTGCAAGGTGGCATACACCTGTAATTTCAGCACTCAAGAGGCTGAGGCAGAAGAACACACATGAGTACAAGGCCTACCACATGGTGAATCCAGGACCAGCCTAAACTACAAGCTCAAGGCCTTTGGTTTGATTCCCTAGCACTACAGAAGCCAGGTACGGTGGCACATGCCTGTAATCCCACCACTAAGGAGGCTAAGGCAGAAAGACTGCTGTGTGTTTGTGGCCAGCCTGGGCTCCATGGTAAATTCAGATCAGCTACAGAGCAAGACTTTCTCAAAAAGAGTTGCATTAGGTCAAAATAACTATCATATTCCAAATGATTCTTGCAGCAAATCAAAGGAGGAGAAGAGGCTGCTGGAGAAAATAAAAGTACAAATGTGTATATTGGAGAAGAAGTTAACTGACATTGGCAATATCAGATAAACTTGAAGACGTTCATTTATAGGAAGCAGACAGGTAAGAATTAACTGCTAAGAATCAGTATTTTATCTTCTTTAATTTATCGTTAAATTTCCAAAATAGAAGGATTACATGTTACATCTACTCAGTACTAAAATAATTATAAGTTACATGATTTGTGGGTAAGAAATACAAAGTACAAACAGCCTAGGACGGCGATGCACACCGTAATCCCAGCTACTTGGGAGGGTAAAGCAGGAGGACTGCAAAGTCTAGGCAGCTTGGCAACAATCTGCTCAAAATAATAAATAAAAAGAAGTTAGGATGGAGAGCAAGTCAGCAGTAGAGTGCTTGCCTAATGTACACAAGGCCCTGGGCTCAATCCCCATTATGGGAGGGGGGAGGGAATAAAGAAAGAAAAGAAAGGAAAGAAAAAGAAAGAAGAAACACAAGTCACAGGGAAAGAAAGTAGCAATTTCATGCACTACTGGTAGAAATACTACTGGTACAGCCATTATGGCAAATAGCATGAGGTTCTCTAAGGGAAAAAAAAAAAAGAAAGAAACAGTAGAACTAAAATATAGATAGCCCAGCAATCCCATTACTGAGTTTGTACCCAAAAGAATGGAAATTATTATGTTGACTGGACATCTTCAATCATGTTTATTTACTGTCTTGATAACAGTCCAGAAATGAAAGCAATCTAAATGTGCATCAGTATCTGAAGAACAAAGTGCAGCGTGTACACACACACACACACACACACACACACACACACACACACAAAAACAGGATATAACTCAGCCATAAAAAAACAATGAAACTGTGTCATTTACAACAACATGATGGAACTGGAAGACAATCTTTAAAAGAAGTAAGTCAGGCACTGAAAAACAAATACTGCATGCGCACTTGTATGAAGATGCTTAGAAGTTGATCTCATATCAAGATGTTTTCTGTATGTATTAATTCTCCAAAACTAACATCATTATCATGTATCTTAATAATATACTAGTTAAAAAACAAACTAGAGCAAATCTAAAAATTGAATATAGTGCCTAAATAAGTATACAAAAAAGTAATTCTAACAATAAGAATACAGAAAAAATAACCGGAAAACAAAAATATTCAAACAGCTGGACATGGTGGCACACATACTCATG
The DNA here is from genome assembly GCA_004027205.1 of Ctenodactylus gundi. Taxonomy (NCBI): domain Eukaryota; kingdom Metazoa; phylum Chordata; class Mammalia; order Rodentia; family Ctenodactylidae; genus Ctenodactylus; species Ctenodactylus gundi. The sequence continues at coordinate 446,175 of PVKB01000237.1, forward strand.
AAGCTATGGTTCGAGGATTACCACGAATTTGCGGACAGCCTGGGCTATACAGTGAGTTCAGGACCAGCCTGGACTACAGAGCAAGAACCTGCTTCAAAAACACAAGCAAATAAAAATAAAAATAAACAAATAAGTAAATAAATAAACAATATCAGGTCCAGTAATGCAGGCCTGTAAGCCCAGCACTCTGGGAGGCTGAGGAAGGACGATTGCAAGTTAAAGCCCAGCTCAAATAACATAGTGACTTTGTGAGAACCTGCCTTAAAATCAAAAATAAAAAATGGCTGGGGATATAGCTCAATGTGAAGGCAGTGAGCTCAATTCCTAGTATCATAAACACAGACAAAATAATGACCAAGACCTATAAACATAATTAATTACAAAATTAGGAATAAAACTTAACAATATAGCCTGAATCTGGTAACTACACAATTTCATCGATATAGCCTACCTAAGACTTACAAGAATGGAAAGGCATAAATAATTACATTCTTAGGTAGTGAAACTTTTTTTTTTTTAGATAGTCCAGGCTGGGCCCAGATTTACTATGTGGTCCAGACTGGTCTTGAACACAGAATGGTCCTTCTGCCTCATCCTCTCTTCTGGAGTTACAGCTGTGCACACCACACCCAGCTTAGGCGGTGCTGGGGAACTGAACAAGGAAGGGGCCTTGCACATGCTAGGCAAGTACTCCAACTGCTGCGCTTCATCCCAGCCTCACCAATTCCCTCTTAATATTGGCCAGAAGGGTCCACTGACACAGGCCTGTAATCTTGGCACTGAGAGGGTGAGACAGGAATGCAAGTCCAAGTCAAGCCTGAGCACCTTAGCAACTTCATAAGATTCTATCTCAAAACCAAAAATAAAAATGGGTGAGCTGGGGGTGGAACTCAGTGTGAAGGCCCTACTATACAGGGCCCGTGGCAATGTTTCATGAAGATATAATTACAATTCTTTCAGATAGATATGGAAAGTAAAGGTAAATACATCTTCTCCACTCATTCCATGACCTAATTATAAGGGGAAAAATTAACATCAACTTCACACCTTTGGGAACACTTTCTAGACAAAAACTGAAAAGAGTCAAAGAAAGTGACCTGGATAATGTAGTTCTAAGTTCACATTAAGACTAGTAAGTATATTTTAAAACCTTAAAATTTGGAGCTGGAGGAATAGCACAGCAGTTAGAGCACATGCCTAGCAAGCACAAGGTTCTGAGTTAGATTCTCCAGCACCACATGAGCCAGACATGGTGGTGTACATATGTAACCTCAGGACTCAGGAGATTGAGACAGGAGGACTACTGTTGAGTTGGAAGTCAGCCTGGGCTCCATAGTTAAATTCAGGACCAGCACGGGCTACAGAGTGAGAGCCTATATCAAAAAAAAAAAAAAAAAAAAAAAAAAGGGGGATGGAATGGTCACACTAAATTGCTTTCACTGAGGCAAGAGGATTGCCAAAGTCCAAGGCTAGAATGGGCTACACAGTGAGTTCAACTGAATTCAGGTCCAACCTGGAATAGGCAGCAAAAGCCTGTCTCAAAAAATAAATAAATAAATAATAAATTACTCTGTTTATCCATCTCCTTGCCACATAAATTAACTTCATCATAGAAGGAACAGCATTTCTAAGCAGAAAACTGAGATACCAAGAATGAAAGACAATTATGAATATGAGAAATACTTAATTTTTAATAAGATGGCCACATATGCCTGTTATATTTTTCATTCACAATTATCCATTTAGAAATAAAATATATAATTTCAACTATAATAAATCAGACTTTCTTCCATAAAAATACATTTCTGATAAAAACAAGTCTACTTCATGATACATATATTCATAAACTAATTCTTTAGTTAGGAAAAAATATCTTAATAATAGCATACTTACTGAATAACAATTAATAAATATATTTGCTATTTTTATATAAAATGAGTAATATAATTATTCAATAAATATATTTGCTATTTTTATACAAAATATTATAGCTTAAGCCTAAAATACACTTCAGTCTTCCATTTTAATAATCCAAGTCACCAATAAAGAAACACAAATAAGATTCTATACCTGGATCTGAATTGAAGGCGCTTCTAGTGCCCTGTAAACCATTGGAAGGACACTGTTCTTTATCTCATCAGGAGGGGTTTTGGTTAGGAGTAAATCCATTTTTTGAAGGAAAATTAATAGAATCTATTTAGAAAAAAGGAAAACATGTATTAAAGTTTAGAATCTTTAAGAGATTCCATATATGTCAAAATTTAAAGTTTTTTCAAAGAAGTAAGTTATATATTCGGACACTCACCATGTTGCTAGCCTGAAGGCATGGAAGATAAAACAAAGTATCTTACATTTCTAGAAGCAAAATATTTAATACCTATGCTCAGTTTAATCATATAAAGACTAATTTCCTAACTCTCTAATACCTTTTATACTTACACAGTCCCTATACAGTCCTATCTAGAAAGTATCAACTATTGGGAAAGCTACTGGATAAAAACAAAAAGCCTGAGAGCAGCAAAGTCAAATATCCTGAAGAAAGTAGGGAGAGAGGGTATAATAATAATAAATAAAAAGATCTTTAAGTAAAAATTCTAGATAGAAACACTTTCAGTTCTTCCATTTTAACCTAGATGTCTCCACATATCTAAATTATAAGAATTATCTTCCCCTTTTTATTCATGCAAAATATTTAGTTTTTCAAGGTTCAATTACATTTCTCAAGAAGAGTTTTTGATTAAACAACTATGAAGGAAAAAAGAACACCGAGAAAAGAGGCAAATAAAAATTCATATTTTGGGGACTGGAGGAATGGCACAGTGGTTAAAGAAAAGCATTTGATCTGCAAGTGCAAGGCCCTTAGTTCAATTCCCCAGCGCCACATACAGCTGGGAGTGGTGACACAAGCCTGTAATCCCAGCACCTGGGAGGCTGAGTCAGGCAGATTGTCCTGAATCCAAGGCCAGCCTGGACTACACCAGTAAGTTCAGGACCAGCCTGGCTATACAGCGAGACCGTCTCAAAAAAAGAAAAAGAATTCGTATTCTTGGTTTGTCGGGATACGATCTTGACTAAGGTATAGCTTAGGAACACATGACTCCCATCAACTTTCTGCCCTGTCACTTTGACCACTTGGAGGAAGCCCTGTTTTAAGGCCTACAGCGTCCTCACTTGCTCTTTCACCCCAGGATGCCTTCTGCTCCCCTCTTCTCAAGAGAAGGACTGCAAAGTTAAATCATCACTCAGATAGCTAACATATGGCTAACAAGCTATTGCTAAACAGAAAATCTCACAGCACCTCAATAACCCACTCGTTTTAGAAATGAGGAAATGGAATCCTTAAGATGATACTGACAATCTAAGTCTATATAGATAGAAAAGCTGAAATTCAAATCCAGGCATGTGATTTCACTGCTCTTGAATCCAAGATGACCTTGAAAATAACAAATACATATTGTAATAGAATCTACTTGACACAGAAAAATTTTAAAAATTTATAATATATACACACATTATTTCCATGTTGTTCTATGCATTTTCCTCTTCTAATGGAAGTATTTATTAGTAGAAAAAAACAGTAGAAAATGAACTAAAAATTAAAGACTGGACTATCAAACAAACTTAAGAGTGCTAGAGAAAAATTATTTTCCAACACCTGCAACTGTCGACTGGGAACCAACAGTGTAACAAATGCAAAATTTCATTACAATTTATTTTCTGAGACAATAACTTAGGGAGAGCTGAAGACATTATAATTTTAGGAATGGTTCAAACATAACAAAATAGTTTTCTGAATAATGAAAAAAAGTCTCATACACTTACCTGAATTTTTAAAAGCTTACATATTTACTTATTTTGTTTTCCGTAATCAGTACCATGAATAACATTAGAAAAATCTGTAAATATACCTTAAACATACCTGGATTGGCTCCTGCTGTTTAAATACAGGGCCAAGTTCAGGCAGAATTAATCTGACATACTCTTCTTTGGTGCATTCTTCAGCGATCAGTAAAACGTTGGGCAAAACAAAAGGTACCATATCAGGGTTTACAAATTCTGAAGTCAAACAAGGCAAAATTCTCTGCACAATGACACGCTGAAAAGATTAAAATGTTATTATAAAAACAAAACTTATTTAAGACCTTTACAATTAACACTGAAGTGTAAAAAGCTGATCACATAACTGATGTCTAATATTAGTACACCTGTTGGAGAAAACTTGGGAGGCTGTTGCTAATTATACCAAGAAAAATAGTGCAAGTTAATGTCATATGTAAAAGGGATACATGGTCCCCTTTGTAGGAAAACTCCCCTAATTAGTTTTCATTGATGTTTCTCTTCCTTATCCTTCCATTACTTATGATTCTTACCACAACTTAAGCACTATCCTACATGGTCAATTGTTTCATTCATGTTAACCCTACCTATATTTACCGCATCTCTTGAGACCAAGGATAATATTTTATCCTTCTTTACTCTTCACACCATTTAGGTAAAGGGCTATCTAATAAACTACACATTGGAAACATCTTTGCAATCAGGGATTACAGTTTTACAGCCAGTGCCTTCTTTAGCATTCACAAAAATTTTTTACATACATTTTACACTCATGAATTATAAAGGAAAGCTAAAGGAACTGGGGAAACTAATATCACAGAGAAATACCCCCGTAACTACTGGGGAGGCAGACATCTTACAATGATAGTTTATTGACTTCTCTTCTGACGCTTGATGTCCATCTGCTAGCCAGACACATCTTGTAATTTTTTAAATCTTACTTATTTTGGTAATGTAACTAAACTTCTTTTTTTTAATTCCCAAGCTTTTGACTTTTGTCTGCGCCCTTTCTTAAGCATGCAGATACCCTCAGGCCAAAGTCCTCTTTTCTCTTTGAAAGACTACAATAAGTCAAAGTAAACATTAAATTCAAAAATCCTGATGATAGCAAGAAACTGATAAACAAACCTTGGGCAGCTTTGGTAGAACCTTTGGCAGTCCTTTGAAAAACTGTGATTTCTGAAGATTATCTCTTTGGAATAAGGTATCAAAATACTGAAGTGTGACTGCACCAACATCATCAAAGAAAGGAATCTAAAAATAAGGAAATGGATTATTTTGATAAACTTCAAGTTGAAAATAGTTCTCATATCTCAAACTGCTACCATATGGTGAAAAAAACTTAGAAACACTTAGCAAAATACTAAAGAAAAAAACACTTTCATAGAAAGCCTAAACACAAAAATCAGAACAAGAAAAACTTTTTTTAAGTTCAAATATCCAGAATTATTACCTGTAAGCTGGCTGGACAGTAATATTTTTAATGTTACTCTGAAGGACTGAAAAGTAAAATACCTTGGAGGCATAAAAAACTGCTAGCTATTTATTAAAATCCATGCTTCGATGAGTGAAATAGGGACTATCACTTTTCAGGGAGTACAGAATGTCCGCATACCTCATGTGACTGTTAAGAGGCTTACTCACCTGAAATCTCAACTTTCAATCACAGCAATTAAATTATTTAGCTGCTTACAATCAAAATTAGTTGAATATTTAATACATTCAAGGACATAGATGTTATCTAGGGACTAAACAGGAATAAGTCTTGCTTACTCCTACTTAGAAAAGCTGAATCTACGTTAACTCTTTTGTCGTTGTTGGTCCATAAGTGTAACTGTAAACATCCACTGACACTCACCTTTGTCATTTGATCTGCATCTGGTCTCACAGTTGGAGTTACATTTAACAACAATTTCACGTGTTCACGGACCTCCTCGGGAATATTTGTAAGTGAACTAGATCCTAAACGGCTCAACTATTCAAAAGAACAACATCACTGGAGTATAAATATATTAATATTTTTAAAAGATGTGCATTTATGTTAATAGACTGTTTACTCAGTATATCTGTAGATTAAACAATACTAATTTTCCTACTGCAGGATAAGTAGAACGTTTTTAAAATATCCTTTTTTGACATAGTCATAAGGCATTTATTTCATTTTACTGAATTCCCTACAAATTCTGAATCTACAAACAAGTACAAAGATGTGCAGACTCAAGCACTTTCAAAGAAAGAGTTAAATGTTTGATCATTGGTAGAAAATTATTACATAATGTTTCAAAATCCTTTTAGAAGATTAAAAAAAAATTTTTTTTATATTATTCACTCTTGTAGTCCAGATTGGTCCTGACTCACTATGTAGTCCAGAAATCATGACAATAGTCCTGCTTCAGCTTCCTATAATCCCACAGCTGGGCTGGGTTATAGGCATGCACCACCATGCCCAGCTAATTTTTATGTGTCACTGAGGAATTAAAGCCAGGGCCCTTGGCATGGTATGCAAGCACTTCAACCACTAAACTATGCCCCCAGCCCTTAAGTCCTTAAAACAAATTTAACAGAGGAAGATTTCAAGAAAACAGCTGAAATAGAAAGCTGTTCAACATCATAAACATTACTGACATGAAAAGCTAGAAACAACCTTAAGGGGGAATTAGCCAAATAAACTGTACCATATTCTTTTTATGTCTAGTTTCTTTTTTCTCTAAAAGTTATTTTTTATTATTATACATTTGTGATACGTAACAATCACAATCAACTTGGGGAACTGGTGTAAATGCTTTCTTAATCACTATATTAAATACTTTAAATCATTTCCATTCCTAAAAATGTACAGCACTTTAGACCCTATTACAGTATTTACATTAGTAAAAACCATGATTAAAATTATAGTCAAAAACTTACACTAGTTTTCATTATTTACAGAAATTTTTATTAAACTGATTACGTTAAACTTGAAATGAAGCACTCATCTCACTGAAGAATTTTCCAGCTACAATTTAGAAAAACATATGTTTAAAACTTTCTAACACAAGCATGTAAATAGGCAAATACCTGATCCAACTGCCTGCTGAAACTCTTATAAATATCTTGTTTGTTGACTTCAAATATAGGTTTCCCTTTATTAAATACAGCATACATGACAGCTCCTAAAGAATACATATCACTGGCTGTTTCACAGCTCACAGAAAGTATGTACTCAGGAGCTAAATATTCAGGATTTGGAAGACACAGAGATGGTAAATTTGGGTCCCATTCTTTACAAGGAAATTTAGGCTGTAACAAAACAAAATAAGGAAACATCAATCAAATACATAAATAAAAGTGAACTATTATCAAGATGTAGTTATTTTTTAAATACGTATTGACTCACAAAAGTAAAAATGCTACCATCTTCAATTCCAAAAATTCCAACATCCACAAATAGTGTACATGCAACAAATTGAGAGCTAATAATTCTTATAACTCAGACTTATGACAGAAGATAAATTATCACTAAAAAAATGTTGCATAACAATGCAAAGGCTTGGCGCATGTTTTATCATACACAGGCTTTAGGTTTTATAGGCTCGAGTAGAGACTACTGCTTGAAACCTAAAACTTCCACTAATTAGCTATATAATTAGGTAACAGTTGAAAAGATTACAGTAAGGATTCAACAAATGTATGGAAGTCAGATCCAGCACAATGCCAGAGCCATAGTATGTAGCTAATCAATACAAATTCTTTCCAATTCCCTTTAAAATCGCTGTTTAAACTACAAATCCATCTGAGTTCAATTATGGTCCTTTTAAAAACTGTATGTAGTAAGTACATGAAACACAACAGATGCCATATTACAAAATGTCTTCTATTCTATAAGGAATCAACCAATAAAAAACTATGATTGACCTAATGCAGTATTTCTCCAAGTGTGAACAGGCAGAGATCTTAATCACCATGAAGCTGAAGCAAGTGCTTTGGAAAGAAAAGAATTAACTTCAAATACTAGCTTCAACACTCACCACCCACCAAAAACTAAGGCGTATTCTTTTACTCTATTGACTTGACTCATTTGTATTAGCGTTAAGCCCCACTGAGTTGCTGCAAGGGTTACATAAGAAAATACATGGCAAGTGTTTAGAAAACATTTCAGTAGCAATGCTGCAAACATCACTGTTACATTGTTAGTGGTCATGCTCCTAAAGAAAATCACTTGACTCGCTAAATTTGGGAAACGTTGCTAGAAATTCATGGTGTACATTAGTGCATTTGGTATTCTGAAGGGGAAAAAATTTTAACACAAGAGTAATCAAATTTAAATCTGACATCCTTAACTCAAATAACTATAACTCCTATGGAATTAATGAGCTGCAAAGTACTTTTAGGTGTAATGAATACCAAAAATTTCTGTAACACTAAAGATTTAAAATACCATTGTACACAACCTGTCTGCACACATATCAGGGTTACACTAAATTTCCTCTTGTCTATTCCAGACATAATGCCAAATCTCTAAAGCTTTAATAAATTCAAAGATAAAACCTTCTTTACCTCTTGTTCAGAAGGATTGGTTGAAGACACAGAAAAGTCAAAACCCATTATTTTCCAAGCTCCACTTTTATTCAAAATTATATTTTCTGGAGTAATATTTCCATGAACCATTTTCACACTGCTATGCAAAAATGACAACCCTTCAGAAACCTGTAAATGAAAATGTAAAACATTTTTATATTAAGTAGAACTTTCAATTACAATAAAATGTCTCATAAAACTTGTAATCATGGGTAGTTTGCCCAGTAAAAGAGCAGTCACATCCAACTTCAATGAAAATTTCATCATAAATGCAAAATGCATAAATTCCTCAGCTGCCAGGACAGTCTATGTATTAGTAGAAAATAACCTACTTACAACATCAAATTGCAGGGCTAGAGAAATGGCGCAGAGTTAAAGTGCTTGCCCAGCAAGTGCAAGGCCCCGAGTTCAATTCCCTGGCACCATATATGCCAAGTGTGGTGGTATAAGCCTGTAATCCCAGCACTCAAAAGGCTAAAGACAAAAGGACTGCTGTGAGTCCAAGGGTATCCTGGGCTACGTAGTGAGTTCAGGACCAGCCTGGGCTAGAGTGACACACTATGAATGAATGAATGTTTGAAATGAATGAATAAATAAAAATTTACTAAACTCCTTTTCATATATACATAAGCAGAAGAAAAAAGACCCCTTTACTTATTCAGTTATGGAGTTTGAGAAGATAATTTTTAACTCCTGAGTTAGAGATAGAGAATATTAAGATTTTTACACACTTACATGCTAAACCGAAATTCAGTTTTTCTGAATAACACTATACCCACCTTTCAAATGATATTCATTTATGTTCATTTATAATCATATTTACATTAATACTTGGTAATTTTGATATTTGTGCCTGAGATTACTATGGAAAAATGGAAGGTTGTTGTCGTGGTTTGGATCTGGAGTGTCCCCCAAAAGCCTCATGTTCCTATGGATACTGAGTACTGTTGGGAGGTAGGGCCTAGATGGAAGGGACAGAAACTTGGGGCTTGACCTGGAGGGGTGTACGCTGGTTCCTCCCTTCTTCCCAGATACCTCTGTTCTGCAACGCTGCCATGAGGATCTCTGTCTCCGGAGTTCTGGTTCTGGCCCTAGCAGCAGCCCACAATGTGATTCCACCATTTTCCAGCCGCCCACCAATGAAAGGACTGTGACTTTCCGAAATTGTAAGCTACAATAAATATTTCCTCTCTAAGTTGTAGATTTCAGGTACTGAATCACAGCAACGAAAAATAACTAAGACACTTAGAATTCTGTTTCCAGGAAAAAAAGTACCTCTTGGCAAACTAATGCACCCTGACCTCCAGAACACCACTGTCTGTGGATTTCCTCAACCTCCACTGTCACTGCTTTTCTGTCTGCTCTACTGGTTACTCCTCATATTTCTCTAAGCTCAACATTTAAACTCCAGCAATTTGCCATCTACTCCCACAGCTCTAATTATCATCTACATGCCGACTGTGCCAGAGCCTCTGCTGTAAAGTCCAGACTACAGTACGGGACTACCTTCTTGATTTCTCTCTCTCTCCTTATCAATATCTTTATCTCAAAGGAATTTAAAACTGAGTTTCTTCCAGATTTCAATTCTCTCCTCTTACAGCCTTTCCTGTGTCTGTTAATTATTTCATTTTTCTAGTTGCTTAAGACAAAAAAAAACCTTTTGAGTTATTTTGTGCTTCTGGTTTCCCTGTGTAGCAAATCCTCCCACCTCTACCGTGTATGCTTAAGAGTATGGTCTAGTCCTACTGCCTCCCATGCTTCAAGCCATCAGTGTCCCTACCCAGGACGACTGCAAGTTGCCTCCTCACTTCTGTGCTTATGCTTTTGCCCTTCCATGAAGTTCGGTGTTCAATGCAACACCTAGAGTAATCTGTTAAACCTAAGGTCAGTTTCCTACAAACACCTTCTAATGCCCTCCCCTTTTAGAACAAAAGCCTAAGTTTTTTTCCGGCTTCCAGGATCTGGACTCCAAAACTCTGATTTTTATCTTCTACTATGGTCATGCTTACTCCTTTGTAGCAATACATATACTTCACTAGTTCTTACACGTATCATGCGTAAGTGTGTCTTCAAAACTTAGTACTTGTAGTTTTTTCTGCTGATATCATTATCTACATGGATTTTTAAAAAATTTTTCCAGGTCTTTTCTCAAAGTTCCCCCTTTCAGGGTTATGTTCCTAATTACCCCATTCAAAGGTGTGAGTCCTCCTGATCTCTCATTGAAACCGTTCCTCTTACCCTTTTCCTCTTTTTTTCTCTACCTAGTTGACAGGTTATTTCAAGCTAATAGCATATTAACTGTTTTTTCTTTTCTTTTTGAGACAGGGCCTTACTATATGGCTCAAGTTGGCCTCAACTTGCTATCTTGCTCCAGCTAGTCTTAAACTCATGATCCTCCTGCCTCAATCTTCTAAGCACCAGGAATACTGGCACATGCCACCAGTTCTAACTTGAGCATCAAAATAAGTATTAGAAATCATATTAGGTCCCATGCCACTCTCAACCCCTGCATCCATAGTCAGCCATTAAGGGCTACCATACCTCTACCTAACTTTACTCTGGACCTCTAGTCTTCACGATTTTTTTTTTCCAGTACTGGGGATTGAATCCAGGGTACCCTGCATTCTAAGCAGTACTCTACCATCGAGCTACCTTCCCTACATCCATTTTGAGACTAAGTTGCCCAAATTGGCCCCAAATTTGTAACCCTCCTGTCTCAGCCTTTTGAAGAGATGAGATTAATGTATATACTGTCACTAATGATCTTCCTATGATTTTTGTATTAGGATTTTTAGAAATTATCATTAATTGGGCTGGGATATGGCTAAGCAGGAGAGTACTTGTGTAGCACATTCAGGGCCCTTGGTTTAATCTGTAGCACCATTAAAACAACAACAAAAACAAAAAAAACCCCACTACCATTAATTGTTTTTACATGTAAGCATTATACTAAACATTTATAGATTTGTACATCTGATCCTAAAATCAAACTTTGTAGTAGGATTTATTTCTCATAGGCTTTCCCTACCCCGAGTTCCAGTCTTCTAGAATGGTAGTTTTAAAGCACTCATCAGACCAGATTATCTGCCCTACTTCAAACTCTCCATATTTCCCACCACCAACAGAGCATTTTTCTTTCCTTTTTATTTTGGACCACTCTTAGATGCAACCTCTACTTCTAATTGTCTACTGCTCTTGACTAGTATAATCAGCAAATATTAGGGGGGCTTATCATTTTCCAAATGAATATTCTTTGCCAGTTCCAACACATTTAAGCTTATGAAATTCATATAAAATTGTTACTAACCAAATATAATTTAGAAGATAGGCAGCTTTTCAATCTAGAAAAGTTTCCATAATTTCTTAAGAAAAAAAATCTTATGCTTACCATGTATTTCAAGTGCCTACATGTGTTTTATGAAAGTATCTGTTAACCTCTAAAGAAACTTCTATGGTTAGATAAAGGTCAGATACTTACTACAAAGGTACAACCAAAATACTACAGTACTGGTACAAAGACAGACCTATAGATCAATGGAATAGAATCGAAATCCCAGAAAAAAAGGTCTTATATATATATATATATAATAAAATGATTTTTGACTAAGTCACTGTCATAGTTTGGGTCTGGAATGTGCCCCAGAAGCCTCATGTTCCTATGGATACTGTGTAGGTTTGAGAGGCAGGGTCTGGCTGGAAGGGGATTGACCTGGAAGGGTGTGTGCTGGTTCTACCCTTCCTCCCAGTCTCTCTCTGTTCTCTCTGTTGTAAAGATCTCTGCCACTGGAGCTCTGGCTCTGGCCCTGCCCCTGCTCCAGCAGCCCTGCCATGTGCTTCCACCATTTTCCAGCTGCCCACCTGTGAATGGACTATGACCTTCTGAAAATGTAGTCTACAATAAATATTTCCTCCCTAAGTTGTGTATGTCAGGTATTCAGTCACAGCGATGAAAAAGTAACTAAGACAGTCACTAAAATTATTCAATAGGAAAATAGATTTTGGTTTAGTTTTGTAAAGTACAAATGCTGCTATGAAAACTGATATCCCCCTACAAAAAAAAGTGGGACCCTTACTTGCACCATTTATAAAAATTAACTCAGACCTGCTGACATAGCACAGAGATGGAGTGCATATTTAGCACATGCCAGGCCAATCAATTCTAGTATAAAAACAAAACTAAAAATGCATCAAAGACCTAACTTCAGACCTAAAACTATTAACAGGAGAACTTCATGACATTGGATTTGTGAATGCGCTTCTAGATATGTCACCAAACTCAAAGGTAACAAGAAGAAAATTATGCAAAGTAAACCACATTAAAATTTTAAAAAATTCTGTATCAAAGAACACAAATTAGGTAGAGACTGGAGGAATGGCTCAGTGGTTAAAGCACTTGCCTATCAAGCAATACCTCAAGCACTAATTACCCACGTTCAATTAGCCAGCACGACATAAGCTGGGCGAGGTGGCACACACCTATAATCCCCGCACTTGGGAGGCTGAAGCAGGAGGACTGCCATGAGTCCAAGGCCAGCCTGGGCTCCACAGTGAGTTCAGGACCAGCGTGGGATACAGAGCAAGGCTGTCTCAAAATTTTTTTTATAATTTAAAAAAACAAAGAACACAATCAATAGAGTGGAAAGGCCCCTTATACAATGAGAACAAATTTTAGTAAATCATATATTTAACACAGGGTTAGTAGCCAAAATATAAAAAGAACTCTTATGACTCAGTAATACAAAAGAAAACACACAGCCTGAATGAAGAGAGGGCAAAGGACTCAATGAATGGACATATCTCCAAAGAAGACCAGTGATTGGGCCAGTAAACACATGAACATATTCAAAGGTACTAATTATTAGGGAAATGAAAATCAAACCCCCAACAGATATCACCTTCTACACATCAGGATGGTTACTATCAAAAAATAGAAAATAATATTGGTTAGGATACAGAGAAATTAGTATCCTTGTGCACTGCTAGAACTAACATAAAAATGGCATAAGCACTTAAGAAAGCTTCTCAAAAAATTAAAAATAGAATAACTATATAATTCATCAACTCTATCTTTGAATATAAATACACCAAAGACTTGGTATATTCACACAGTAGTCTACCACTCAGCAATAAAAAAAGGAAAAGGGGAAAAAACTATAGACAGGTACAAAAAATGGGTAAATCTCAAAATAATCCACTTTTAGAATTCTAGAAAATGCAAATTCATCCACAGCCGTAAAAGCAGGTCAGTGATTTTCTGGGAAAATACACAGTTTGCCAAGGGACAGGAGACAGAAATTTCAAGGGGTATAAAGAGCGTTTGGTAATGATAGGTATTTGCATTACTTGATTTTAATGACAGTTTCACATGTATGTATATGTAAAATTTATAAGACTGTATGTTTTGCATATGTACAGTTTATGTATATCAACTACACCTTAACAATGCTGTCAAGGAACCCAAATTACTGCATATATCTAGTCAATTGGAGTAGAAAATACTATTCTAGTAAACATGGAAAGGAAAATAGGACAAGTAGTAAGCATGTATGAAAAGATTAATAATACCTCTTGATATCTACTAAATGTTCTTAAAGGTATATTTTATTCTTATTAATTTTTATTTTAAAGCTTTATAGAGACATTTACATGATTTTAAATTCAAAAGAATCAAAAGAAGGACCTGGAAGAATAGCTCAGTGATTAAATGTGCTTCTCTAGCAAGTTCTAAGTACCCGCATTCGATTCCCCAGCATCACATAAACTGGGCATGGTGGCAAACACCTGTAATCCTAGCACTCAGGAGCCTGAGGCAGGAGGAGTGCTATGAGTTTGAGACCAGTGTGGGCTACATAGTGAGCTCAGAACGAACCTGTACTACAGAGTGAGACCCTGTCTCACAAAACAACAAAAAACAAAAGCAAAAATAAAAACAAAAGAATCAAAAGAAACCTAAGCCCTTGAACCCTTCCTAAAAAGTTACCAGTGTTATCAGTTTCATATATTTAAAATATAAGTTGCCAGGCCTGGTAGTGCAGCCTATAATCTTTGGACTCGGTAGGCTAAGGCAAGTGGTTGCTATAAGGTGAAGGCCAACTTGGGCTACCCAGAGAATTCCGGACCACACTGAATGAACTATAGAGCAAGACCCTGTCTCACTAAATAAATAAATGACCTAATAAAAACACTACCACAAAATCTAGAATAAAAAATAATTTTCAAAGTACTGATTACAGAAATTATAGAACCAAAGGTCAACATATATAGTTTAAATGGATGTTTGAATAAACCAAAAAAAAAAAAAAATTTTTTTGAGGCAGGATCCCTTTTTGTAGCTAGCCAAAAATTTTTAAAAGAAAAAGCTCTTTACATGTTGAATAAAAATACATACCTGAAGCAGGCCGTATTTTGTTTCCACATCATAAAGTTTATAATCTTTAATGTCTGGAGATATGGAGGAAGGTAGATTTTCCCAGTTACCAAGAACATTGGCTAAACTGGCAAAAACTGGTTCTGTACAAAATGCTAGGCAATCCCTGTTTTAAAAAAGAAAGAGCTGTTACTATCATTTTATACATAATTAAAATAAAATATACATAAAGTATCAGAGATCCTATTAAACTATCAACATGGTAAACTATTTTATACCATAAATTTCATTATAATAATATACCTCAATAGTCAGGAATCTTTACATATGAATCATAATGGACAACCAATCTTTTAACACTAGGCAGTGTGTTGCAATTGTGATAATTGTTTTAAAATTTTAAAAGTCAGGAAATAAAATACTATTGCACTTATGCTTTCTCACATGATTGATATTTTCTATGGGAAATCAATGATTTAAAAAACTGTCACATTATTCCTATAATTTCATTTCTAAGACTTTGTCAGAATAAGCTCAAAGTCACCTACAGATTTTTAACTTTTCCTTTTATTTACATATCACAACCCTTTCCCCTTCTCACCCTCTCACCCCTCCCTTTCTTTTTCCCTCTCCACAAAGTCCATCTTTTTACTTCCTTCCATCTCTCAAACTTTTCTGTGGTTTGGGTCTTCTCATATTAGAGAAATCATGATATTTAACCTTCTGGGTCTCATTCATTATGCTGAGTATAACAGCCTCAAGGTGTGTCCATTTTCCTACAAATGACTCAAATTTGTCATCCCTTATTTGTGTGTGCATGCATGTATCTTCTTAATCCAGTCTTCTGTACTCTGGCATATTGGTTTCTTCCAAGATTTGGCTACTCTAATTTGTGCTGCTATAAACATGGGCATGCACATATCACCAATGTATGATAACTTTAATTCTTTTGGGAAGATAACCAGAAGAAGTATATCTGGGGCACTTGGAATATTGATTTTTAGTTTTCTTAAGGAACCTCCATAGTGACTGTACCAGTTTACAGTCCCACCAACAAAGAAGGAGGGTTCCTTTTTCCTCACAGCCTTGCCAGCAATTTGTTGTTGAGTTCTTAATACCAACCATTCTTATTGGCATTAGATGGAACTTCTTGTTGTTGTTTTAATTTGCATTTCTCTGATGGCTAAAGATGTTGAACATTTTTTCATGTATTTATTGGCCATCTGGACTTCTTCTGAGCATTGTTTATTCATTTCGTATTTCCATTTTTTTCACTGTGTTCTTCATTTTGGAGGGTTTACTTTTTTTTCAGTTCTTTGTATATTCTTCATAATAGTTCTCTGTCTGAGGAGTGCCACCTACAGATTTTTTACAGATGCCGCAGGAGTAAAAGGAGTCAGAAGGTAAAGAAATACGTCCAGACCCATCACCTGCTCCAATCAGAGCATCTTTGCCTCTATTTATTTTATGTATTACTTGGAAAGGTTAACAATTTTATGTTTTCTTATTAATTTTTGATGTATAAGAAGATTAACAGGGGCTATGGATGTAGCTCAGGGGTAAAACACTTGTGTAACATACACAAGGTCTTTGTTGCCGGGGAATACATTCCCAGCACTGCAAAATACAAAACAAAAAACCACCTACTTCTTAAAAGAAACTAACAAATTTAGAAAATGTTAAATATTGACACTCAATAGGCTTCAACAAAGTACTGATCAAGAACTTAGGCTTTGAGGACAGAAAGACCCATGACTTCAAGTCCCAGCATTTCTATTTCCTGACTCAGTGACACTGGACACCGTATCTTTCATCCAGTTTTCCCCATTTCTACAATGGGATAACAGATATACTCTAAAAGGTTACTGCAAAGATCAAATGAGATAAAGTACACAGCAAAGTAACTAGTGTCCATGCTCAAAAAATGTTCTACTGCTCCTGCCCTTACCAACCATCTGAGGCTCAAGCCTGACATTTTAGACTTAAGGCTTTGGGCTGTGGCAATGAAGAACATAAGGTCATATAGCACCAAGCTAAACGAAGTTTCTATGCCAGAATAGTAACGTGAGGTGGCAAGTATACACTTTGTTGTTTCACTTACCTACAATCTCTGAATAACCTCTTCACCTGACAGTTTTCAAATGAAAGTATACGCCAAAACTCTGCATGTATAAGACACAGACAGAGCTACTTAGGTTGAAGGAGGTTAAGGGTGGCATTGTCAGATGTGCTCAGTCATCATGACAGATGACTATCTTGTTCTTGCTCCCCACTTCCAGCATTCAACTCAATAACATGGCAGGCAATGGGCATTCTTTTCATTAAACTTACTGAGGGCAAGTTGCCCAAATCCTCTTTCTCATGACACCTGTACTTTAGCAATCCATATTCTGTTCCTCTTTATCTTGACACAAAAATCATCTTTGATAACTTCAAGGCTCCTATAACTGTGTGTCAAGCTCTCAGGCTTCATGCTCATTCGTGACTACATTCACTTCTATCATCACGGCCACCCAGCAGAAGTGCTGCATCCTTTTGGGGACTATCTCCCCCATTCACAGCTACTTGGCAGTCACCCACCCTCATTACTTCCTCCAAACTCAGCTTCCCAGGATCTTCACAGCACAAACCCAGTCCTTGTTATGCCTGGTTCCTTTCTTTCCCCCAACTATGTCCACATAAACTGTCACTTGTACTTCCTTGATTGGCAAAGATCACCACGAGTCTTTTTTGTAAAGTATACCATAACTTGCTCTTTACTTTGCAACATTCAACTCTCTTATTTAATGCCTTATTCAATGACCCCCTTTACTCCCTGCTTAGCTATTAAGTACTTTCTACCTCAAAAGCACAGTTCATGTAATATAACTGAAGGACCACATTTTTCCCAGAATCCACCTCAATATATATTGATTCTTCAATCACCCATTCAGTTCCTCATACAGGACTTTATTCCTGTTTTTTCCCCTGAGATCCTTTGCATTTCTTAGTTCCTAGCTGCTGCCCTGCTGAAATTATCAGATGTCACTAACAACTCTCTCTAGCAAGTGTAATCGATTCCTCTCAGTCCTTATTTCATTTTCATTCTCTTCACAAAGTTAACAGATCCTTTTTTTCCCTCCTGAGACTTCTATGATATGCTGCCAAGTTTTTAACTACCATATGACCACATTTCTCCTTTCCTCCCCACCCTCCCCACCCTCCCACGCTTTTCCCCCTACATTTCAAGGTTCTTTCCTCAGTATTTTGTTCTTTTACATGTTTTAAATTTTTTACTTTTTTATTCTTAAATTACAGGCTCTAGTTATTACCATACACATGACCAATTCTGACTTTCATCTGGATTGTTCTTTCTATAGTAGATTTGCTTTGGATAATTCCAGAATCATCTCAAAAGTAATTCTTTAAAAACTGGAAGTTATGTATTTCCTTCCCTAAAGTGTTCCTATTTCTACTAATACTACTATAATCTTTAAAAACTAGTAATTCAAATGTCTTAATCTTGGAATTATCTCTCTTCCTGACCACCAACAAATTTCCAGTTCTATTATAATATTTAAAGCACTACAAAAGAAGCATATTGGTCCTTCTCACAAAAAATTTAAAATGTTAATTACAAGATATGAGACAAGTAGATGAATTTTAAAATAACAAGGCTGTTTTTACGATGAGAGACCTATTAGCATATTTCCAGCTAAGCCCAGCAAGGTACAGTTTAAAAAAACAGACTCAGCAATCAGGCTGATGAATAATTCCCAGCTTTGTCATTTGCTAGTTAACATCATACATTTAACTAATATCTCCGTGACATGTAAATTGTGATTCTTAAATGAGTCAAGAAAATCTATAACAATTACCAAGTTTTCACATGGTGAATATTTGTCATTTTTTAAAAATTTCAGGTTGAAAAAAGGAATGGGGGAGGGGTTAACTATTTCCAAAGTAAGAATTTCTCAGAAACTCAATATATAAAACAGATAAAAGCAAAGCTATCCAGCTGAAGAGGGAAAGGAAGCTTGGAATCCTGCCAGCTATGCCTTCCTCAACCTTAAAATCCTAAGGACCACAGAACACAAGTGGCAAACCACTTGACTGAAGTGAACAGAGGAACCTCACAGGGGAAGATCTAGGAAGGTGAGGAGAGAAAGGGAAGTAAAAACGATTACAACAGGATATGTATAGATCATAATCACACTAATTCCCCAGGGTGAATGTCATTGTTGTGTATCACAAACATATACTAATAAAAATGATGGGGAGAAAAGAGAGAAAAATAAAATCTGCCAAGTAAGAAGGAAGAAATAAGAAATAAATAAACTTGAAGTTATAAATATAGGAGTTTATGAAGCAACAAAAGCATCTAAAGGCTTGAGGGTCCAGTCAAAATTACATCAATTTCCCTCTCCAGTAATTCTCAGCTACATTCATCAAGCTCATCTTTTGGAAAATTATGTGGTAAGGTAACATCTCAGGGCTATGGACCAACATATTGGGCACAGTACAGGGTTAAATGTCTAGAGTAGCACTTGCCACACGCACAACATTAATTACTGAAATAGTAAGAAAGAGACAAGACATTCAAGCAAATTAGCAAGGACAGCTGCTCGGAGGCAATGACTGTGCTCCACACTTCCCCTCCAGCTTCCATGCTGAGCACTGCGGTACTGATGTACAGCAGCCCCTGGTACAGGCTTATGGCAAAGGAAAGGAAGTCTTTGCTAGTATTTCAAAAGAGATACACACATAGACATGCAAATAAATTTAGGGGAATAATCCATAAGAACTCAATTCAATTTATAACAATTTTTCACTAATATTTGAAATAGACTTCAAGTATAAGGTTATTCTTAACTATTTTGCTAGAGAAGTCTCCAATACAGCTTTTATTAGGATTTACCTTGATTCTTCTAAAGGATGCTGAACAGTAAGAAGTCGAGGGTGCCGGAGCCGAGTTAACTGCTGGACTCCTCGCTTTAGAGAATCGATGATTTGATCCTTTTCAAATTTTTGATATTTGTCAATCAGCTTTTTATCAAAGACAAAAACAGCCACTTCCTAATAAAAGAATTGTATAACTTAATCAAGTTTTAAAGGTAATAAAATTTGGAGTATAACAACAGTCTACAAACAGAAATAACTGAAAACTGTCATAAAAATTTTATCACCACTGTAATACATTTTTTTACCAACAAGTTGGTTTCTTCATGATTAATAAATCTAAGTATTTTTAAAGGTATAAGATCTAGAGCCCTATCTAAGTAGAACAGAGGAAATTTTCCTTCACCTTCAAATTCTAGTAGTGAACACACACATAAACTGGAATATACATTTTCCTTTATGTAATAATCTCTCATTTTATCTGAATTCAAACAAAAATTAAAATGTTTAAAAACTCAAAACATATATAAAGATAACCCTGGAGTATTCTACATTGAAGTCTTTTTGAAAAATAGGCTGTATGTCAGGGAATTGTTTATATAAAAACCTAACCTTGTAAGCAGTTTTATATATGAATAATCTATACTCTTTCATATACCACCCTATCTCCTATCTCATTACAGGCAGTAAATGAATGGTTTACTAGCACAGGAAAATACTTCCCAGGTACAGCATTTAGTAATCATTCATTTTCATACTACCAAGAGCACACATCCTGCTTGCCACCCCACTCCTTTCATTCTCTTTGTTACCAAGGAAAAGCAGTTCTCACCTAGGTACATCACTTTAATAAATCATTCTAAAAATAGACTTGATAGATAGCAAACATTGCACAGTAATGTGTGATCTCAGTAACAATGAGAAAAAAACTGACAAAGCTGTAAGAAAAATCAGCAAAGAACACTAATCTTCCAAAATTCTTTGAAAATATTTTGAAGGACTCATATTTTTTGTAAAGTTTCTTTGGAAAGCCTCTAACTGAACCTACTACTACCCAACCATCATTACCAAGTTAGTACCATTCCATTTTATTGTTTTTCTTTTCCAAGTCTACTAGTTTGTTTTGAGTAAATATTTAGGGAGATGGAGTTGTTTTTTATTTGTTTGGCTTTTGCTTCACTGCTTTCGTAAGTTATCCTGACAACCAAATCACCTCAAAAAGATTCACAGCAAAATTCTAAAATATTAAGTTTCTCAAATATTACTTACTAAAAGTTGGAGGCTCCTTATAATAAATAAGCTAAGGATTTTAGAGGGTTGAGTTTTAGAAAAGTAAAAATATAGAATATTTAGTAATTCAAATCAGGTATTTCAAATGCCTGTGGTTACACCTGTAAGGTAATTACAAATATGGAAATGTTCACTATAATAACAGAGGATGCTAAAACAGTGCTGATGACACTGACTGGATCAGACAAAATTTTGAATGAATTTCCCTACAAGTGTCCAGCCAGCTGTCTGTGGGAAAATTTTCCCAACAGAAAAATGGGGATAAGCAATAGTAAGAATACCTCACAGGTTTTATGACATAGCGATACAGAATTTATCAGGGCTGGAAGAATAGCACAGTGATTATAGGACTTGCCAAGGAGGTGCAAAGCCCTGAGTTCAATTCCCCAGCATCACATAAGATAGATGTGGTAGTGTACATCTGTAGTCCCAGGACTTGGGAGACTGAGGCAGGACTACCTTGAGTTCAAGGCCAGCCTGGGCTACACAGTGAATTTAGGAGCAGCATGGGCTACGAGTGAAGAGTGAAACCCTGTTTGAAAAAAAAAATTATCATATCTTACATGCTGTGTCAGCTATCATTGTGACACCACTGACTCACCACAACCTGTACTTTGCTATTTTTCTAATACTGCTGGCAGTTTTCTTTTCTGTCCTTTTTACCTCACCCTATCCCTTGCCCCAAGGCAGAGTCTTGCTCTGTAGCCCAGGCTAGTTCTGAACTCACTGGGTAGCCCAGGCCAGACACCCTAACAGCTGTGTTATTCCTCCAGCCCCTGACAGTTTTCCACTAACACATATCTCATCACTGATGTGCACATATAAGACAATGGTCAAGAAGCATCTTTGAAAGATAGACAGCCTAACAGTGCTCCCAACATCATAAGGATTTTCAACAAGTTAAGTTAAACAAAATGATGTGATTTAAACTACGACATAACCATACCCATAGACACATTCAAAAGGTTAGCATTTAAAAGTATAACAGCACTTAACAGTCCAGTTTCAAGCATCACAAACTTGTATTAGAATAACACTCCTGTCCCTTATTATGTTGACTTTAAACTCAAACATTGGTCCTTGCTATTTCCAGACCATTTTATGTCACAAAAAATAAGTTAAATCACTGCAATATATTTCAACTGATTCAACACATGAACAAATCATTACAACTATATAGCTGAAATTGCAGGCATTCATATAGTATGGAATATTAAAAATAAAGGTTCCCTAATCAACTGATGACTTTTAGAAATAACAACAGATAATATCTGCAAGTACTTCACTCGTCATTGCAGCCCCATCCGACAAGTTACTTTATCCTCATTTCACAGATGATGGTACTACGCAGAAGATAAATGTTCTAGCTAAGATCTTGTGAGGTTTAAGACAAAGAATCAAAGTTGAAATTCAAAGCTGGAGAAATAGCACAGCAGTTAGAATGGTTGACCAGCAAGCATAAGGTCCTGAGTTTGATTACTCAGCAGCATAGAAGCCGGGCATGGTGGCATATGCTCATTAATTCTGGCACAGGGGAGACTGAGGAAGGAGTGCCATGAGTTTGACACCAGCCTGGGCTACATTATGAATACAGGATAAGTCTGCAGTACAGAGTTAGGCCCTATCTCAAAAAAAGAAAGAAAGAAAGAAAGAAAGAAAGAAAGAAAGAAAGAAAGAAAGAAGGAAGGAAGGAACGAACCCAACTGTCTAACCCCAAGGGCCAATGTATCATTTCTTTTCTTCTCTAACACAGGACAAACATGCAGCACCCAAGTGAAATATGATTCATGAACTCAGGAAAGCTGAGTGACAGCTTAAGCTGAGGGACAGTCATATACAGATTATCTTTTATCTAAAATATTTGGGACCAAAGGTGTTATAGCTTTTGAATTTTTTCAGATTCCAGAACTTTGCATACAGATAAATTAAGACCTAAGTCTAAACATAAAACTCACTTCTGTTTCACACATACTTTACATATGTACACTGAAGGTGATTTTATTCAGTATTTTTAGTGTGCATATATTGTGACTGCAATTCACTACATAAGGTCAGGGGTAGCATCTTCTTCTATGGCATCATGGTAAGGTCTCAAAAAGTTCTGGACTTCAGGGTATTTTGGATTTCCTATTTTTGAATTAGGCATGCATAACCTACATAAACACACACATACCCTTGTTCTTTCAATCATTATAAGACACAAGAGTTTTACTTAACATTACTTTGAACTAAAAACACATGACCTAGAAGTTCAGATTCCTATCTCAGCATTCACGTGAAAAATCTTACTTAAGTGTTCTGCTTAACACATTTTATAATTGCACCTAATTTAAATGTGTTTATTTTTTCCAAGATGTTTTAAGTCTTTTTAAAAAATCACATGAAATAGCTCTTGAGCTCTTGCACTCTTACATTCTTAATGAAATCCATAGTTCATAAACGAAAAGAAACAATATGTCTTTCTTTCAAGATGTCTATAGCTTTACATCAAAGATGTCAGGATGTTGCAAGCAACGTAGCACATGACTATAAACCCAGCACTTTGGGACGCTGAGGTAGGAAAATCACAAGCTCAAGTCCATTCAAACTGACCTGGTCTGTGAAGGCCTTGGCCTTAATCCCCAGTACCCAGCACAAACAAAAACAAAAGAACAGAATGACAGATTCCTACATAAATCAAGACAGCTATGAAGATATTTAAATACCTTAAAAATATTTACTGTTTCAATTCAATGCTACTAACTCTCAGACCTTACACAGACTTGCTGAAATAAAAGTCTAACCTTCTACTTTAAAACATTTTCATCAGAAGATGTCTTAACCTAATTCCTAATTTGTATTTTCAATTGTTGGATTGAGCATCCCTAATCTGAATATCTAATTGCTCCAAAATCCAAACTCGGACACTCAAAAAGTTCTGGATTTCAGAACTTCCATTACATATACTCAGCCAGTAAATTCTGCAAATATTTCAAAATCTAAACCACTTCAGTTCTCAACCAGTTTGGATAATGTTGTGGTTAGGATCCTGAGTGTCCCCCAAAAGTCTCGTGTATATTTTAATGTTACGGATTGTCTATGGAGGCATGTATTGTTGGTGGACTGGGGTCTAGCCTGGAGGGGTGGACTGCAGTTGTTGGGATTAGCGGCGTGTGAGTTAAGACTATAAGTGTGTGACACAAGACTAAAGGTGCGTAGTGGCCACACCTTCAATATCCGGATGCAGGAGAGACTAAGACTGGCACTTGGACTAGTCTCGATTAATCTCACTTGCCTGTCTGTGTGTGATGTCCTGAGAAGCTGCCTCCACCTCTCTCTCTGCCATGTACTTCAATTGCTGCCGGCCGCCCCTGAATGAACTGTGACCATCTGAAACTGTAAGCTAAAATAAACCTCTCCTTTCCTAAATTTGTGAGTGTCAGGTATTGAGTCACAGCAACGAAAAATTAACTAAGACAGATAAGGAGATAACAACATGAACTACCATCTCTGCTAACACATACCACTCCTAGAAAAGTTCTGCCATTTTATGCATGTATTACAAGATACCTGAAACAAGAAGCAAGAAGTCTTGCTGGTCTCTACACCCACCATGGGATCTGGCAGTTATCTTAAGACGTAGACAACTTCCAGATGTTTGCCACACACTGGTAGTCAATAAAGATACACAATTTATGAAAGCTTTTTGTTATAGTCTTGCATTAAGGCCTTCTTAATCTTTTCATATACACAAAACATAATGAAATCTAACAGTACATTTTACCACTAGATAATAATTCTAGCTAAAACTTTCAGTGCTTTTTAAAAAATATATGCAAAAGTTACTATTCCGTTGTTCACTCATTCAATATTCTTGCGAATACACTGGTAAAGAAAGTCACACACTAAAAAGACTCAGTAGACCAACAGTCAATACAGGATACTCAGTTTCGACTTATGCAGTTCGAAGATAGCAAATAATGAAATTCAAAATGGTATACACCAAGAGCACTGGTATATTCCAAACCTCCTTTTCCATTCCAAAAGCAGTAAATTTGAAACAAATTGGAATGGAGTAAAGTTTTCTAGGAGAACAAGTTAGTCAGCAGCTTTAGAATAAGGCTCTATCACTTATGCTTGATTCTCTTATTCTATAAGCTGCAACAGAAGTTCCACCATGATTATGGGATCATAGCATATAAACAGCTGATTGATATCAGGCTGGAGGACTGGCACAGTGGTTAAAGCGCCTGGCACACAAGACCCTGGGTTCAATTCCCAGTACCACATAACCTGGGCACAGTGGCACATGCCTGTAATCCCAGCACTCAGGAGGCTGAGTATGGAGGATTGCCATGAGTCCAAGGCATACTTGGGCTTCATAGTGAGTTCAGGTCCAGTGGACTACGGAGTACCTCAAAACAAATAAACAAAAATATACCTGATATCAACACAAATACCTAGAACTCTATTCTTTTTTATTTTTATTCTTTAGAGACAGGGTCTCACTCTGTGGTTCAAGCTGGTTGTAAACACACTTTGTAGCCCAGGCTGGCCAGCTTATGTGGTATTGGAGAAATCAAGCACTCTAACTGCTATGCTATTCCTCCAGCTCCCTACAGTACTCAATTAAGAACAAAGATGCTATTTTAATACTATAGCCTTAATAAAATGCATAATTTTATAAAATTGATGCTCATTTTCTCGTTATCCACAATCATATACTGCATAACATTCTGGTCAACAAGGAACGTAAGAGTCTTATCACCTAACGACTGACACTGTCTTAGTTTTTGAGTACTCATTACAATGTGCACCCAATAACAAAATTAAAGACACATTTCTCAGAATATATCCCTGTCATTAAGCAACACATGGCTATAACAGACTATAAAAGCAATTTACACTAGAGTTGCAAGGGACAGTCGATTTATGTATCTTCGTTAATAGTTTTTTAACTAATCAATATTTAAACCCCTTAGTGTCTAGATGAGCTGTTGGTGAACTAAAAAACGTTTTAAAAAATGACAATTTCAAGCAATTAGTATTTGAGATGGACATCTACTTTGGTTTTTAACAAAGAATTTCAACTAAATGCCAATGAAGACAAGTTTTATAGGACAAGTATAAACTATATACCAACAATTTACCACTAGATCATGAATTCTTATTGCATAAAAGGCTAACCAAAGCCAATTCTTCACCCCTCTTTTTGGCCAAATGATAAACTTTACTGAACCCCTCTATTCAATATACTGGTTTGGAGCTGGAGGAATAGCTCAGGAGTTAAAGCACTGGTCTAGCAAGCTCAAGGCCCTGAGTTGGATTATCCAGCGCCACGTAATGGTGGCACAAGCCTGTGATCTCAGCACTTGGGAGGCTGAGGCAGGAGGTATGCCTATGTTTGCGGGCAGCCTGGGCTCCACAGTGAGTTCAGGACCAGCTTAGACTACAGAGTGAGGCCCTGTCTCCAGAAAACAAAAAACAAAACAAAACAAAACAAAACAAAATCAAAATATTGGTTTGGGAAATAAACCAAGTCTGCTAAGTAGAAAACAGAACATACAACTGTATGAATGTAGATAGTCAATGCAAAGTATGAATTATAAATCAGTTACATATTAAGTTACATGTTTCATTTGCAGGGAAGTAAAAATATTTTTAGATACAAAGAATTGTTTTTTAAAGATTATATTTCTACTGAGATTGTATACCTGAACATTTTTAACAATTTGAAGAGAAAGCTGCTAGTAAAATTTAACACAAATAATCTTCTGAATTCCTAAGAACCATCTGCTGGTCTTTTAAGCCAAACTAGGAAAAAAAGAAGAAAGAAAAAAAAAAAAACAACTGACTCAACGTATCCTTTGCTAAAAGAAGTGTCAATTCCAAAGAATAAAAATAGAAACAACTATGAAATAAATGTATCCCAAAACATTCTGCTGTTCATACCCCAGTTACACCTCCCTCCAGTGATAAAAATTAGCAGATTCAACACATACATTACAGAAGTATAAATCTACAAGACAATAAGAGGGAATATGAATGTGTAAGTAGGCTGACAGTATAACTCAAGGATGAAGGACTTGCCATATATGCTCAAAGCCCTGAGTTTGTTTTCTCAAAATGAGAGACAGAAAGTGAGAAGGAGAAAATGAGAAAGGAAGGAAGGTACTAAACAAGTCGCGTACGCACACACACAAATGCACAAAGTTGAAAATTTAACTGGACATTTTGCCAATAACTTACTAACAGATATGAAAGAAACGTAAAGACTATGACAACTTTTAATGCTAAAACATACACTTTGCTAAAAATTACCATATGATATGTTCGTATGACATTTATTTTGTATTAAGTAAGCAAAAGCAGACTGCAAGGTAAGTAAGGCGTGTCATTCAAGATCTCTACATCCAAGAGATACAGCACATCTTTAAAAGCATTTGTTTTTGTATGATCTCAAAAGATGAAATCAGCACTAAAGAGTCCATTTACGAACCCTTTAGAAAAATTCTGTCATTTTTTTTTTTTTTGCTTTTCAAAGAACGCTAGCATTTCTCAATATAAATACATGTACTTTATAATATTTGTATTTTCTCCAGTTGAACTGAATAATTTACCTGTTTTGTTGACTTCTTTGTGCCATTAAAAATCTTCCAAGCTAATCCATTGCCACCACTGGCAATGTGTCGACCAACATCAAATTCTCTAGTTACAGGATTGCCCATCACAGCACTCGTGACATCAGCTGTTACTTTGGTAACAGTACTTTTCAATTTATTAAGCATGGACTCCATGGCTGCAGTATAGGGTAAACAGTTACCTAAAAAGACAATATGAGAGAATTGATTATTTTTTCTTTTTTTAAGTACTCATGACTCAGATTGAAAGGCTTAATAACCAAAAAAATACTACACAGATAAAACTATTTGTTGGTCTTATCTTTGAAGAACCCAAAACACTTGAGTACAAATTTAGTCTAGAACTAAAATGTTTCTGTCAGTTCTTAAAGACCAGGAAAGGCCATGTTCACATTTGACAATGACACGATGAAAGAGAATGAATTGTTGATGAGCTTATAGAACACAGATTCTTTTAAAACTTAAAGTGGCAAAGAAGCTCTGAATCTTCATGCCAAAAAATAACATAAAACCTAAACGATCCAATACTGAGCAATATTGTGTCATATAAAATTTTATTCACTATTAAAATGATATGGGCTGAAGGAATAGCTCAGCAGTTCCTGCACTTGCCTATCAGGCTCAGGCCCTGAGTTTGATTCCCAAGTACCACAAAAGCCGGGAGAGGTGGCCCACGCCTCTAATCCCAGCACTCAAGAGGCTGAGGCTGGAGAACTGTGATAAATCCAAGGCCAGCCTGGTATACACAGTAAATTCAGAACCAGCCTGGGCTACAAAGTAAAACCTTGCCTCAATAATAATAATAATAATAATAATAATAATAATAATAATAATAATAAATAAAATGATAATCATTACTAAAGAATAAAATCATTTCAGAATATTTTATAAAAGATTGCCAGGGGCAGGAGGAATGGCACAGTAGTTTTAGTGCTTGCCTTGCTAGGACAAGGCCCTGAGTTCAATTCCCCACCACCAAATAAAGCTGGGCGTGGTGGCACAAGCCTGTAATCCCAACACTCAGGAGGCTGATGTAGGCAGATTGTCCTCAGTCCAAGGCCAGACTGGGCAAAATCAAATGGGTGTGATAGTGGGAGTTGGAGGGATGAGGAGGGTGTGGGAGGGCCAAAATGGGAAGGGATCATAAAGTTGATGTGATACATATGTGCACAAAATACCCCAGCACATTTTAAGTATCATTATAACATATATACAGAGAGAGACAAAAATGGGGAAAAATAATTCCTTTGCTGTGCAGAAGCAGTCAAAGCATTTTCCTAGCAGGCTCAAGGCCCTGAGTGTGATTTCCTGGCACCACACAAACTGCGTGTGGTGGCAGATGCCTATAATCCCAGCACGTGGGAGGCTGAGGCAGGAGGAGTGCCTGAGTGTAAGGCCGCAGCAAGTCCTTATCTCAAATAAATTAATGAATGAATGAAAATAAATAAACAAATGCCTCACAGACAATGTCAAAGGTCTAACATATATTAACAGATTCCCAAAATGAGGGAGAAAGAGGAGAAAAATATTTTTTAAAAAAACCAACCCGATATACATGCACACAAAACACTCAAGTTCAATGTAAACATTTCACTAATTATTGGATTTTAAACTTCAATACAGGGCAGAGACTGTCAAATTGGATTTAAAAATCTTGGTCTAGAGGCACAGGCCTGTAATCTCAGCACTTTGGGAAGCTGAGGCAGGAGAACTGCAAGTTCGATCCCAGCCTGGACAACTTAGTAACTTAAGAGAAACTCTGTCACAAATAAATAATTAAAAAAGAGGGGCTGGGGGCATGAGGATGTAGCACAGAGCAAAGCCCTATAGTCATTCCCCAGTACTGGAAAAAAAAAAAGAAAATATTTAAAAAGCAAAACCTAACTATACTACATGCTGCTTATAAGAAACCCACTTTAGGGCTGGATAAGTAGCACATGGATAGAGTACTTGCCTAGCCAAGTGCAAGACCCTGAGTTCAATTCCCAAGTACCACATAACCAGATGTGGTAGTTATCACCTGTAATTTCAGCACTTAGGTGGCTGAGGCAGGAATATTCTTGTGACTTCAAGGCCAGCCTGGGCTACAGAGCAAGATCCAGCCAAAAGAAAAAAAGAAAGCAGGCAAGCAAGCGAGTGAAGAAGCAAAGAAGGAAGGAAAAGAAAAAGAAACCCACTTCAAATATATGGACACAGGTAAAGGAAACAGAAGCTGAAAAGGATACATAGATATATTAATAACAAGCAAAAAAATCAACTTCAAGACAGAGGACATTTCATAATGATAAAAGCTGTCATTTCATCAAGAATATATAAAAACTCTAAATGTGTACATGTCCAATGTTTCAAAATAAGCGCAGTAAAATTGGCAGAAATGACAGAAGACAAGAGTTTCCACAATTTTAGCTAAAGACTTAAGAGTTCTCATTAAAGAAAGACCGAATAAACAACAACAAAACCCAGGACATGGAAGATCTCAACACTGCTATTACATGTTTAGGACTCATCCATTTGTGTGATATTGCATATTGCAACTGACAGGCATACGCTCCAGAGTTTTAATGAAATAATGCAGAATCACAAAACACAACCTAGAAATTTTGAGGCTTTGCAACTATTGAAGCTCTTGACCAAAATGTTTTCAGATGTCATTCACCACTTAACTAGTAGCACTTGTCTATACCCTGTTTTCTCCACTAATTATATTTATGTAAATACAATCATTTTTCTATTAACAATCTAAGCAGTAATTGGCAATTGAGACTCACTTTCCCTTCTTAATGCTGCATTTCTCTAAGTAGCTAGAAAATGTTGCCACTGTCACTATGAAAACGTTTATTTCTATTCCAAGTTGTTCTGTATGAACATCTGCTGCTGAGTTTGATGTGGAGGTGATGGAATACAAAATGCTATTTAAAACTGACCTATCTACTCCTCTAACTCAGTCCCGACATAAGAGAAGCCATGCATCTAGCTATATTCTGGCAGTACAAATATAACAAAAACATTTCTGCTCTTTAGAAATAGTCAGTACAGAGGCAAACTCAGGCTAGCGGAGTCCTGAAAATTAACAGCAATTAGAGACAAGAATTAAAAAACAATACAGGTCTATAATCCTAGCACTGTGGAGCCTGAGGCAAGAGGATTCCAAGTTCAAGCCCAGCCTGGGCAACTTAGCAACTTAGTGAGACCCTGCCTCAAAATCAAAAACTAAAAATGGACTGGAGATAGCTCAGTGTGAAGGCTTTGGGCTAGGTTCCCTATAATACACATCTTTCTTTCTTTCTTTCTTTCTTTCTTTTTCTGTCTGTCTGTCTGTCTGTCTGTGTCTGTCTCTCAAAAAACGTTTTTCTGATAGAAAAAAAGGGAAAGGAGTATTCTTGGATGAGAAACTATCAATACCATGTGCCAAGATATGGTATAAAAATTGTGGTGTGATTCGCAAGCTACAAAGACTTCATTGTGAAACAAAGGATATTTTCAGAGTGGATATCCAAATCTGAGGTAATATCCATTATCTAAGCAGGTTTAGAGAATATCCGGCTCACGGTTCTTACATGGCCCACAAAATCATTCAGTCTGCCTTGGCCAAGACAACTGCACCTAAGAGAAGCAGTTTCAGCCACTCAAAACAAAAGATATGGTGAGCTAATTTTTAAATTATTACTTTGTAATGGCCCATGAATGATGTCATAAATATCCAAATGGCCCTTGGCAGAGAAAAGTTCCCCAAACCTGACAGAGTCAACACTGGGTACACAAAGGTGGTAGGGAATGAATGGAAACTCACTGGCTGATTTAAACTGTACTGAGTACCCACTACATACCTGAAACCATGTACAAGAAACTGGAGATGGGGGGGGGGGGTGGATGGAGAGAAAGAAAAAAAGCTATGAAGGATCTACACGAAGAGGGAATGAGGCAATCAAATCAGCACAGGGATGGCCAGAACATGCACAACACATGCATGTTGTTGAAGCACACAGAAACAGAATCAGAAAAATTTTCCCTCAAAATAGTATACTATTGGAGATGCTTTTAAAAGTGAGAAAGAATGAACTGGATAGAAAGGGGGATAAATGTAGAAGTAAAAGCAAAACAGGTTGGACAAAAGCTAGAGGAAAAGAAGAAAGTGTGGCAAAGGAGACTAGAAAAGCCAGATCACCAAGGGCAGCAAGTAGTAAATCAAGCTCTGATAGGCCCCAGAGAGTTTGAGGCCTAAGAAAGATAATCACTTGGCAAGGCAGAACAAAACACATACAAGGCGCGGACTGGAGGAAAGGCACAGGGGTTTAAGTTCTTGCCTAGCAAACACAACACCCTGAGCTCATTCCCCAGCACTACATAACTGGGGGTGGTGGTACATGCCAATAATCCCAGCACTCAGGAGGCTGAGACAGGACTTCATGAGTCAAGTGAGTTCAGGACTAGCCTTAGCTACAGAGGGGGACTCTGTCTCAAAAAAGGAGGAAAAAAAAGGAAAAGAAAAAAGAGAAATACTAGGCATGGGATTAGGAAATATGACAAGAGTGAAGAAAACTTCAATATGTAGTTCACAGGTGACACAACTTAGAACAACTTTTGTAACAGAAAAAAAAAAAAGAAAAGAAAGGACAATTGGAAATACAAAGACGAGTTGCAGGGTGCAGGAGATGTTTCAAAGATGGATAATTACAGCTGGGCATAGTGGCACACACACCCGCAATCCCAGCACTCCAGAGTTTGAGGCAAGGGGACTGCTGTAAGCTTGAGGCAACCACAGTTTACAAAGTGAGTTCAGGACCAGCTTGGATTATGAAGTGAAACCTGGTCTCAAAAAAAAAAAAAAAAAAAAAAGCACGATGGCTAATTACATGGATATTTATTACATATTAAACTATATTGTATAATTGTTATATTTCACATTTTAAATAAATTTGCTGAAGAAAATAGCAAGACGAAAAAATAAGAAATAATATGACATAGCACTAAGAGAACTTAGTTACCAATTAGATAAAAGAAAGAAAGAAAACTGCAACTCCCACTCTTAGCCATTCCTAATTTCTGATTCTAGGTAGAAATGAAGCCATTTACCAAGGCAAGATACACAGGAAACAACAAGTTTTCTGGGAGGGAGACCTCAACTACAAGCACTTAGAATCTGAGTTGCCTGAACGACATTCATCAAGACATACAGTAGTTTTTTTGATATGAAGGCCCAAAACTTAGGGGGAAAAATGAAGCTAAAAAAACTGTACACCATGACCCAGAATAGAAAGACTGGAAAAAGGTTACACAAGGAAACCCAAAGTGAGTAAGTACATCCTGTGAGTAACAAGATCAAGAACAGAATTACACCAATAAATCTACAGAATAAGGCCTGAACTTAAATGAGACTTTGAGTTATCTGCAATGGTCACCTGACAAACAAGAAAGCTAGAGTCCAAATATATTCTCTTAAAATCTTAGCTTTTGTTCTGGAGGAATAGCTCAGTGGCTAAAGTGCTTGCCTAGCAAATTCAAGGCCCTGAGTTCATTCCCCTGCAGGACATAAACTGAATATGGTGGCACATGCCTAATCCCAGTACTCGTGAGGCTGAGGCATGAGGACTGCCATGAGTCCAAGGCTAGCTGGATTACACAGTGATTTCAGGACCACCCTGGGCTACAGAGCGAGACCTTGCCTCAAAAAAAAAAAAAGAAAAGAAAAGAAAAGAAAAAAGACAGCTTTCCAACTGGGCATGGTGGATGGCGGCACATGTCTTTAGTGCCTACTGCCATTAGTCAGCTATTTGGGAGGCTAAGGCAGAAAGACCACAAACTCAAGGCCAAAATAAAGTAAAAAGATATACAGATATAGATCAGCACTCCTGGGTTCAATCTAGA